>JAJHZJ010000027.1:1138814-1487533 GCA_023548195.1 Bettongia penicillata ogilbyi | reverse complement strand
CTTTCTTTCAATAAACAAGTACTTTGGTAAAGAGAAGTGTAAATCTTGATCATAATTCATGGATTTTTTCATCATTGCTCCCTGTTTCTCAAGGATTTGGTTTATAAGTTTAGAACACGAAGGCAATCTTGTACAACCCCCTCTTTTGAAGAACCTGAAGCCCAAAGAATTAAGTGACTTAACCAAGGTCACACATTGTAAGTACTAGAGGTACAATTTGAAGGCAAGCCTTCTGAATCTAGAGTCTATGCTTTGTCAGCCCCCCACAACACACACACACACACATACTGTACCATATTCTCTCTTGTTAACTATGATATTAACATTTGGGCTAATGGTCATATACTTAAAAAAATCCAGTTCCATGAAAGTCAATAGGATATCAACAAATGCTCATGAGAGCCTTCTCTGAGCAAATGAGGGGGTTAACTGGGAGATGGAGGTTAAAGAAAGCATGATCACTGCTTTCACAGAACTCTCAATCTATTTAGGGGTGATTATATGTATGTATATATATGCATATATCTACATGTATGTATATATATATATATATACACGTGTGTGTATATACACCCACACAAATAAGGAAAGAGTTCATGAGAGGAGCAAACCAAAGGGTAAGTATGGTTCACTGTGTACAAGATAATTTTGTGGTGGTTTAATTGTTTCTGTGATGCATACTGGTTTTTCTTGGCAAAGACACTGGAGTGGTTTGCCATTTCCCTTTCCAGCTCATTTAGGGTTAAGTGACTTGCCCAAGGTCACACAGCCAGTAAGTATCTGAGATTGGATTTAAACTTATGAAGATGAGTCTTCCTGATTCCAAACCCAGTGCTCTATCCACTGCACAACCTAGCTGCCTTGTGAGATAATAATGACTAGTAAATAGAGAAAACTTCACGGAAAGGGTAGCATTTAGGGTGGTTCTATAGGATAGGCAAAATTTCAGTAGGCAAAAATGGGGCAGGAAGGAGGGCATACAAGCATGGAGAGAAATGGAAGGAAGGGCAGAGAAGGAGAGGCCTGAATGTGTATGAGAGAAAGCAAATTATGCATTTTGTCTGGCATGTAGTGTTCGTGGAGTGCTACCTTGTGATGTCAAACTGGAAAGACAGAGTGATACCAAACTATGCCCTTGGTGGGTACTGTGAGCAGACTGCTGGGTGAATACTATGGAGCCATCTGAGTTAGGCTTGGATTAGACAAGCAATGTTGATCAGTCAGTACTGGGCAGAGATTGTATGTTGCAGGACTTGAGATAGGGATGGACACTAGCACAAATAAGGGAGTGAGCTAAAACTGGGTAATAGAGACCATTAGATGAAGTGTGGATCATCACCTTTACTAAAGCTCTCTGACTCCACTTGCCATCACAGGACTTTCTTTCTTTGTGTTGTGAGTTGTATTTCCATTGGAACTAGGGACGCACCCACCCACTAATGGAGGTAGAGAAGGGACCCTTGCTTTCTGGACTGGGAAACAAGTCTTGCTTCTTTTTCTTTGATAATTTCCATTAAATATGCTTTTTGTACCAATATTTATTAGGATCTTGCCACTTTTAGGTCAGAGGTACTAAGTGTCTCTGGAGAAGGTCCTATTCAGGTTACTCATATTCAGATGTTCTCAGAGGAATTTATGACTGGGGAATAAATCTGATTGTTATTAGAGGGAAGTTACCCGGATTGTATTCAACTCATCTCTTTGCTGTTGACTCATGGGTTGTATATGAATCAAGTGTTAACAATTTCCCAAAGGTGTGATGATGCCTCTGTCTGAAGACCTCCAGTGAGGGGGAATTTACTATTTCATGGGATTATATTACGAACATTAAAAAAGAAAACCATGATCACTGCTGTGTATGTGACTCAAGTACATATTGCTAGCTCTAATCGCTTAAGCCACCAAACTGTTGGAGCGAGGATCTCTGTCTAGTATTTCTGGTATTCCATTGGTAACTTTATTTCTAATGTGTAAAAATTAGTCTTTTTGTGCCTCAGTTTCCTCAGCAGCAAAATACAACTTAACTCTTGATGTACTATGACATCAGGTAAGGAAATGAAAGGCCCTGAGTATTATTAATGATAGCCGATATTTACATACATCAGCTTTGAACTTTGAGATGGGGAAAGATAGAACCCTGGCTTTGGAAGCAGATCATGGGATGTGACTCTGGATAAGTCTTAACCCTTCTGGATCTCAGTTTCCTCATCTGTTAAATGAGAGGGAGGGAGATTTGGTAAGTAGCCTCTGAGGTGAGCTCTAGCTTTAAATCTATAATCCTACGGTCTCATTTGATGGTAGAAATAACCCTAGTGGTTAGGTGCTTTCAATATACTCCCCTCTGCACAGATATGTAAACTAAGGCTTAGAGATTTTAAGTGCTTAGTATCACAAAGTTAGTGTCGGGGGCAGAATTTGGACGCAGAACTTCCTAATTTCAAGTCCAACATTGTTCTTTGTATCCATGATAAAATGAACGAGAATTTCAGAAGACCAATTCACAATGATGGAAGAAGACCATTCTGAGAAATCTTATAGACAGGGTAACTCTAATGCAGGAGTGCCACCATTAAGTAAGTCTAACTCTGAATACACCAATATGTATATATACATATTTACAAAATATGTGAATATGTATTTATAAAATGTACATGTATGTTATATGTATGTGTAAGCATATATTATAAATGTTTATAATAATATATAGTATTTTATACAATACTATATAATTGACATATAGCATCAGTTATAGACACATAGAATTAATCTTTTCCTTTAAGTATTTCCCCAAACATACCCAGACATGGTCAGTGGGGTCAGCCTTGCAGTGACCTCCTCTAGCAATGAGGGCCATCCCCCCATTGCAATGCCCTGGGACATCCCTTGTGTATTAATCAAGGAAGCAGAAACCAAGCAGCCTCCATCGTGCTCTCCTCTCTGAGTAAATACCCCAATCTGGGCTCATAATTCAGAGCCATTTGAAGACAGGAGCTGGATATAAGATGTGGCTAAACCATAATGACTTAGACATGGGGCATTTCCTGGAGCTTAATGATCAGCTGGGGGAGGGCCAGGGAGCTGAGGTCTGAGGGCCTTCTGAACACTCATTAATCCCCAGGAAGCGCTGATATTATTATCCTGCTCAGGTACCGGAAAACCAAGGCCAGAGGAATCAGGAGGCAGGCACCAGATGCAGAATGGGCTATTGTCATGACTCAGGGCCCCTCACTCTAGTGAGCGGGCTAAGACAAGTCTCAAACTAACCCAAACCCAAGGCAGGGCCCGTGCCATGAGAGACCTGAGCAACGTGCTACAGCAGAAGAGAAAGAAGAGAAATCACCCTGGTAGCAAGTGGGTGGTGGATAGTAGATTGCAGAGGGAAGAACGCTGAGCTTGGAGTCATAGGACCTGGGCTTGAATTCTTCCTTTGCTATTTAGTGCCTGGGAAAGCAAATCGCTGAATCTCTCTAGGTCTTGGTTTCCTCATTTGTAAAAAGATGGGATTCGAATAGAACAGTAATTCCCTAATCCAGGGCCCATAGACTCCTTACATTTCAGAGGGGTCCATGAACTTGGATGTGGAAAAAAAGTATTTTCACTAACCACTAATACAAATTGAACATTCCTTCATTTGTTTAAACACTTTATTCCGAGAAGGGGACCATAGGCTTCACCAGACTGCCAGAGGGGTCCATGAGAGGTCCAGGAGAGATTAAGGTCCTCTGGAGGAGAGTACCCCTAAAGTCTAAGATGCTCTGAGATCTGAGCTGGAACTCCCAGGTCTGGATCTATGAGCATTAAGATAATGAAGATCCAAGACAAAACATAAGGAGATGAGAGGTATATGATGGGCAAGGAATTCTCTGGAGATACTTCTGAGGGACCAGGATTGGAAGGAACAGCTGCATCTAGTGGACACCTCAAGAATAATTATAGGGGTCAGGTATTCAGAAGGAAGATTGTGTCTAGATAACCAGGTTGGCCTTTTTTTGTGGGTTGAGGGGAACCTGGTCAGATGGTGTGGAATGGTGTCCAGGCCAGCACAGGAGGCACAGAATACCAATTGACTTTTTCTTCTTATTTCGTCATTGTGGTGAATGGGCAGAACTCAAGGCTGACCTGATTGATCTAAGGCTCCTAGTACTCCAGAGTCCACATCCAGCATGCATCAGATTTGGGGAAGTGAGTAATGATGAAAGAAACATGGATATTGTGCTGGACTGGAAATTAAGAAGACATGTTCAAATCTTCATTCTGATACTTGACTGAACATGTGCAAGCCGCTGGTCCTTTTTGAAAATTAATAGCTTCCCAATGTGTAAATTGTGGATAATAGTATTTCTAGTAGCCACCTCATCTAATTATTGTAGGGTTGAAATGAGTCAGTGTATGAAAAGAAGTGTTATAAAAATTGTCATCATCAGTGTTATCATGTATTTCTCAATGGTTTTAGGAAGTGGAGGGAGTTCAGATAGAAACAGTCTGAAGACAAATCATCATTCTTTTATTACGTTTTCGTACTGGATGCTCTTTGGACTATTTTGATCAAATGCATGAAATGACTGCATTTGTGTAAGTGAATGAAGGCATTGGAATGTAAGTTTATCTTCCATAACCACTTTTGGAGACTCTTCTAGTAGCAGGTCTGACACTTGGAGATTGTGATTGGTCAGTATGGTGACATTGACAAAAAATGTCATTCTTGATTTTTGAAGGATAGATGCTCTGTCCAGGTGGGAGGGCCACATGTCTATCTGCAATGATGCTCCAGTTGCTGGACAGTTTATGGTTGAATTCTTAGGAGTATTTGCAGTTTGTTTTGGTAATTCCGGGGGCATTCGTAATCTGTTAGTTTGTAAAAGACAACAAGCAGCTAGTGTATCCTAACGATGATAATGAAGCTATTGTCAGATCCAGGCTATATGGATCTACCCAAATCATACAAAGGGATACCTAGTGGCAGGTCCTGAATATATGAGAATGGTGAATAAATCTGCTTGGTGAAACTTAGGATAGATGTCATGGAGCAGGGAAAATAAACAGATTGTGTTTCTATGAGGTGAGCCTTGAATGGCAGAAACAATAGTTGGAACCACTGACAATTTTGAGCAAAGGGATGACATGTTGAGAGCTTCATAGGATGGAGCAGATGGTGGAGATTGCGGGCACTGAGGTGGGTTAGGAGGCTACTATGGTAATTTAGGAAAGACATAATAGCGGCCAGAATTAAGGTGGTGCCTATGTGGAGAGCAAGAAACAGACACAAGGGACTTTACAGAGGGAGAACGAGCCTTGATCTAGAGGATTAAGTAGACATAGGAGTTCTCTACTGGCCTAAGGCTTTGAGCCTGAATAATTTTATGCAGATAAATCTAGTTTCTTTTGGTTCCAAGACTTTTGGGCTAAGGTTTCTTCATCCAAAAATGAAGGATGGAGTGGGATGGAGAGGAGAAAGAAGGAATTGTGATGTACTGCACTGAGTTTGGGACCTAGATTCAGATGGTCTACATTCCAACTATGCCTCCTCTGTTTACTTTCTATGTGACTGTGGAAAGTCAATAAAATTCCCTGGACCTCAGTTTCTTCATGTGTAAAATGAGGGGGTTGGGATGTCCTGAGATCTATAAATCTATATTTTTAAGGCTAGCTAATGATTTCCAGACCACATCTCTGTCACAGTTCCATATAAGGGCGTATGATATTTACCCTCAGACCCTGTATATCAACTTTGTGAACTAGACACAGTCTTTGACTTTCCAGAAGGTTATCACCTCTGACACACCAGTATTTACAATTCTTTTCTTGTGTTTCAGAGGCCATGATAACCAACCACAGAAATCAAAGCACAATCTCTTCCAGCTCTTACCCCTTCCCCCATCCTTGGACTAGTCAATTAGGAAGACAGCTGAACTCAGAAATGGGTGCAACAAGTAGGTAGGGCTTTCCAAAGAATCTCAAACATCTCTTGCCATTTTTTGTTAAGCTACTGCATGCTTTTTGAAGTCAGGATGACCCAATGTATAATACCTCCATGTGTTAGTCTCTGTGGTACACTGGAATAAACACTGGCCTGGGAGCCATAGGAGTTAGGGATCTGGCCATGGTTCTGCTTCTCTGTAGTTCTGTGTTATTGGGTAAGTTGCTTAGTTTTTCTGAACCTCAGTTTACTTCATCCATAAAATATTCTATTTTCTTCATAGAACTATTAAAAAGATGGAATGAGATAAATGCTTACTGATTAACTGACTAAAGGATGTTGAAGCACTTTGAAAGATCAAGTTAACAAGCATTTATTAAGCACCTACATTGTCCCTAGCACAATGCTAACGGTTAGGCTATAGTGAAATGCAACAAACAGTGGCAGAAGAAGGTTAAAAGATTATTAGGACCAACAGCACAAGGAGTATTTATGGAGCAGCTCTGATGTGCCTAGTACTACGCTAGATCATCTGATAAATATGAGAAAAACAGAAAATGTGGTTCATGCCCTTTTGAAATTTATGATCTAAACATAAAAATATTAACATACACAACAGTTAAGAGATAAAAAGCATAGTGCATCCAGGTCAAATGTGGCTGAGTGTTTCTATAAAGAAGGAACCAATGAAGGCTTGAGTCCTGAGGGAAGGACATATAGGAGAAGTGAGGTTTAAGCTGGGCTTTGCAAGGATATACAGGAAGAAAGAAAAAGGGAAAAAAACCGAAACATATAGAGATGGGAATGGGACCAGTGTCAATGGGACAGTGAGGAAACCATGGGTGCAGTGGATCAAAGGGATCATTTTGGAAGGCAGTGGGACATAGATTTGGATAGGTAAAGTGAGCCCAGATCATATATGACTTTACGAAACAAAGTTCTGACTTGACGCAATAGGAAATAGGGAGCCCTTGATAATTATGCAATTAATTAATTTTTGAAGAAAATTAGTTTCATAGCAAGCCAAAGGATGGATAGGAGGAAAGGCAGATTGATATAAGGGAGAACAGTTAAGAGACTGGTCACCTTTATGTCATGCCTTAAGTAACAAAGGTATAGATTTGATGGGTAACAATAGAGATGGAGAGGAAAGAATTGGGAAATATAAATAGGATTTGGTAATTAGATATGGGATATATGCAAAAAAAGGTAAATCAAAGGCAAGGATGTACTAATAAATGATTAACAACTAGAAAAAACACATGTATGAAACACATATTTTTATGTATAATCTGCCTTATTAAAATTTTCTCCATTTTCTTAAGTCTAGACAGTCAAATGATTTATAGCATTTCCTGATTTACCAAGAGTGGGTATAAAAGGGCTCTAATGTACCCTTCGTCAAAAGTGAATCTAAAAGGGATGGGGAACCTGTGGCATTGAGGTCACATGTGGCTTCTAGGTCCTTGGGTGCAGCCTTTTGACTGAGTCTAAGTTTTACAGAACAAATTCTTTCATGAAGGGGATTTGTTCTGTGAAGTTTGGATTCAGTCAAAGGGCTACACTTAAGGATCTAGAGGGCCACATGTGGCCTCGAGTCCTCAGGTTCCCTAGAGAAGGAAATTAAAAACATTGATTAGTTTGAGAGAGAAAATGAAATCAATTTTAGACATGACAAATTGGAATCCAGGTGGAAACATTCAGCAAACAATTAGAGATACGGGACTGCAGTTAAGGTGAGAGAACAAATACATCAGTATGTAATAGCTGAAACTGAAAACAGATGAATTGTCGGAAAAAAAGAGTATAAAGGGAGAAAAGCAAAAAGTCAAAGAATGAACCAAGAGAAAAAGTTATAAGGAACAAAATGGAAGAAATGCTCATAGGGAAGCAGAGTCACGGGATTACTGAATCTTAGATTTAGAAATATTTGGAGAAAACCATGATTATATAGTATCACTCATGCCAAGGAAGGGGATGAGTTCAAGAATGGACAGGTGACCAGTAATCTCAATGCGGTAGAGATTGAGAAGGAAGATGGAGGACAAATAAACATGTATTTGAATACATGACTTTTTCTCTTCTCTCTTTATCCCCCTTTCTTTCTCTTTTCCCTTAGATCAGTAAATGGTGGTGATAGTGGTTGTAGTAATTAGATATGGAAGCAGTACATTTTCTTGCTAGAGTAAGGAGGGAAAAATAAGGGGGTGGTATAATGATATTTCTTATCCAAACCAACGTACCTCATTTTTGTTTCTGCTACAATGATCCTGACTTTTAAAACCCTTTACAATCTAGCTCCCATTTCTCTTTCCATTCTTATTTCACATTATTCTCACTTAAACAGTCTCTCTTTTACTCAAACTATCCCATTTGCCATTTCTCACACATGATGTTCCTATCACTGTGGTTCTGCACTGTCTGTGCCCCATGCCTGGAATGTCCTCCCTCTTCACCTCCCTGCAACTTGTAGAGTCCTGTTTCCTTCCAAGTTCAGCTCAGCACTCACCTATTTTCATTCCCCTTCTCCCCATTTCCCACAATTCCCTACCAGTTCCTCTGCCTGTCTTGAAATATCTCTTGAAATATCTTTAAATAGTTTTGTATATATACATATTTTTTATTTACTAGTGTGTGTATTTTCCAATAGAAAGTAAGATTCTTGATGGTTTTGTTTGAAGCTGTGTATCCCCAGTGACAAGCACAGTGCTTGATCCCTAAAGGTCACCTAATAAAATGTTTGTTGAATTGCATTCTGGGAGTTGGTCAGGTTAGTCTTAAGAACTCCATTTTGCAGATGGAGATCAGCCATGGAGATGGGTTAAGTGACTTGCCAGATGTCACCAAGTTTGTTAGTAGCAGAGAAGAAACAAGAGAAACAAGAACTTGTGGTCATTTGTCACCAGGCTAGCCATGGTTAAGTCAAGAGGAAACTTGGAAAGCTATCAAGTCATTCCTGTCCCAAGAATAGGGACTGAATGAAATAATGACTTTTTCTTTTTTTCTCCTCCCCGCTCCCCCAGATAACTCAATGTTTTTACTGTGGTCATATAGAGGCCCTTAGTGATCACAGTTCCAGAACCATCAACTAAAGGGATGCTTTTTTCTGATTTTAGTAAGGGAAATAGAAGAACTGTAGTTTTGTGACTTACCCCAAAACTGGAGGTCAGGGCAGAGTTTAGCGTATTCTCACACCATCTGGGAGGCCTATAAATGTCTTTAGGATGCCTTCCAGGAATGAGCCAAGGGACACAGATGGATTTGGTGAGGACAATGAAAGATAATTCCCACTTTTAAAAAACATGCACATGGTGAGGGAGAAAGAGGGAGAGAGAGAGAGAGAGAGAGAGAGAGAGACAGAGAGACAGAGAGAGAGAGACAGAGACAGAGACAGAGGCACAGAAAGAGACACTGCATTTAAGGGGAGAGAACAAATGGAATCATCAGAATATAATTGTTGTAAAACTATGAAAATGGATGCGTTGTCCAAGAAAGATAGCATAAAGGGAAAAAAGCAAAAAGTCAAAGAACGAACCTTGAGAAAAAAGTTACAAGGAACAAAATGGAAGAAATGCTATTAAGGAAACAGAGTCATGGGATTACTGAATTTTAGATCTAGAAGTATTTGGAGAAAAACTGAGATTATATAGTATTACTGAAGCACCGAGTGCTTGACAAAGACAGAGACACAGACAGAACTCACCAACGATTGTTAGAGCTTGAGCTTCAATGTAGAATATTTTGTAAAAATGGGTGGGAAGGGAAAGATCAGGGAGTGAAGGGCTTTCTCTTTTAAAATAATTCCCCATACCCTCTATTTAAATCAGACTTACAAATGAAAAGGTATTAAATGTGAAGTTTGGATAAGGAAATCAAACCAGTTCTTGTTTTTCTTTCTCCCCTTCTTCCCCTTTCTCTTTATGATGCAAGAAAAAAAGGCACATTCTAAAATGAGATGATTTTTCAAAGCTTCTTTTCATAAGCCACAGTGATTCTTGGATTCAGCCACTGTACTCATAATAAACTCTGAAACTACTTGGATCTCTCACTTCTAGAGGCACCTCCTTTGTATCTATATTTATTTTCTTGCAAGTTTAGTCTTTTAAAAAATCCTCTTGTTAATTGGCTCTTGGGGCTAGTTCAATTTGAATAAATCTTTATCAGTTTTGATCTCATAACTGAACCCCAGGAAGTCATCTAGCTCATTTCTCCATCTCTGTGGTCACCTACTTTTAGGAGATCTGCTTTATTTCTCTAGCCAGAGCTCAGAGGTCAAGTGCAAACTAATGGGTAGCTTTTCTGATGAGGAGCTAAGAGACCTTGTTCTGTGACCTTTGGCAAGCCATGGGGTCTCTGAACTCCCCCATGTATGAGGTGAGTTCCCTCCACAGCTGCGTCTCTCCCTCACAAAGATACTCCAAGGAAGGCTGAATGACTTCACATACAGAGAGCATTCTGAGCATCTACAGATAAAAGATGCTGTATAAGTGGAAAACAACCATAGTTCAGATTTAACTCGACAGTTGGGATACTATTCACACCACACCTGGTACTCTGTTTTCTAACATGTGTGATACATGGTTAGTGAGGTCAAGGGATTATGCAAGAGACTTTTTAAAGCAAGGAACTAACCTTAAATTCATTGTTGCTATCTCAGAAATATTGCTTGGAGTGCCTGAAAGTCTCCTGAATATTTTTGAGGCAAAACAAGAGAAGGCTTGAATCTGATATGTCCAAGATATGATGCCTTCGTGTCCTAGTTTTAAGAAGTTGACTCTCCAATCTTATAAAACCCTAACTGATTCTTTTCGTAGTTCTATGTTTCATAATCCAATGATACATCCAGTCTTGCATCTCTATATGTCCCCTAATGAACAAATAAATGTTACAATCAATTTTGCATTAGTGATCTTGATATCAGTCCTTGAAATTCTAGGACGAATCATTAAGTAGATAACTTGTTAGCACTTAGGTAAGGCAGTAGAGAGAGAAGTCAGCATGGTTTCACTAAGAACATTTAATTCCAGACAACCTGGAGCCCTATTTGATTGTGATTTGCCCAAGATTACACAGATCCTAAGTGTTAGATGTGGAATTTGAATTCAGGTTCACTAATGGCAGAGTCAGTATGCTTTCCATTGTACTACGATGCCTTTCATCATCTATAATATATGATGATATATGTTAGCATCATAATATCCAGCATTTATATACATTACCCCCTTTTCTTTTCACAGTCTTGTGAAAGTGGAAGCTCATATAACTAAGAGAAGCTGAATTTGAACTTAGGTTCTTTGACTCCAAATTTACTTCTCTATCTATAAGTCATGCTAATTTCCAAATTCAATGGCCAGCTTGGTGGTGAAGTGGAGAGACTGTTGACTTGGAGTCTGGAAGACTGGCTTCAAACACTTACTAGCTGTGCAATCCCAGACTAGCCATTGAACACTGTTTGCCTCAGTTTTCTTATCTGGAAAAGGAAATGGCAAAGCACTCCAGTATCTTTGCCAAGAAAATCCCAAATGGGGTGAAGAGTTGGACATGACTGAAAACAACAGAACAGTAAAAATCTAAATTCAGTGATATTTTTCACTAAAACACATCTATCACTTTCCTGCCCAGGCAAGTGGGTAGTATAGTGGATAGACCACTAGAACGATACAAATTGGTTACTAACCTGTGACTTCTAGCCTTAGAGAAATTCCTGAGAGATTCAGTGACTTTTCCATGGTCACACAGCTAGTGGGTATCAGATTCAAATCTTGAGTTCAGGCCTTTCTGACTCTTAAGGCTGGCCTCTATTTGCTAAATGGTACATGGATACAACTTAGTTCTGGTAATGGCCAAGATGGAAAAGTGTTACTTACTGAATGTTCATCTCTAAGGGGTGGTATGCTGAAGGGAAGACTGACCAACCAGGGTTAAAAACCTGATTTGTGCATTGATTAGCTATGTAATCAAGGGCTATCTATTTAAATCTCTCTGAGCCTTAATTTCTTCATCTGTAAAATGGGTATAATTATAGCACTTCCTTAGAAGATTATTGTAAGGATCAAAAAGGGTAATGTATAAAAAGTTGTGTCTGCTTTAAAGTACAATGCAAATGTTACCTATTATTATTCTTGTTCTGATCTTATATTGGATAGAATTCAGATAGGAAAGGTCCTGGGACAAGTCATTCTCCAAATATTATTATTTTGTATGGCCAAGACTCTATTAAGATAAATAACGAATCCCTTAAAGTGGTCTTCATGTATTCACATTTGAACTCCTTGAAGTTACAATTATGTAAAATACAATTATTAGTTCCAGCATAATGGAAATACACAGTATAAATTTGAATAATATGACCACTGCAGTGGATTCATTATTGTCACTCATCAGGACATAGTTTAATAATTGAATAACTATTGCACAAATGGATAAAGTGATTACCTTTGGTAACTAGTTATTATATAATTTCATATTCTGTAAATTTACTGAATGTATCTTTGGAACAGCCATCAACAGACAGGATAGTGGGGATGACACATCCTTCATCCTGTTGTTATTGCCACATTGCTGAAAGACCCATTTTTTTTTCAGGAACTCTGCTTTGTGGGGATTTACCAGGGCTCCATGAACGGATTCTGCTTGTGCCAGATTCATTCTGCGGCTTTGGTTTCCTGGAAACCTGGTGCAGTCCTTTGATGTGTCCTTACGGGGAAAAGTTCAGACCCTTGTCAGGAACGTTGGTCCCCATCAGCTTGCCCCACTAGAGATAGCCTGAGAAGGGAGGGCAACAATGGAAATACCTATGAACGCCAAGGTCCTTTTGCAAGTGCAGAGGTGGACCCTCCTCTCAGGGTAGGGAGTGGGTCTCAAGGGAGAAGTGGATAGTTTAAGTTCAGCGGGTGGAAAAAAACACACCATGATAACAACCACTTTTCAACGGCATTTTATTTAGACAAAGTTGATAAGAGTTGAGTTCAAAGCTGGTTTACATCGTCTTTTTTTTGTTTACTAATACTGTTTGCTCTCATGTGTTGCAGCTGATTTGTACCATCAGCAGCGAGCTGGGATTGCTCACTTTGGTCAAGTGCCACATAGCATCACTAATATTTATGTAATTAATGTAGGGCAAAGTTCATGGTTCCTCATTGCCAAATTCCAATAACTTCTTCTTTGGTTCTCTTTAGACTTGAACATGACTCAATCCCATCCACAGTCTGTCTAAACAAAGTGTTTTTGAATACCAATGTTGCCCTTAACATCCCTCTTTTACACCCAAATTTTGTCAGTAAAACAAACACCAAAAATCAGCTGCCTTCTTGCCCATGAAAATTCCTCAATGTGGGGAACCTCTCTCTGCGATGCTGGCCCTATTGGTGAGCTCCTTCCAGGGACCTCTCTTTTGGGGATGGGGTTGTGTTCCGCTCCACACTCTTTGGACTTCATGACTTTGCTCCCCAATGGATATCTTCACCTGTCTCCCCATCTTGGGCTCCCTTTTGTATAGTGTCTTCTCTCATTAGCATGTAAACTCCCTGGAGGAAGGAACTATCTTCCTCAAGTGTAGAGGAGAGTAGATAATCTCTGAGACATTTAGATGCTCTAAGATTCTATGATAGAAGTAACGAAGATTGAGCATTGAAGGGTTACTTATCACATTAGCATTTCACTATTGTTTGTTTTGCTGCACTTAAGAGGGGAGGTCAGTCAACCAGTAAAACATTTATTAGGCTCCTACTATGTGTTAGGCATTGTACTAACCACAATGAGTACAAAAAGAGGCAAAAAAAAAATTAGTCCCAACCCTTAAGGAACTCATGGTCTAATGGAGGGGGGTGTGGATCTTTGATTTCACAGGGATAAGGAACCTCTAGTGAATAAAACCTCTCCACCAATATAGATCAACACTGATTGGGCTAGTTAGTCATAGACAACTTGGGGGGTAGGGCATGAGAAGTTAAGTGACACAGGGCCAGGTTCATGCAGGTAGCATGTGTCATAGATGGAACTTGACTCCCAAACCAGCAATTTATCCACTTTACTATATGACCTCTGCCGTTGCTATTAGTGATAAGAGATACACAGGTCACGGATGGAAAGATAAACTGGTTCTGAGTTAGCTTCATTCGAGTTGGGCAGGCTTTCTGTTTTGAGTTCTAGGGTATGGGAAGTGGATTTGCATGTGTAGCAGGGAGGGGAGAATATGGTTTAGTATTCAGTCTACGATGGATGTTTGGGAAGGGCCTGTGGAGGGCATGAACCTGTGCTCTGGTCCCTTCCACTGAGACAAGTACTTGGCAACCAAAAGCTCATGTTTGGCCCCCATGTTCTACTCCTATCCTCTCCCAAGATGGCAGGTGGCATCAAAGAATATCGTCCATTAAGCAGCAATGCCAGTCCATTCAGTATATTGAAAAGGAAAATAAACATCTCCTCTCATCATCTTCCTGTCTTCTGAACTTGTAACTTGGAATTCCAAGCTTAGACTTTCCTGAGAGAAGAGAAAGGAATCTTTTCTTCCTTTCTTCCTTTTCACAACCCACAGCTATTGTGGCTACTCACACATGTACCTATCACATAAGTAGCTAGAGCATGTACCTATCACATAAGTAAACCTGAGGCTAGCTCTTAAGGCCTTAGCAACCTCTTCTCTATGAGGAAAGTTTAGTGACTACCCTGAGAGTCTACCTCGGTTCCCAAGTTAGTGTCAGTCACCCTGGCTCTGGGAAGTAATAGCTGTAGCAAAATGGTGCACTCTCCATCTGGAGGTGAACATTGCCAAGAGAACAAGCCATGTATACCAAGCTAACCATAAGCTATGCTCAGGTAGCATATCTGAGGTAAAATGCCTATGCATGCTTTAAATATTTGTCACTATACACTCTTTTGTGTTCTTAATATGTCTCTGAGGAGGAAGAAATAAATAGCTGTCCTGTACTCAATATGTTTTGTATATTGGATATGAAAGAAATTCTGTCAATTCCTTTTTGGGGAGTTCCTATATATGAACAAAGTTTTGTTTCAGAGATCGTTGTCACGTTTCTACTCTGGGATGGGGCAGAGTGAGCCAGAGACAATGAGGAAGGAAATAAAAACAACTTGGCTTCTCTCTCTCACGACTAGGCTCTGTGAGAATTGAGTTTGTTCCATGTGAGGCCAGAGTTCCCTTAGTGGGAGAGAGGACAGCCTGGCCCTCTGGATAGTACATCAATGGATGTACCATCATGTACTCTTTTCTGTGGTCATTGTGGTTTCCTTTACGAAGCCTTGTAGATCTATAGGAAACATGTTCTAAAGGGTATCCAGCACCAGCGGAGGAGTCCAAGAGCTCTTGCTCTCCCAAGGGAGCTAGTAGGTTCCCCAAATCCATATTTCATATCACTGTTTACCTGCTTAGGGAAAGAAATACAAAGAAAAAAAGACTGCTAGGACCTTGAGAGTCATTTTTAGGCACAAGTGTGAGCAGTTCCTGTCTTCCTCATGGAGGTAAAAAGCAGAGAGCTATCAGAGTTCCAAGTCACACATTCAGAAGAGAGAAAGAGCAGGAACTATTTCTCCCTTTAAAGTCTACTGAGAGAGCAGCCCCTTAGTACTCATTGGTTACTTTTCTTTGGTGTTGTATCCCTTTCTCCCACTGGGGTAGGAGGGAGGTATTATGTGGCAACTGAGTGCCTTGGGTAGCACTTGGTGCCTTTATTGAGAGTCCAAAACTTGTCTTGTTTGAAGTGGTCAGGGTACAAACTCAGCACTATCTGAGCTACATAAGATGGCCTGACAGCCCTATCGTCAAGCATGCTCCATGTGGTTGGCTCCAGTTCAACACTCCTTTCCCCCATACATCTTGACCCCTGACCTCCCCATTGAAGTGATGGACAGAAGAAAAAAAAATATGGAAATGGAATAATGAGAAGCCTGAGTTATAGCTGTGTGACCATCAGCAAGTTTTGAAATTTCTGAACCAGTTTTCCTCATGTATAAAATTAAGATAATAGTATATGTGGCCCCATTGAGGGGATCAAAGGACATCACATATATAAAATGCTTGGTAAGCCTTTAAGTGCTCTATAAATGTCAGCTATTATTATGCTACTACATCAAGGATGTGTAATTTTTGTCAGTATTGGAATTCCTTCCACCAATTTAAAACCTGGTCTATCTATACTTATAGTGGCCTGAGACCCAAGATGTGAAATCACTTGCTTACTCTCCCAGATAATATGCGCCAGAGGATTTGAATGCAGATCTTCTTTAAGTCCTGATCTCAGTCCCCACTATGTCACACTCCCCTTAATGTTAGCTTTCCATTTTTTATGAGTTAATGACCTTTGAAAGGTTATAGACGAGTCTTGATTCAGCTAGAACCACATCTAAATCAACTCTATTTTTAAAGTGTTTCAGAGAAGGCAGTTGTAAATCATAAATTTAGGGCTGGCAGGGATCTCGGAGGTCATCTAAGTCCAACCTTGTCATTTTACACATGAGGAAACTGAGGCCCCAAGAGGCTAAGCAACTGGCTCATGGTATTGGGCAATAAATTGAAGATTTGAAATTTAAGATTTTTTTTATTCTAAATTCTGCATTCCTCACATTATATTAACAAATCTCTTTCCTATCTTATCTTGGTGTTTTGAACTTAGCAATATTCTTAGTACATAGGACTGAGAACTGGAAAAAGATGATAGCCATTGTGTCATCCAAACTGCTCATTTTACTGGTAAGGAAATGGGGGTCCACAAAGATGAAATGAGAAAGTTTCTTAAAGTTAGAATTTGAATCCAGACCTTTTGACTCCAGACCTAAAACTCTTTCTACCCCTCCTCCTCCTCTTCATCATCATCATCATCACTAGAATTTATATGGCATTTTAAGGTTTGTAAAGCACTTTATATACATTTTCTCATTTGACTCTGGCAACAAACCTGAGAGCTAGGTGCTATTATCATGCTGCTTCTATAACCCTCAATTATTATTACTATTATTTTTTAGTGGTGGGGAAGTAGGCCCCATTAGGTATGGGGAAAGTATATTCTCTGCATTTTTTAATTTTTAGAGTTGACTGTAGGCATTGGGAAATTCAAGGACTTACCCAGAGTCACACAGTCAGTATGTGGCAGAGGGGAGACTTGAACCTGTGTCTTCTTAACTCCAAGAACAACTTACTATCCAATAAACCACACTGCCTCTTAGTTCTTCCTCTGAGCAAGCCTAAATTCTTTCCACAACCATTTCAGGCTATTTTCCTTGCCCTAATGGAGATAGGGAACATCTGGTCACTGTGCTCCTGGATTGCAACCCTTCAATTACAACTAATGAAAATCATTCGTAGATTCCCCTTCAGTCTTAAAACTGGTCCCTTGGAAGGAGGCTGCTGGGTAAAGAACAAGCAGTATTTTCAACCTCTTGCCTTGTCACCGACAGGAACCGTGTTATTTTTCTTAATGTTTATGCTCCCTTTCTTTAGAGATAAGCAGAGGACATTTAGTGAGATCTATAAATCATGAGGTTCTTTTATTACTGGGTGACCTGACCATAACTTTCTCAGCAAAGCTATGTTGTAGTCACAGACAACTACTCCTCCAGAAAGAGTTCATAGCAGGAGTTTATTACAGTTATTTATAGGTTATTGTGCTGCCACCCAATACCCCTTCGTGCTCATGGGAGGTCAAGAAATGGGCTTGCAGAGAGAGCAGAGGGAGGTGGACATAGAGTTGGGATGTGTGGATTCCAATCCTGGCTCTGCTGCTAATTAGTGTTCAATCTTAGGCAAGTCATTTAACATCCTGGAGCCCATGTCCTCATCTGTCCCATGATGAGGGTTGGGACTCAAGGAGATTCCACCATTGTATGAGTCCCTAATGAAGGCATCATAGGAGGAACATTGATGGAAATCTTAGACCTCAATGTGAGGGCTGCCTTGCTTTTTACTTGCTGTATATCCTTGCACAAATGCTTTGACTGCTCCAAGTCTCAGATTCCCTGTTTGTTAAAAAAAAGGAAAACAACATGAAGGATTATAGATCAGTTATATGGCTTTAGAGCTCTTCATAACCCTGGCCCCTTCCTACCTTTCTAGTCTTCTTACAGTCTATTCTTTGATCTACTGACATAGATTTCCTTGCTCTTCCTCTCCTGACTTGGACCATTTTCCTGGCTGTCATCCATGCCTGGAATGCTCTCCCTCCTCTTCTCTGTCGTCTGTCTTCCTTGGCTTCCTTCAAGCCTCAGCTAAAGTCTCACCCTTTACAAGAAGGCATCTCAGTTCCTTAATCTTAGTTCTTTCTCTCTGGGATCATCCCAATCTGTCCTATTTCTGTTTTGTTTGTATATAGCTTGTGTTTGGTCTTCCCCTTTTAGGCTGTTAACTCCTCCAGAGCAGAGACCTTTTATTCCCCTTTCTTTATATTCCCAGGGATAGAAAATATTTGACACTTACTAGGTGCTTGATGGATGGTGTTCACTTGACTTGGTGCTATAAGGGGACTTTGGGGCTTTCTGGTCTTAACCCCTTATTATATGAATGGGGAAACAGAGATCCACAGAAATTAAGTGACTTGCCTGGAGTGACACAGGCAGTAGGTAAGCATCAGAACTCAGATTTGAACTCAAGTTTGACTTCAGAGTCAATGCTCTTCCTACTTATTTTCCTTACCTTCACTATCTTTGTTTGGAGACTTAAATGAAGAAATGAATGTGAAAGCATTTTGACTGTATTACTATTGTTGTTATTACTATTTTTATGATATTCAAGGAAGATGAGAACTTTCATGGATATATGAGGACATTTTACCAATAGGTGATGATAATTGAGGTTATTTTCCCATTGTAACTAACCACAATTCACTCATTCATCTGTTTCATTCAATGAATATGTATAATCATAAAGAAAACTGAGATGAGTTGTTTATTAACTCCCCTCTCCAAAAGAATGATGATATAAAGCAAAGAATCATGTTGTATGTGCATTGATATTTATAGATAAAAGAAGAAATATGGCTCAGTGGAGAAGACGCTGGGCTGTCGCCAGGAGGACCTGGGTTCAAGTCTTCCATCTGTCACAAGTTATTGGAGTGACCATGGACAAATCATTTAACTTTTCAGTGCCACCAGATAATCATTTGTAGACTAACTTTTAGCCAAGAGTAGCAGCTTTGTATTGGAAGTGGGAGTTTCCACACCAGGGATTCCTTAACTGAAGGAACTCATATGTCTGGACCAATAAAAATATTGTATTAATTGGGGAACTTGGGGTTGCTACAGAGGCCACCATTAGAAACGCTCCACTTGACCACATGGTTCCCTTTTCCATGGCTTCCAAGTTGCTGAAAACGTATGGCGCTGCCTTTCCAAGTCAGAGAGCAGGAGCTCAACATTGTCTTGCAAGGATTCTCAGGACATGAGAGAAAGCACTGCATAGGGTCATAGATCAGAGCATCACAGATTTAGAGTGGGAAAGGACCTCAGAGGCCATCTGATCCAAAACCCCTTTTTTACAGGAGAATAAACTGAGATATCTGGATTTTAAGTGACTTGCCTGAGGTCACACAAGCAGTATCCTAGAGAGGATTTGAACCCAGAACCATTCAGTCAGTGTACCTTCCTATACCATGTTGTCATGTGTCTTTCATCCAAAGTAGTCACTGATAACTCTTAGGAGAGAGAAGGGGGTGGTTCTCTTTGCTGACCAAATTCTCTCTTCTCCCCATGTTTGTAATCCTGTTATACTCAGAATCTCTTCAGAAGAAAGGCAAAAGGGAGAAAGAAAAGCCAGGGGTATTTGATAGGTTTCCCTGGATGTCCACAGAAAGTGATTGGCTTCCACAGTCACAGTCTCATAGGAGCCCCAGAAGTCCCAACCAAGCAATTAAACCAAGGAATAGCCTCCACCAGCTAAACTTGCTTTGTGGTCTTCAATAAAAGGCCTGTCCATATTCTTTGTAGGAAGATGCAACATCCTCAACAAAGGCTTGGCTGTCATTAAAGGCTGAGTAGAGAACTCAGACCCCTGCATGTTTATATACATGTGCAGACATGTTTACAAAGGATGTCATTTACACAAATACACACATAAAATCCTAAAAAGGCATTTAACTCAAAGCCATCTGTTAGCCAGAAAAGAGTCATCACACTTACTTTCCTCAAAATATTTTCTGGAAAAAAGAGGCTGCATTTCTGTGCAGACCAGCTTCTCTCTGAAAGCCCACCCACTTCACCCTTCTATCACCCTCTTCATCCCCAGGCAAATGTTGTTGAGACTTGCTTTTTACAGCCAAGAATGACACTTCTCCTTCCTGAAAGTCTGCCCTCTCCTTTTCACCTTCACCCTAATCAGAGATGGTATATGATTCGAAGCCTCAGGCACATCTTACTCCCAAATGACCTATTTACCCACCTCTTTAAGGATTTACTGAGAAAGCTGGAACTGTATCTCTCTTTTCCTTAGTAACTCTCCAATGTCATCTCTGGGTCATGGCCAGGCCCTCTTTCCTCAAAACCCAAGAGTCACATTCCTTCCTATCACAATTCTGCAATAGACATGGTTTAAAGATACACAGCCAACTCAAATAAACCTGAACCAAAACGTAAGACAATGAAAATCTCATTTTAGCGAGTTGGCTTCATCTCCAATACATTGGAGGTCCCATAGGACAGCCACCTAATGGAGGATCTGTTTTTAATTCACTGGACAAGGATGGGGCATTCAGAGGAATGGGTTAGGTGATATAGCCGTGGGCCAAGTGACAAGGCATTCTGTGTGTGACTCAGAGTAGCTGCGGTTGTGAAAGGGGAATTGGGAATTTTGGATCCTATGTGACTTTGGCCTGACTGGGGTGTTGTTAGGTCATTTAACCTCTGTCTTCTATTTCCTCTGGAGTAAAGGGTCACTTACCTCACCAAGGTGCTTCGAGGATGAGTTAAGAAAAGTGAGTTTAGGACACCTCCACTCTTTCATCATTGGCAGGAAAAGGTCCCTGTTGGTTGTCACAAGAGCCCTTTTGTCCTAGGGCTCCCTCTGCTTCCAGAGACAGACAGGTGTGTGTGTGTGTGTGTGTGTGTGTGTGTGTGTGTGTGTGTGAGAGACAGAGACCAGAGGCAGAGGCCAAATGTGTTTTCTCTCTTGCTTCTAATCTAGACTACAAGCTGTTAAGGCATGGATTTTCAAAGGCATCCGCATTTCTCCTGGCAGCTAATAAAGGATGCCAACTTCAATTCATAAAGTCACAGAAAAGATGCTATCAGTGTTGAGTAAGAAGGGACTTAGTTGGTGTTCAGGAATATGGAATGTCAGGGTTAATCTACATGCATTCAGTGCCAACATAGCAAAGGTTATAGCAGAGAGCAGCGTACTGTAGGAAACAGACTTTTGTCTCCTCCCCCCCACTTAATAGTATTTTATTTTTTCTAATTACAGATAGTTTTCAGCATTCAGTTTTATGAGATTTTTAGTTCCAAATTTTTTTCTCTTTTCCTCCTCCCTCCCCAAGAAGGGCAAGCAATCTGATAATAGACTGTACTTGTACAATCCTAACAAACGTATTTCCACATTAGCCATGTTGTGAAAGAAGAATCAGAACAAAAGCGAAAAACTAGGAGGAAAAAAAGAGAAAGCAGTATGCCTACTATAAATAGAATTACAGAATTTCAAAGATGGAGATGAATAGAAAAGTATTAGGTCCATATCTGTACAGATTGCCATTCAGTTTGAAGATTCCCTTTGAGGGGGAACCCCGTACTTTCTGGGTTGGCCCATTCCACTTTTGCATACCTCTGAATGTCAGGCACGTTTTCCTGGCATTGAGCCTACTTGTGCCCTCTTACCCCTTTCACCCAGTGGGCCAATGAGAACAAATCTAATGCTACTTCTACATGGCACCCATTCAAATACTTGAAAAAAGATACCCTTTCCCTCATTCTTTCTCCTTCTTTAGGCCAAACATCATCAGGCAGTTCAGTCAGTTATCAAAAGACATGATCTTGAAGCCCTTCACCATCATTCTGCCTACCTATGGACACTCTTTGACTTAGCAATGTCCTTCATATAGTATGGTATCCAGAACTGAGCACATATGTCCAGATAGGGTCTTTCTAAGGCAGAGTACTAGGGGACTCACAACCCCCTAGTCCTCTACCAGCCCCTCTCTTAATGGACCCTCCAAATACATGAACTATTTTGGCTAGTATATCATACCATTGCATCACCATGTCAACACAGAGAAGAGGATAGAGGGATTCCATAGGCTGTCTAACAATGAGACATGTATATCCAAATGAAAGGCACCACATAATTATCTGCTAGGGAATGATGTCCATTCTGGAATCATACCATAGGAGTGGCTGGTTTGAAGTTTCTGTTTGTCCCTAGAGAGACAATGTTGACATTGGATGACTTCAGAGCAGGGTGCTTTGATGAAGGTGAGGCAACTTTTACTAGATCATTTCCCCTAGATCATTCTTCCCTAGTTTGTTCTTGGATCACATATTCCCCTTCTCTGGGCTAACTAATGAGTCTGAATCAGATTTATCCTCATATCTGAATGACTATGGGAACACTGCTATGGTTCAAGGAGAATCCATCACATATCATCAATGACTGTCTATTAAAGATCCTAAAAGCTAACAAGGCCAACTTTAAGTCAATCTGACTTGGCCATGACTAATGGGTTATGCAACATGCTATAATTTGTCATAGTTTCCCTTGGCTATTTCCTTGCCCTAAGTTAGCAGGCTCTGGCATCATCCAACTGCAATTTTCCTGGTTCATCCTGATTCAATATGAGACAAGAGACAGAGGCTGGTCCACTTCACTGCTGGAGTCAGCATTTATTGGGGCCATGATCCCTAGAGAATTTTGGGCTATTTCTGAAGCTGTTATCCATAGAGATGCCTAGTTAACTGAGCATCAATATGCATTAGGGATGCAGACATAACCCTTTAACAGACCTAAGGATGAGGTCATAGGACCATAGGATCATACTAGAGCTGGAAGGAACCTCAGAGGCCATCAACTTTAACTCCCTCAGTTTACAGATGAGGACACTGAGGCCCATGGATATTAACTGACTTATCCAATGTCACATAGGTACCAAGGAGAAGAGGCTCAAGTATATTTGTTGCTTCAGATATAAAGCAAAAACAATGCCACTGAAAGCAGGTCTGGCAACTTAGAGAAAGCATGGGATAGAAGAAGGAATGCTGTGTCTCTGAAGTAAGTAGTCACTTAATGGACCAAAGTACTGCTAGGATTAGTTATTAGTTGGAACTATGATCTTCCTACAACTACCATGAATAAAGACTCTTGCTGATTGCCATGAAAAGCACCTTCTCTTCTTCTGAGAAATGATTCTTCTGTCCTGACCTTGATTCATAGAATCCTAGGGCATAGATATTAAAGCTCTAAGGAACCTCAGAGGCTATTTAGCCTGTTGAGGCCACTGGAGGTTAAGTGACTGACACAGGGTCACATTGACAGTGAGCATTAAAGATAGGTTTGAATCCTGATCCTAACTCTAAAGTCTGCTTTTCCCATCATACCATTATGCTGGTTTGAAACTTGTTTCTCACACTTACTAGCTTGGTGACCTAGGTCATATATAGGGTTCCTTTAGCACTATAGTTTCCTTATCCAAGAGAGAGAACAAGAGTACCCTCTACTCATCTACCTCCCAGAGCTTTGTCTTTTTAAGGGTGAGTTGTTACTTTTTCTTAAGCTTACCTAGTCCTACAATGATGATTTCCTTAGTTCCTGGGAAGAAATTTGGATTCAATGAGGATAAAATGCTTTTGAATGTTAAATCTGTTCATGGAACATCAATTGCCTAAAGTTAGCTATTCCTGTCTTTTCTCTTATATAGCTTAGGAGGTCAATGAATGGTTGTTAGCCCCATACCAGAGGAAGAAAATGCGAGCCCCAGTGAAGCTTTGATTTGATTAAGCCACTGAAGCAGCTTCATAGTATCTTAGTGTCGGAAGAGGCCTTAGAGCTTATTGAGTGCAGAGGCTCTTAACCCAGAGTCCACAGAAGGTTTTGGGGATTGATTTCAAGAAACTTGTAAATTTGGATGGGAAAAGAAAATGACATCTTCATTTTTGTGGAATTGGCTTCTTTGGAATTCTCTGCATTATGCATTTAAGAGCATGATTCTGAGAAGTGACCTATAGGCTTTACCAGATGGTCACAGGGCCCCATCATACAAAGAAAGGTTAAGGACTCCTGATCTAGTCTTCTTCTTATCTAATGTGAATTCCCTATATTGCATTCTCAACAAATTGTCATCATGTCTCTGAGGTTAAACAAGCCAATCTAATTTCTCTTTATCTCTCGTCACTGTGTCTAATTAGTTGGAGAAGTCAGTACCCAGGCAGACCTGGAATCATTGCAAATTGCCTATAGATGATGGCCATTTTAGACCAGTCCTACCTACTCACCCATCCCCAACCAATTAGGCAGACTGCCAGCTGGGGATCAGAGCCATAGGGGTGGAGTACATAAAGTATTTCTTTCTCCCCACCTGGCCTGGTGCAAGCAGCCAGCAGTACAACAATGAAAAGTTCTGTCAAGTCTCCTAACTTCTTGGCTGACTGTTTCCTGAATGGCTGTGTTGAGCAGGATCCTCCCTGAACTTCCCGCAGGCCAGGGGTCATTTCAATGGACAGGGCCCTTGGGTTTCAAAATTCCTTCTCAAATATGAAAATAGTCCTTTGTTTTTTAAGCATATTAAAAATGCCTCTGCATTGTGTACTTTTTTTTAAACTTCTTGGCTTCATCTTGTCCCTGTTAGCATGAGTGTTAATGCTAATACTCTCCATAAGAAAAATGAGATGAACTGGACAAAAAAGTCTAGCTGAGCTTTCCTCTTTTTGGAACAGCATCTCACTCTAGTTTTAGGGGGAAAGGCCTAAATAAGAAAAACAATAGTATTGAGTCCCTTCTAAAGTCTCTTAGCTTACATGGTTTTGGGGTTGTTGGGAGGTCCAGGGGTTGGGCAAGTGCATTCTCACATGATGAGGAGTACCGTGGCTGAGTAGGAAAAGGAAGAGGATTGTAGTTTAAAGAGATGTGAGAGTGAATAATGACTCTGCTAATCAATCAAGCAACATGGTGGAAAGACCTATTGCCACAGGTGATATTCTCTCCTTATTCTATCTGGCAAGTCAAGAAAACCATCTGGTCTTAGTATCTGCCCTTTCACTGCAGATCTCTGTGCCCACCAGACAACTTGATGCTTTCCTCTGACCTACTGAGTGCAATCTCAAGACTCTCAAGACTTCTCATATTGGCGCATTCTTGGGACTTCTGGGCCTTCCCATCCAGCCCTAAAGTCAATCTTTCACTTATGTATTGTCTCTCCTAATTACACTGTGAGCTTCTTAAGAGACAGGACTATCTTGCTTTTCCTATTTTTATCTTAGGGATATTTTACGGATTAGGA
This sequence comes from Bettongia penicillata ogilbyi, assembly GCA_023548195.1. Lineage (NCBI taxonomy): Eukaryota > Metazoa > Chordata > Mammalia > Diprotodontia > Potoroidae > Bettongia > Bettongia penicillata. The sequence goes on along the minus strand of JAJHZJ010000027.1, from coordinate 1,462,198 downwards.
TTTGATGATGGCAAAGGTGATCTAGAAAATGGTGGCTGGACAAGTACTACAGAAGGCTTTTTAGTCCTCTGAGCTCAACGTTTTTGTTCACGTGTTTTGGTCACAGACTGTATTACAAGAAAAGAAGGAGGCCAAGGGATTTCAGGTGAATTCTACCTCTGATTCACTCTGGAGAACAAGAGAATGGGATTTCTTCCTACTGGTAGCAGAAGGATGTTTTCCCTTATCAAAAGGTATTTGGTGATTCTTTCCCCATTGAGCCATCATGTTGACCTAAGTATAAGATGTACAGATTCATTACTTTTGACCCAAAATGAGGTCTTATTTTTAAATGATGCTCCAAACACTTAATGACATCAGGAGCCTAGATAGCAACTGGCTGTGCATTTGGTTTTTTTAAATCATAGAGCTGCTATTTTTCTTGCAAGAGCTATGATGACTAAATTCCTTACCTAACCATAACATTCATTCATCATGTGTGTTTATAATAAGTGACACATTTCAAGGCCATTGACAAAAAACAGCTGAATGACGACCAGAAGGTTCAATTGCGAGGCTAGGAGAAATTCATTGACTATGTCTTGAATAGCTGGGTGCTGTGGAGTGAACTTATGGAGTGAAACCCCTGTATTGAAAAATAACATGCAAACAGCAACTCATAATTGATCATGGAGGAGTCCTTCTTGCTGAATAATTCTATAGATTCCCAAATTTCTGGTGCCTTAAAAAAGATCAGTTGTTTACAATCTTAGCTAATGCGAAAGGCCTGCTTTTGCTTTATGAGAGCCATATACAGAGTTGTGAATATACTGATGTGTTGACTTTGGTGGACGTGACTTAGTTATATGAATTCAATGCTGATGAGAGAAGAGGTACAACCAGTGTTTACTTTAAGAAAAAACATATCTTGATATTCATCAAAACATGGAGGTCTAGAATGTCAACACTGGTAACAAATCTCCACAGCTTGGCCTACACGTCAAGCTTAATAGTCTTTTCACTCTAAGAGAAAGACGAGATGAGAGGTTTAGGGAAAAACAAGCAGGCACCACTACCACGTAAAGACAGTGCATAAAATTTGCAAATTTATTCATGTAATTTGTGGGTCCAAGGAAAACTCATTGACCACTATTCAGCACCACCTATTGAATCCTTCTTCATTGATCTAGTGCTAGAAGAAGTTGTAGTGATCATCTCATTCAACTCCATTTTTCAGATGAAGAAAAGGTGTCCCAAATGGTAAATGACTTGCCCAGAATCACACAGAGTGTAGGAAATGGAGCTGGGATTTGAAATGATGTTCTCTGACTCCCTAGTCAAGGCTCTTTCCACCATAAATTTCTGATCAGGACATGGTACAAATCTGCCTCAGTAGGTTTTCCCCATATTCACTGATTTTTTGATTTATTTGGAAAACAGATATACTGCTGGAGGAAAGAGACTGGTCATTTTTGTTTCTTCCACAGGACTGAACACAGTTTGCTACACATAGTTGATACAGAAAAACATGATCAGTGAATAAATGAATAAAAGGAAAACCCATTGAGTCAAATTCTATGTGCTACAATAAATTAACACATAAGTTTCACTCAATATTTTCTATGCACTTGAAAAAATGATTGATTTTCCTAAGTATCTGGGAAGAAGTAGAAAGAAAATATCTTTTATACATAAGCAGAGAAGATAGCTTTGAAAAATACTGGAAGGACTCCTACAAAGACCAAAATTTCTTCCCAACTGATGCTTGAAATCCCATCATTACTAATTCATTACTGTGTCTAAAGGAAACCCACTGTCAGTATGATCTTTTACAATGCAAATACTTCTTGAGTCCCTTTCCCTTCAGGATAAGTTTGCTTAGACACGTTCTCTGTCATTCATTGGCTATGTTATGTGTGGAAAGTTGCTTCTTTTCTCTGGATCTCCTTTCCTTATTTGTAAAATGAGAAGCTTAGACTAGATGACTTCTGAGATCCCCTCCCCAGGTCTAGATCTATGATCTTTCAATATTTTGGAATAAGAAGGTCAGATTCTTTTCAAAGCCCTTTTGAACTGGGGCTTGAAAGACCCAGTAGGATTTCATCAGGTGGAACAAAGAAGGCAGGACAAATCAAACAAAGGGTGTAAACAAAGGACAGAGCATGGTTAGATACCGACTGAACATTATATATGAAGCAGCCATCCTCAGCTTCCTAAGAAGTTAAGATGTGCATTCATTCAATCAGTAAGTTATAAGGTACAATCAGTTATAAAGGTGAATCTAGTGGATAGAACTTTGAAGTCAGGAAGACCCAAACTAGAATCCTGCCTCAACCTCTTACTCATTGTGTGACACTGGACAAGTCACTTAACCTCTGTTTGCCTCAGTTTCCTTCTCTGTAAAATGGGATAGTAATAGCACCTACCTCCCAGAGTAGTTGTGAGGATGAAATAAGATAATAGATAGAAAGTCTTCAGCAAACCTTAAAATGCTTTGTCAATGTTAATTAGTTTGATAAGAAATAACTGAATCAGACTATATTGAGATTGATATATTCCCAGACACCGTCCTTTCTTGGAAATCCTAAAGTTTAGTTTTTGACTCTTCATAACAAGTCTCCCCTTCTCCAGGAGCAATCCTGGCCACACTGGTCCAAATATCCTGCTGCCCACCTAGGAAAACATATCCCTGAATCACTTGTGTCCTGCCATATTCTGAAGCAACATTATATAAGCAACATTATATGTATTATAAGTGGTTAGCAAGAACAAGAATTTTTATGAGTTTACTTCCATACAGCTGTACTGATGCATCTTTTAAGATAAAGTACATTCTCTTTAATACATATTGTTATGGTTATCTAGGGTGATATCTTAATGATTAAGCACCAATTATCATTGGCATTTTGCTCGGTGGGATGGAAACAATAATTCCTCCCCTTCTCATTGAGTTTCAGACAAAACAATAGGTTTGAAGAAGGTGGGCAAAAATAATTCAGGTGATTGAACTGAGGAAGTATTTTTCTGTTGTTAATAGGGTTGCATCTCTTTGATTTCAATCAGATTCTGCCCTTGAAAAAGAACAGCACCCTCTAGTGGTCCTGAGATTTTGCTTAGGGTTCAGAATGAAGAAGGGACGATACTGTCTCAAGAGCCTTAGGGCTCCGAGTAGATAATGAACAGGCTGGTGAGGGTTCCTTAACCTTTTCTGCCATGGACCTCTCTGGAAGTCTGGTTAAATCTATGGACCACTTCTCAGAATAGTTTTTTTAAATGTATAAAGTAAATGATTAGGAAACCAATTAGACTGAAATAGCTATTAGCATAATTAAAACAAAAAAAGCTAAGTTTAGAAATGCCAGCTTATGAATCTTTGCAAGAGGCTCTAATAAGAGCTACTATTATATAAGCTGAGTAGATAAGATCTTTTAGTTTAGACAAGAATTTTGTCTCAAGAGGAGGTACATGGTACAGTGATTGGAGTAATTTTCCTAAGTTCAAACCTCACCTCCAACACTTATTAGCCATGTAGGTAAGTCAACTTAACCCTGTTTGCCTCAGTTTCCTCTTCTGTAAAATGAGCTGGAGAAGGAAATGTCAAAGTACTCTGGTATCTTTGCCAAGAAAACCCCAAATGAGGCCACAAAGAGTCAGACACAATTGAAAAATGATTAGAATAAAAAATTGTTCTCTAGAATATTTTAAGCATTTCTCTTAGAAAAGTGTTCACGTTGTAATTTGCTCAGGCAAGGTCTGACTTACTTGAATAGACCTGAAGTAGTGGAGAGAGATTTGATGATACCCAGTTCTACGTTCCTCCCCTTCAGATGTCTTCTGGTCATTGTGTAGGGCCTAAGGCTCTAATACCAGTCTAGCCCTATCTTCTCTAAAGGAATGCCTGTATATCGTATATCTCTGGAATTGTACAATTATATTCTCATTTTTAATGAATTTATATTTTTACCAAGCTAGAAATGTCCTTGAAAGCCCATATGCTTGTAGGTTATTAAATATTCCTCTCCGTAGGGTTTAGCCAGCCAAATGTTCTCTGTTCCATGCTTAAAGTTTCCCTGCTTAAAGCCTGGGAAGAAAGAGGGCCACCATCTACAATTCCTTCTAGAAGTTGAGTAATAGTACTTCCAATTCCACCGGTTCAGAATTTGTGTTCCTTCACTTGTGAGTTGAACTAAATCTGCCTCTGTTTGAGAAAGACTTTTCCCATACATACTGGAAATGCATAATATGAACAGGACAGTGGATGGAGGCAAGATTTGGGGAGAAATAAAATTAAAATACTTGCAAAGAAGAGATTATTATTTGCATGAAAATTCCATTTGCATGAAAATAATTGATATGCTAATTACAAATCATTCTTAACTATTGCTGTGAGGCAATATTGTATTAATAATATAGTTGTACTTTACTTTCATCCTTTTTAGTACCTACAATTTCAGTAGTGTAAGTATCCATTCAACTAGCATAGATTGTAGCTGTTTGTCCTTTATCAGATGGGTTTTCATGAGCAAAACCAGTCATGATTTGGTAGTCAAGCTTCTAGCTTAGCTAGAATAGTCCTTGCTCAAGGGATGGCATAGTCCATTGAGTGCTTTGACTCAAAACCATTGCGGCTTGATGAGTCTATCAGAACTTATTCTTCAGTAGCCAAGTCTTTGAGAAACCTGGGTCACCAGCACACCATGATGAGATATTGGAGCAGGAAGCTAAGTGTAAGTACTTGACAAAAATGTAATTATTGAATTGTTTTATGATTTAGACAATTCATTAATTGAGTTTGGTCTCCCATCCTTCCCCCAAACAGTTCAATACAGTGAGATTTTACTGCATAGAAAGACCAATGTCTGTGATTTCTTTGTTCCAGGAAACTAATCCAAAGTTTAACAAGAGTAAATGTGGGGGGTTAAACATTTAACTCAAGCATGAGTGTCATTCAGGCTAATTAAGGCAACTGGAAACTTTGGTTTTAACTTACAAATTTTCTATTACACTTGTCAGTAATTCTACACAAAGAGCAATTAAAAGAACAAAGTGGCTTTATTTAAATTGGAAAAGAAAACATTCCCCTTTTTGACAAAAACAAATGCTGTTATCAATCCAGATCTCTTGAAAATGTACTCAGTTTCAATTTCATTCAATTCATTGATTAATATTTGCTCTACTCTGGGTCTTGTGCTGGGTTCTGGGTACCCAATGAGACAAAAAAAACCAAATGAATAATATACAACCCTGCCTTCAAGGGACTTATATTTTTTTGAGATAAGAGATATACACAAATTCATACAGTATAAGTAAAACAATGATGATACAGGAAAAGTACCATAAATTTCATTAGAAAAGTATAGAGCCCTATAGGAGTTTGGAGAGAGTGAAGAGAATGTCCATTTATAATCAGTCTGAAAAGACTTTATGGAGGAAGATGAATTTGAGATGGAGCTTGACGGATGACTGGCATTTTGATGGGCAACTGGAGAGAAGGTATTTCAAATGGAGAGGCTAACATGAGGAAAAGCTCAGAAAGAGGAAAATGCAGAGTGAATGCAGGGAATGACAAACTATCAGATTTCAAATAAACATGAGGAATGTGAGGGGAGCAGGAGAATAGATAAAGTCCAAAAGTGGGATATTTTTTCCCCAGTGATGAACTCTAACAAAGCAAACAAACAATCACACAAACTAACCGAAACCAAATCAAATCCAGCCTCAGACAGTTATGAGCTGTGTGACCTGGGGCAAGTCACTTAATCTCTCAGCCTCAGTTTCCCCCTCTGTAAAATAAAGGAGTTGGGGTCCATCCTGTCTAAGGTTCCTTTCCAATTCTAATGCATAACCTTAGTAGTCTATGATGGAAAGTTTGTGTTACTCTACTTTTGTGATCTATGTGTAAGTGGACAAATAGATTTCAGTCTCTTTCCCTGGTTCCCTTTTGTAGAGAAGCGTATGAGAGGGGTGCTTCCCTGCTTCCATCCTTCTAAAAATCTAATCAAACCAATTCATGTTGGCGGTAGCTTCCATCACTTTGACATCCTGTAGAAAGAGCCAAGCTGCATGCCCACACCTTCTAAAGGGAGACAATCAATAGCCCTAAATAAAGGCTCCTGGTCCTAGGAACTCCTTAAATTGATCGACTCCAGATAGAATCTGACAAAGAACAGGAAAGCTATGCAATTTAACAGAGTATGTCTCAATATGATCCACTGTATGGAATCCAAGGTTTACTCCCATTTACTATTGGTCCTTATTTACATGGATATACTCTTCTTCTGAATGTATTTCTCTCACTCTGCATCATTTGAGAAAATTCTTCCCATCCTTCATTCTAACCTTCACAGTTATTCTTACAGAGCAATATTAGTTTTTATACTCATATACCACAGTTTTTCTACTAATTTCTTAATTACTAGTACATGACCTGTGTTCAAATTTTTGCTACTATAAATCATACTCCTTTGAAAATTTTTGTACAGACAGGTTTTTCTTCCTATTACTAAGATTGTTGGATATAAACTCATTTGTGGGACCTCTGAGTTAAAAGATATACACAATTTTGCTCCATATATAATTTCACATTATTTCCCATCAAAAGGACAGAGTAATAATTTCCAGGTACTTCTGTAGTAGTGAGCTAGACTTCCTACTTTCTTGGCGTTTTTCCTAATTTTTACTAGGAAACAATTTGTTTCTCATCCTTAGAATGATGATGTCATGTTTTTGTGGGGCTACTTTTTCCCCTGTGGCTATTGTTTCTGACTCGAATTCTGTTCTTTGTCCACCTCTGCTTTGCTCTCAGGTCCAACATCTGCATATATTTGAACCAAATTAGTACATCAGTGGGCCAAACTGGTAATTAGCTAAAATGGCGACTAAGAATTAATCATGCCAATAAATAATAGAAAGATGTTAATCCAAGATTAACCCCATTGAGACCCCTGTAAGTCCAGAATTACTTGAGCTTGGATCTGGTGTTAAGGTTATCATCATGGAGACGCAGGGCTGACTCAAAGGGACAGATCAGGGTGAAGGGCCATTTGCTCTGTTATTTTTTCACGTTTTAATGAAAAACTAACACAATGGCCTGAGTGAAGATAAATAGCAAATTCTTGAAACAACAGTTCTTAAGGGGTCAATGTGTAATTCTGGAACCTCTCCCCAGTTACATTGGGTTAGAAAATGACCCCAAATGCCAAATGTCAGAGATATGTTGTAAAATAAAAATAAATAGGTTACAAATGTAAACATTGCCAAAATATTTTCAGATTCCCTAGTCCTAAGTGACAATGAACACATTCAGTACTCTGTACATTGACATGACCATGGCTAAATTGTTGGAGGGACTGGAGGAAAACAGGTATACTAATGTATTGTTGCTAGATTTGAGAATTGGTCTAACTATTCTGGAGAACAATTTGAAGTCGTATTGATGTGTCGTTAAATTATACATACAATTTGACTGAGAAAATGCCATGACATGCCATATTTTCCAAAGAGATCAAAACTAAAGAGAAAGGTTCTCTATTGACAAGAATATTCATAGCATCACTCAGAAATGGTTGACCTAATTTATTTCTTATGCTGTGGATTCCCCCCCAGCTACCCAAGATCCCTATTTTACAGATGAAGATACAAATTTGCAAATACGTAAGGTATTTTTCTCAAGTCTATCTAACCAGAAAGTGACCAAGGCATCATTGGAGCCAAAGTGTCCTGATTTCCAATATTCATCCCATGGCACCAAGCTGTCGAGATCTCTAACACCATATCTACTGTATGCCACTAATTTGCTTTCAGGTATAATAAAGCTGATTATGGCAAAGTAGTGTCTTTCACAATTGAATGAGTTAATGCTTATAGGAATTTAGATTTAGAAATAGTGATTAACTTTTTTTTTTTGGTTGGGGTTGGGGGATGCCAGATTGTGGAGAACTTTACTTTTTTTAAAGTTTGACTGATGTCTTTTGTTTTTTGAATATTTCATAGTGATTAGAGAGCTTACCTCCAAGTCTCTGTCTCATACTGGCTCTATGATCCTGGGTAAAGTCCATTAACTTTCAGTGTTACAGGCAACTTTCTAAGATCCTAAGTTCTAGAGGAAGCTAGGTGGCTGGCAGATGGAGTGCTGGGTTTGGAGTCAAGAGAACTTGAGTTCAAATCCAGATTCTGACACTTATGAGCTCTACGACCTTGGTCAAGTCACATAACCTCTGTCTGCCTCAGTTTCTTCAGCTATAAAATATGCTATATAAAATAGCACCTACATTGCAAAATTGTTGTGAGAATCAGATGAAATCATTGTAAAAACCTTAGCATAGTACCTGAAACATAAGTACTCAGTTCCTCCTTTCTTTGCTCTGCGTCGGTTCATACAGGGCTTCCCATAATTACTGGAATTCCTCATTGTTTGTTATGGTGTGGTAGTATTATATTGCATTCGAGTGCCGTTGCATGTTCACCCATTTCTCAATCGATGGGTATAGAAGTGAACTTTTTGAAGACAGAGACTGTCTTGCTTGCTTGCATTCCTCAGTGCTCAGCACAGTGTCTGGCACATAGTAAACACTGAAACCTTATAAGTGAAAAAAAGTTCCTATTTCATTTCTTTACTAATCAATCTATGAATCAAGGAAGTTCAATGATGCTAAAAAAAGGTCAGGTGTTGTAGAGGGAGGGCCAGGGAGTCTTTCAGTTATATTTACTTGGTTTCTCATCTCTGATGTCACTTGTAGAGAGTTACTCATCAATTTGATTGCATGAGAATTAGAAACTTCTAGAATGAATGGACTGGAAGATTTTTAGACAGAGAAAGTTTGTCAGTCACTAAGAGGAGGCATGTGTCTAAGGAAGAAAGGATCATAGAATTACGGAATTTGAGAGTTGAAAGGGCCTTTAGCAAGTAGCTTGTCCAGTTTATATTTGAAAGGAAATCTCTACTACACTATGCCCTACACATGGTTATCTAGCTTCTTGGCTAGAGATCTTCAATGAAGGGAAATCCACCCATTACTTCTGAGGCAAACCAATCAGTCATTAAATCAACGAGCATTTATCATGTATCTATTATGTTGACGGAACCAAATCAAATGTCTCAAAAATGACAAGTGCTTTAAAAAAACCAAACTGTTCTTCAGAAATACTACAGAAAACCACCGGAGACCCCCTGAACTCGTATGACCAGGAGGGAAACCAACTTGTGTGTAATCTTTGCATCTGACACCAGTTGGCATACTAATCACTTCTGTGATAACTGGTGTAGAATTTCAGAAAGCACTTTGCTATTTTTGATATCTGCTTTTAAAAAGTTTCTTAACAATGAAGTTCTGAAAATAGTCATTATTGAATATTACAATTTTAAAAAATAATGCTGATTTTTATTTAATTTTAAAATTCTTTTTAAAAGCAGACAATCATTTAATTAGGTGGTTAAATAAATACATTTTGAGGAGAGGTGGTCATCAGCTTTGTGTGAGAGAGATCCTGGCAGTATGGGATTGGAAATAGAGAGTAGCCCCCACAACAAGGCACAGGTGTCTGAGTGGGAAGGTCTGACGTTCCTGTAGACTTCGAATACAAATCCAAAAAAATCAAACAAACCTTACCTTCATGGATCTTACATTCTAATGGGGGATACAACAAGTGTGTATATAATTATATGTATATCCACATGCACATGTACAGAAAAAATACAAAAAGAATAAATGCAAATATTTACACAAGATACTACAAGGTGGTTTGGGAGGGAGGGCCCTTAAGTTGTGGGCATCAGGGAAAGTTTCATGCAGAATATAATGTCTAAGCTGCTGTTTTGAAAGTAGTAGGAACTCTAGGAGGCAGAGGGAAGTAGGGAATGTATTCCAGGCATGAGAGACAGCCAGTGTCAAGCCCATTCATTTTGGACAGCTGTAATTATTAGGAAATTATTAATTAAATCAAACTGCAATTTTCCTCTTTTCAAATATCACCCACTGCTTCTGGTTCTGCTTGAGGCTGAACAGAACATATTTAGTCTCCCTTCCATATGACAACCTTTCATATATTTGCATCAGACTCTCATCCTGCCCTCTCTCTGTTCCATTTTGGTTTCCTTTTTCAAGGCTAATATCCTCATTTCTTTCCATTAAGGCCTATATAACAGGGTTTCTGGATTAAAAGGGTTGTGTTGAATTGTGGCTTCTTTCCATCATTTGCTAACATATAAATAACCAAATGAGAATAGCCTGAAAGTTCACTAAAATATTGGGAGGTTGGAAACATAGGAAACTACTGCTATGGATACTTGAGAAAAGACTGGTTTTTATAAGACTTCCCAGAAAGTTTGCATTTTCTTCAGTCAGTAGGAGGTGGACAAACCCTGAGTGTATCTCATCAGTTCCATTTTGGAAAGAGCTCAGTATTTGTGGGTATTATAGAGAAACAGTCCCCTTTGTGAAAAACCCATATTTGATGGCTCATTTTACATGATATTTCCCCACTATATAGTCTGTGCCAAACTCAGAACCCTTTTTCGTCAGTCCCTTGGAAAAGATCACTAGGGAAATAGACTACAAAGGCCCCCAAGATTAATTAAAGAAATGGCACCACTGGAATAGCAGCCCCCATGCTGTGGACCTGGTACAGTTATGAAGACTCATTATTAAAACCTGAAACTTACTTTAAGCAGATTAAGTGGCAAGAGTATGTGTGTGTGTGTGTGTGTGTGTGTGTGTGTGTGTGTGTGTGTGTGATTTAGGCCTTTGATTCCTCAGATAGTTTATTTTAGTTATGGCTTTGCCAGGTAGACAATTTTCCTTTACAATTTACACTTTACAATTCTATCCCAGGCACACATGCATATGACCTGATTTGCCAAGAGTGAAAGGGATTTATATGCTAAGGCTGTTTTCTGCTGATTGGAAGGTCTACAGGAAAATGCAATTAAAAGCCCAGGTCCAAATTGCCCTATATATAGCTGACCCGGGGCACCATTGTGGCATATTCATCCTTTTCCCCAGATGCCTGGGATCCTCATTTTATATCCTGGATGCTTCTGATCCTCTGCTGTGGTACTTAGGTGAGGTTAGACCTCCCCAAAGACACTTTTTGAGTCAACCTCCTACGATGCATTTCAACATCTCTGATTGTTGGATGGTTTTTTTCCTAAGCTTACTCCTAAATCCACTTCTTGGCAACCTCCACCCATTTATCCTAGTTTGGGTCCTTTGGAACCAAGCAGGGCAAACAATTTCTCCCCTATATAAAAGTCTTTCAAATACTTGAAGGGTTATCATGTTTCCTCAAAGTTTTCTCTCTTCCAGGGTCAACATCTCTGTTTCCTATAGTTATCTTCCTGTAGCATAGTTTCAAATCCCCCTTGCTGATCTGGGTGCCCTCTTTGGAATGTATTCCAGTTTGTCAATATTTTTCCTAAAACATAATGCCCCAAAGTGAGCACCACACTCCAGATGTGACCAGGGCAGAGTCTGGCAGGATCTCTGCAACCTGGACCCTGATTATGCCTCTCTTAAGGCAGCCTAAGATTGTATTAGCTTTTTTGGTCTCCATGTTGCACTATTAATTCATATGAAGACTTCAAGTTCCTAGTGCCCCCATCCTTTCCATTCCCTCACACTCCAACCCCACAATTTTTTCCTTGCACTGCTGATTTTATTTTTAAAAAAATCTCCAACCTAGCACTCTGCCTTTATCCTCATTAAGTTTCATCTTTTTAATCTCTGCCCATCATCATAGCCTGTTGATATGTTTTTGGCTCTCAGTTCTGAGTTTGACATGTTTGTGCTTTCAGCTTTTGTCATCCACAAATCACATGTTGTCAAAGCTAGACAGCTTCTACTCCACTACCCCTTGTCCTGAATTCCTGGTACAGATCCCTGATTTATACTTTACATCCCTCTCCCTGTAATGCCTGCCTCCATATGCTCTTCAAGTCAGTGACACTGGTCTCCTTGCTATTCCTTAAACAAATCCTTCCAGCTCCCAGCTCCCTGGCTGTCCCTCCTTTTCTCTGTCTTTTGACTTCCTCAAGTCTCAGCTAAAATCCCTCTTTCTACAGGAAACCTTTCTCAGTCCTCTTAATTCCCTCTGTTTGATATTTTCTATTATTCTGCACATAGATTTTTTGGGGAGGGGGTATGTAGTTGTTTGTATATTTTCCCCCATTAGACTGTCAATTCCTTAGGAAAAGAGATTGCTTTTCCTGTTTTGTATTGTAGTGCTTAGCATAATGCCTTAACTGACTTTCCAGCTCCCTCAACTTCTATCTGCCCTCTGACCTTTCTCACTTTGTTTTGGCCTTGTCTCATCCTCTGTCACCTCCTTATTGTACCCAGTGTACTTACTACCTCTTTCCAGTCCCTGTGGCATCCCCTCTTGGCTTGACTTTTTCTGTAAAATAATATTTGCGAACCTTTATATGATACTTAAAATTTCACAAAATACTTGACATGCATTGTCTCACTGGTGCCTCACAACAACTTGGTGAAATAAACCCTACAGATTTTGGTTTGATTGGACCTGCAATTTTATTGGTAGAGAAAATTCTAGATGATGTAATTCTCTCTGCAAATTCAAACGATTGACTTCTTTAGAGTCTTAGAGAGATGCTTGGGAGACACTGAGAGAGTGAGTGTCAAAAGTGAGACTTGAACCTGTATTCTTTGGCTCTAAGGGAGACCTTCTAATCACTAAACTGCATTGCCTGTATTCTGATAAGAGAGTTTTCAATATACAGGTGAGGAAATAAGCTCAGAGATGTTCCAGGTGACTTTCCTCTGACACACAGCTGGTTTGTTCCAGAAGGAGGATTTGAAAGTTGCCCTCTAAAAATATCTCAATCCTTTTGTGTTCCACATCACCCTTATTTTATTTTTTGAATTTATTGATTATATTTTAGTACAATTGGTTTCCTTTGTAAATCTATAAAATTTATTTTATGAATTTAAAAATATTACTCTGAGAAGGGGTTCATAGGTTTTACCAACACTGTTAGCAGAGTCCACAGCACAAAAAAGGTTAAGAACCTCTATCCTGCAGGAAGTCATTCCCAATTCCCCTTAAGTGCCCTGGCCCTGAAAATAAGCATATGTACATATGTGCATGTCTATGCATCACCCTTATTTTCAAGGACATCCCTTACCCCCTTCCCTAGGGAGTAATATTTTGTGACAAAAAAATGAGAAACAGAGAGAGAGAGAGAGAGAGAGAGAGAGAGAGAGAGAGAGAGAGAGACAGAGAGAGAGAGAGAGAGAGAGAGCAAAGATAACCATGTCAGTGGAGAATTGCATTATAAAGAATGTTTTGTACCCATGTCTATTAAAGAAAAGAGGGAAGCTCAATTTCTTTTCTTTCTCACAGGGTCAATATTATTGTTCAGATTTCATTGTTGTTCTTGTCATTTGCATTGTTTTAATCATCAAGCCTATTAGCCTCTCCCACACCACTGCATCCCAGACATGGGGAAGTGTTATGGAGAGAGGCAGAGACAAGATGGTAGAGCAAAGGGAGAAACTCAGTTAAACTCTCCAAACATTCCCCTCTAAATAACTTTAAAATAATGCATTACATCAAAATTATTGAATGACAGAGATAGCAAAAGGTCAGGATAAGATATTTTTCCAACCCAAGACAACTTAGGAAGTCAGAAGGAAAGGTCTGAGATGCTCAAACTGGGGCTGACTCAGAAGACTCGTGAAAGCATGGGAAGTGTTGGGCCTTTGAAGTAGCTGTGACAGCAGCAGTACCAGCTTCTGGAACCCTTAGCCCAGAGATGGTAAAGCAGTAGAACAATTTATCAAAAGGAGATTATGAGGGACCCTTTGCTGGCTGGCACTCAGGGCATCGCCTGACACTGATTGGTATCTCTATTGACTATACACAGTTCTGGGTGGCAGTTCCAGGGCAGAGAGGAGTCATTATGGCTGATCTCAAGGAAGCAGGAGCCCTTGTCACAGCACTTTCAAAGCAGACATGGGAACTATCACCTGAGCTCACAAGAAAGCAGGAACCTGGTGACAGTCCCAGGACCAAGAGAAGTGCTAGCATGCTGCTAAATGGTGGAGGGAATCTTTATTAGATAAAGACTGGAGTACAGACTAGCAATGAACTAGCTATGAAAACACAAATAAAAAAGCCTGAAATTTAAGACAATGTCTCTGCCACTCGCACTCTAGGAACAGAACCCAACATTAACATAAAATGAAAAGTCAATAAAGACTGGGTAAAATGAGCAATAATGAAATAATGAAAAGGGACTTCACCATAAAAAGAAAATATAGTGACAGAGAAGATCAAGACTCAGACTTAGAAGAAGACAAAAATATGAACACAACTACAAGTAAAACCTTGAAGAAAAATGTAAATTGGAGACAAGCCCAACAAGAATTCTGGGAAGAGTTAAAGAAAAAGATGAAAGGGGTAGAGGAAGAATTAGGAAAAGAGAGTGATGTAAGACAACTATGAAAAGGCAATTAACAGCTTGGTAAAATAAAAAATATTGAGAAAGTAACAGTTTAAAAAAACAGAATTAGTCAAGTGGTGAAATAGGCACAAAAATTCACTGAAGAAAATAACTTCTTAAAAATTAGAATTGGCAAGTAGAAATTAATAACTCCATGAGATATCAAGAAATAATAAAGCAAAATCAAAATAATAAAAAAGAAGATAATGTGATATTTCATCAGAAAAGCAACTGAGCTGGAAAATAGGTTGAGGAGAGACAATTTGAGAATTATTGAACTACTTGAAAGACCAAAAAAGGCGCTTAGATATCATATTTCAATAAATTATAAAGGAAAACTGCCTTGATATATTAGAACCAGGGAAATAGATAGAAATGGAAAGAATCCACCATTCCTAAAATTTAGATCTCCTAAAAGAGATCTAAAAGCTAAAACTCCCAAGAATATTATATTCAAATTCCACAGAATTTGAATTCAAGAAAAGAATATTGCTAGCAGTTACAAGTAAACAAGTAAAATTTAGGTCGCCTAAAAGAGATCTAAAAGCTAAAACTCCCAAGAATATTATATTCAAATTCCATAGAATTTGAATTCAAGAAAAGAATATTGTTAGCAGTTACAAGTAAACCAATTACCATGGATTCATAGTCAGGATCACATAATATTTAGCAGTTTCCAAGTTAAAAGAGCAGAAGGTGGGGATTATCATATTCTGGAAGGCAAAGGAGGTAGGATTAAAACGAAGAATAACCTACTCATCAAAAGTGAGTATAATCCTTTAAAGAGAAAGTGTATATTTAAAGAAATAGAGGACTCTCAAGCATACCTAAGGAAAAGAGCAGAGCTGAATAGAAAATATGATATTCAAACAGAAGATTCAAGATAAGCATAAAAGGTGAACATGAAAGAATCATATGGGACTTACTAAGGTTAAAATGCTTATATTTCTATATGAGAAGATGACACATGTAGCTTCTAAGAACTTCATCATTATAAGGGCAGTTAGAAAGAGAATATATATACTGAGGGCATGGAGGTGAGTAAATTATATTGGAATTGTCTTCAAAAATGGATGGATGAGAAAGAGAAATGCACTGGGATGTGAAGGAAAGGATAGAAGGAATGACTCAAGTTATCCTACATAAAAGAAGTGCCTGAGCTTTTGTAGTAAAGAGAAAGAAGGGGAGGTGGACAACACTTGAACCTCACTCTCATCAAGATTGGTTCAAAGATAGAAGAACACATAACACACACACACACACACACACTCATTTGGGTACAGAAATCTATCTTATCCAGGAGAGAAGTATGAGGGAAAGAGGATAAGAGAAATGGGAGTGGGGGGCATGGATAAAAGAAAAGATGAATTAATGGAGACAATGGTGAGAAGCAAAAATCTCTTTTGAAGAGGAACAGTATAAAAGGGAGAGGAGGAAAAATAAAAAATATTGGATGGAGGGAAATACACTGCTAATAACCATAACTGTGAATATGAATGGGATGAACTTACCCATAAAATGGAAACAGCAAAATAGATTAGAAAAGAGAATCAATCAATATGTTGTTTACAAGAAACACACAAAAGAGAAAGACACACAGAGTTAAAATAAGGGGCTTGATCATGCTTCTATTCTATGTGTTTCAAAAAGCCTTTTTCAAATATTCCAGTCCACTATGACTCTACTTTTTTAAAATTATTTTTAATAAATTTATTTATTTACCTTTTTACATTCATTTCCACAAAGTTTTGGGTGCCAAATTTTCTCCCCATTTGTCTCCTCCCCTCACCTCATTACACCAAGCATTCTAATGTTCCCTATCACCAATCTGCCCTCTCTTCTATCATCCCTCCCTTCTCTTGTCCCCATCTTCTCTTTTGTCCTGTAGGGCCAGATAACTTTCTATTCCCCATTACCTGGATTTCTTATTTCCTAGTAGCAAGAACAATACTTGACAGTTGTTCCTAAAACTTTGAGTTCCAACTTCTCCCCATGCCTCCCTCCCCACCCATTCCCTTTGGGAAGGCAGGCAATTCAATATAGGCCATATCTGTGTAGTTTTACAAATTACTTCCATAATAGTCGTGTTGTGCAAGACTAACTATATTTCCCTCCATCCTATCCTGCGCCCCATTGCTTCTATTCTCTCTTTTGATCCTGTTCCTTCCCAAGAGTGTTGATTTCAAATTGCTCCCTCCTCCCATTGCCCTCCCTTCCATCATCCCTCCCACACTGCTTATCCCCTTCTCCCCCACTTTCCTGTATTGTAAGATAGGTTTTCATATCAAAATGAGTGTGCATTTTATTCCTTCCTTTAGTTGAATGTGATAAGAGTAAACTTCATGTTTTCCTCTCAGTTCCCCTCTTTTCCCCTCCACTAAAAAGTCTCCTGCCTGCCTCTTCTATGAGAGATAGCTTGGCCCATTCCATTTCTCCCTCTGTCCTCCCAACACATTTCTCTCTTGCCGCTTAACTTCATTTTTTTAAAGATATGATCCCATCCTATTCAATTCACTCTGTTCTCTCTGTCTCTGTGTGTGCGTGCATGTGTGTGTGTGTGTGTGTGTGTAATCCCACCAACTACCCAGATACTGAAAAGTTTCAAGAGTTACAAATGTTGTCTTTCCATGCAGGCATGTAAACAGTTCAACTTTAGTAAGTCCCTTATGACTTCTCTTTGCTGTTTACCTTTTCATGCTTCTTTTCATTCTTGTGTTTGAAAGTCACATTTTCTTTTCAGCTCTGGTCTTTTCATCAAGAATGCTTGAAAGTCCTTGCTTTCATTGAAAGACCATATTTTCCCCTGAAGTATTATTTTCAGTTTTGCTGGGTAGGTGATTCTTGGTTTTAGTCCTAGCTCTTTTGACTTCTGGAATATCATATACCCTGCCCTTCGATCCCTTAATGTAGAAGCTGCTAGATCTTGTGTTATCCTGATTGCATTTCCACAATACTGGAATTGTTTCTTTCTAGCTGCTTGCAAGATTTTCTCCTTGACCTGAGAATTCTGGAATTTGTCCACAATGTTCCTAGGAGTTTCTCTTTTTGGATCTCTTTCAGGCGGTGATCGGTGGATTCCTTGAATACTTATTTTGCCCTCTGGTTCTAGAATATCAGGGCAGTTTTCCTTGATAATTTCATGGAAGATGATGTCTAGGCTCTTTTTTTGATCATGAATTTCAGGTAGTCCCATAATTTTTAAATTGTCTCTCCTGGATCTATTTTCCAGGTCAGTTGTTTTTCCCATGAGATATTTCACATTCTCTTCCATTTTTTCATTCTTTTGGTTTTGTTTGGTGATTTCTTGGTTTCTTATAAAGTCATTAGCCTCCATCTGTTCCATTCTAATTTTTGGGAAAACTATTTTCTTCAGTGAGCTTTTGAACCTCCTTTTCCATTTGGCTAATTCTGCTTTTTGAAGCATTCTTCTCCTCATTGGCTTTTTGAATCTCTTTTGCCAATTGGGTTAGCCTATTTTTCAAGGTGTTATTTTCTTCAGCATTTTTGGGTCTCCTTTATCAAGGTGTTGACCTGCTTTTCATGCTTTTCTTGCATCTCTCTCATTTCTGTTCCCAGTTTTTCCTCCACCTGTCTAACTTGATTTATAAAATCCTTTTTGAGGTCTTCCATGGCCTGAGCCCATTGAATATTTATTCTGGATGTTTGGGATACAGAAGCCTTGACTTCTATGTCTTTCCCTGATGGTAAGCATTGTTCTTCCTCATCAGAAAGGAAGGGAGAAGATATCTGTTCACCAAGAAAGTAACCTTCTATGGTCTTATTTTTTTTCCCTTTTCTGGGCATTTTCCCAGCCACTGTGATTCCTTTCCACACCCACCTTGTCTCCAGATCCGCCCAGCTAGTGCTTGGGGTCTGAGATTAAAATGCTGCTTCCCAGCCTCAGGGCTTTCAGTGGGGGTAGAGCTGCTATTCAGTGTGAGATTAAGCTCAGCTGCTCAGGTGGGGGCAGGGCCACCCCAAAGGGCTCAGTTCCCTCAGGAGGTTTATGTGGAGACCTTCGATAATGGATCTCAGCTCCTGCTGAGCCTCTGTCCAGTGCCGCCTCCGCTGCTGCCTCCCACGGGGGGCTGAGTTATGGAGACACCCCGCTCTCTCACTGACCTTTGTGCCTGTTTGTGGAGGGACCTGAGCAGCTGCTGGAGATTCCATCCCTGAAGTCTGCATGGATCTGTGCCTCAAGGCAGGGCTGGGCTCTGCTCTGGGTCCTGTGCGTGACAGACCTTTGGTGTAGGTTTTTCAGGGCTCTCTGGAACAGAAATCTCCTCCACTCTGTTGTTCTGTGGCTTCTGCCACTCCAGAATTTGTTGGGAGGTCTTTTTTACAGATATTTTATGGGCTGTGGGTTAGGAGCTAGCATATGTGAATCTTTCTACTCCACCATCTTGGTTCCTCCCCTAATCAGCTCTACTTCTCTTAAACTTATTCTGAATCACTAGTTTTATGCACTTAATTATATTACACTTAATAAAGTCTGACTTTTCCATACTTTCATGAATGTGTCTTCAACTAAAATATAGCATCTTGAGAGCAAGGGCTGTGCTATAGACTTATTTTCTGCCTCACAAGGGGAGTAGCAATAGTAGGGAAAATAACTAGCAATTTCTGTACTATTTTAAGGTTTACAAAGCACTTTACATAGGTCATCTCATTTAATTCCCACAACAAAACTGACAGGAAGGTGTTATTGTTATCCTTATTTTAGAGATGGAGGAACTGAGACTGAGAGTCTTGCTCAGGGAGGGACACAGTTAGTAAGAAGGTTTGAGTCAAAATTTGAACTCAATTCTTCCCAATTCCAGCATTTATTACATATTTATTGAATTAGTGGAATCAAAGGTTTAGAGGTAGCCAGTACCTTGGAGACCATCAAATCCAGCCCCCTTGTTTTACCCATAAGGAAACAGACAAGAGTGATGGAAAGTTGTCTTACCCAGGATTACATGTCTGGTGTGAATCTTAAGTGGAATTTGAATCCAGTTCATCCAAATCCAAGAAAACCTTAGTCGCATTGCCGTGTTGCTTTCTCAAAGTCTTTCCAGATTAACAAGACAGTCAAAATTTGCAAACAGAATTGATCTTTCTCCCTTTCCAGCTTTTTAAAAACTGATATAGGACTAGGTCTCCCCACTGTTGGGTCCTCTGGTTTGTATTAGTATAACCATATTTGCACATGTGTCTGTATCAACATCAAGCTTCTTTTGAGGCTTCTATGCACCTCACCTCAGGAATTCCTTCCCTCTTTGTTTCAATTGAAGTCTTTGATATCATACTGAAACTCTTCCATCTGGAGGATTTGGGTTGATGATACCTAACTGTGACAAGAAATGGGCTCTGGGAAGGCAGTGAGTTTACTTCAAAATAAGGTCAAACTCTGCCCCCAATTCCTCTGGTTTTGGCCAATTTCACAATACTCCCCCTCCCCCCCAATCTGTGCCTACTTTACACCAATAAAATCCTGTACTCCCCAGATGCACAGGATTCCACATGGGAATAAAAAAAACAGGAACCAAGGGGTAGGAGGGCCTGGAGGCATAGAATATTGGAGAAAAGCCCTACCAGGCAGATTTGAAGGGGAAGTGTTACCATGAAAGTAGATATCGTTGAGTCATGATCAACCTTTGTCTTATTTGTCTTAATTCTTTGAGATGGCAGCTTACACTTGACAGCTTTAAATATTTTGGCTCAGGGTTGTGGGGGAGAAAACCAAACCACATGTTGGACAGCTATTGGTTTTTGTTCAATATATATTCATCCCTGTGCACAGTTAGTAGGGACTGGGAGCAAAGGTCCACCATGTGAAACAGACTCATTTTGTTCCACTGCAACACCTTGTTTACTTGCTCCACATTATATCTTTGGATAGTGGTGTATGCAACTTATTACTCATCTGACACATTAAATATTTTCTTGAACTAGTCAAATGTGCCATTTTCCTCTAATACAGACAAAAGCACAGATAAATAGGGTTCCAGAAATGGAACTGAATTGCACCTCGAGGCAGTTGGTGGTTCAATAGATACAGCAGTGGGCCCAGAATTAGGAAGACCTTAGTTCAGATCTGTCCTTTGACACTAACTGTATGTTTCCAGGCAAGTCACTTAACTTCTGTTTGCCTTAATTTCCTCAATTGGAAGATGTGAATAATAATAGCACCTATTCTGCAGGGTCATTGTGGTGAAAAAATGGAAAAAAAATACTTGTAAAGAGCTTAGCACAGTGCCTGGCACATAGTATGGGCTCTATAAATACTTATTCCCTCCATCCCTTAGTATATCATTGGAATGTGTGCAAG
This sequence comes from Bettongia penicillata ogilbyi, assembly GCA_023548195.1. Classification (NCBI taxonomy): domain Eukaryota; kingdom Metazoa; phylum Chordata; class Mammalia; order Diprotodontia; family Potoroidae; genus Bettongia; species Bettongia penicillata. The sequence goes on along the minus strand of JAJHZJ010000027.1, from coordinate 1,441,445 downwards.
GATGGTGAAGTGAAGAGTACTGGAGTCAACGAGAAACTCATTCAAATCTAATGGAGGAAGGCTGCATATAAAAGACTTGAAGGAGGTATGGTATGGTTGTAGTCACATGTCTAGAGTGCTTTAGAGATCAGGAACCAGCAAAAGGCTAAAGTTGTCCTATCACAAGCCAAGAAGTACCCAGGGGATGGAACCCAATTTACCAGTGAGGAGGGAGTAGCAGTGATGGCAAAAATAGAACAAGATAAGGCCAGAACTGGCTTATTAATGCCTATGTATTTATATTTTAAAAGTTCAATTTAATCCTCTGTATTTAATTTTTTAAGTTTAATTTATTCCCTCAAATGTTTATTAAACATTTGCTATGTCTCAGTCACTGAGAATTAGGAAAAAAAATGAAGGCAAGTCCTGCTCTCAAGGTTACAGTCTACTTGGTGCATGTACACTGGTACTGGCAGTTTTTGTTGTTTACACAATTGTCATTTCCTGATAATACTGCAGTCCATAGAACTGTCTCTCATACTAAAAACAAATAGTTTAGCAAAACAGGAAACTTGTCACCATGCCTAACAATGTATGCAACATTCTGGACTCGTAGTGCCCTATCACTCTCCTGAAAAGAAGGAGATTGTGTTTGTCTTCCCTTTTCTGAAGCCAAGGTTGACCATCTCCTCTTGTGTAAGAATTTTTTGCCATTTACATTTGTGGAAATTGAAGAACAGAGAGGGTAGATGACATCCCCAGGGTTAGTCAGCCAGTAAACAGAAGAGCTGACAAAAGAATCCAGGTCTAGATTTTTCATTTAGATTTCAACTGGACCTGGGATTTAAATGGAATAGATTCCTGATGAGAAAACTCCCTCAACATAAGCAAATCAGCACCCCATTCTGCTACTTAAAGAGCTACCTATGACATAGTGAGGTTAAATTGTCACATAGCCAGTATGTGTCAGAGGCAGAATTGGAACCTAGCCCTTCTTGACATCAAGCCTAGCCCTTTCACCCATTCTACCATATTGCCTCTTGCCTCGCATTTAGTTGTTGATTCTTCGAAGAAAACCAATTCCATCATGCTGTTGGGATAAAATGGTGAATGGTGGGTGATGTCTTGATTTAAGCATGAATTAGATTTAAGTCAGGTAGAATTGCTTAAGTCTCAGTCTCACTCTCTCTTCCAGAGTCATCAAGTCCAGCAGCAGAATAAAAGTCAAGACAATTGGTGATGAATCTGAATTCAGTGGGTACACTTGGCATCATTGATGCCTGACTGAGCTCTAAGTGCTTCACAGTGCCTGCTTCAGCTGCTTTCATGACGGTTGGAACAAATTATTCCCATCTGGCCATTCTGGTGGGGAAAGTCTCCACATGCTTGGGGTAGACATCCCCTCAATGGCTTTGCGGTCTGTCAATTACCTTCAACATGATTTAGCCAATCTGATGGTTTATGGGGTGTGGCCATTGTGCATGCTACAGTTTCTTGGAGCCACAGATAAGAGATGGGTGAAAAGTGGACACCTAAGTGGGATGAGCAGCATTGAAAAGGATTCGACAAGCCCTCATACCAGAGGTTCTAGTCATCTCTGAACATCCCTTGAGAATTACGAAATTTGGATTTTAACTTCAGTTCCACTACCTGGATACCCCAAACACTTGCACATACCAGGAGCTTAATAAATGTCTATTTAGTAGAATTCTGACCTCAAGTCACATGTTTTTTCTAATGTACTGTAGTACATAACAAATCTTTCATAAGTGCTACTCACCTAGATACAAGGATACAAAGAATGGTGAAAAAAATCCAAAGAAGTCTTTGCCCTGAATGCACATGCATTTTAGTGTACAGTAGGGGAAAAACATAAATACCTAGATATTTACAAGATTTATACAGAGTAGATGGAAGGCAATCTGAAAGCTAGCCTATCACCTTCAGAAATGATGACACTCTAAATGAGGCAGCATGATACAATGGAATGACTCGAACTTTGGAGTTAGAAGAACTAGGTTCAAATCTTGCCCGTCTTTTACAAGCTGCATGACCTTGGGTAAGTTGCTTTGTCTCTGTGAGCCTCAGTTTTTCCAGTGAGGAGAGCGAACTAGATAAACTCCCATCCTGCTTTAGAGCTGTCAGTTCACAATCTCTCATAATGCAATTCCTCCAGTAATGTATAAACTCATCGGCCATGGAACGGAAGGTAGCATGGTGAGAGTATCAATACTCCAATTAAGGTTAACAGATGTTATTAAAATGACATGAGTGCTAGTACCCTGTGCCTCCATTTCCTTGGCTCTCCACCAAATGTTAAGGAGAGCCTGCTGCCATTTATATAGCCCCAAACCAAAGTGATTTGAGTGCACAGTGAGATGGAAATGCTTGAGAGCCACAACGCCTTTGCACATCTGCTAGAATGAGAAACAGCTGACCTTCATTTTTTAGGAGGTTTGTACTATGTTGGTGATTTATTTGTGGAATTCCTAGAGGTGGTTGGGGGAGCAAAACCTCAGAAAGGTCTTAAGCTGTTGACCAGATCATATAACAGTTTGCAATATATTTAGCAAATATTTAATGCAAACCACAGGGAAAAATATAAATATATGTGCCTATATATATAGACAGAAGGCAGAAAAATACTTTCACTGCCAGGAATATTATTGAAAATGTAGGGCCAGAGAGCTGGTCATTGAGCATGAAAGTCAGGGTGAAGGAGATTCCCTAGGCTCTGTCTGTTCTCAAACTAAATCAACTTTGAATTTCTTATTTTGAGGTTTTTTGAAATACCTCATCACATTTATGGCAGAACTGACCACGAAAATTTGGCTTTTGTACCACATTCATAAATAACTAACTCCCTTTAGACCTTTACCTACATACCTGTCCTAGGAATCCTTTGGAAGGATTAAGTGGCAAAATATTAGTCAGCATCAGGAGTGGTTAATGACTGGTTGGTCGCTTGTTGTCCTTCATTCTCAGAAAAGGACCAAAACAACATCACTATGTTAGATTCAAGTTACAGAGTATGCAACTGGGGCTGATCAGACCAATGTAAGCTTGGAATGCTCTACCACAGGTCAGGCACAAATAATCCATGTGAACATTTGGGTCGATTCTCTAAATTTGTGCATCCTGCATTTCCTCTGAGTTTTTTCAATTCTGTTTTGCTCATAGAGGCCGGCACCTTCTCTGATGTGGGCACGCCATGCTGAGCAATCCTGTGCCAGTGTCTCCCATGTCACACGATCGATTCCAAAGTTCTTAAGAGAGACCTTGAGAATGTTCTTGTATTGCCTCTTCTGACCACCATGTGATCTCCTGCCCCATGTGAGTTCTCCATAAAATAGTCTTTTCACCAAGCATACATTTTGCATTCGAACAATGTGGCCAATCCATTGGAGTTGTGGTCTCTGAAGAGGAGTTTGAATACTTGGCAGTTTAGTTTGAGTAAGGACCTCAGTGTCTGGTTCCTTATCCTACCAGGTGATCTTCAGAATCTTCCTAAGACAATTCAAATGGAAGCCATTCAGTTTCCTGGCATGGTGCAGCTAATGACTAATTAGAGTAGAAGACCAGAGAGTCAGCTCCTTCCCTTACTTCTCTACAATGATTTCTTGTCTCTTTGGTTATCTGAAGATTTGAACAATAGTCGGCTCTAGACACAGTCAAGACCAAAGTATTGGTAAAATACTAATTTATAGAAAGAAGGAAACAACATTTATTAAATAGCTGCAGTGTGCAGTGCTAGGCACTAGGTTGAGTGTTTTTACAAATATTATCTCATTTGATCCTCACACAAACAGAGATGAAGTGACTTTCCTAGGGTCACACAATCACTAAGTATCTGAAGCTTGATTTGAATTTATGACTTCTTGACCTCAATACTCTGTGTACTCTATATACATTAATATATACCTAAATGTATGTTTTATATAAATATGTATAGCAATATTAATAATTATCATATAAATATTATATATTTTTAATTTTATACATTTCAATAGACTGTAGATCCTCCAGTAGAAAGCAACATTTTTGAGGTCAGGGGCAGAGTGCCTGGCATATATAGTCGGTGTGTAAGAAACATTTATAAGATGAATGAATGAGGATCTTAGTTTTTAGAACGTTTCCACACACAGTATCTTCTTTCATCCCCAAAATGATCCTTTAAGGCAAAACAGAATGAATAACATTTGTTCCATTTTACAGATGAGAATGTTGAGAAAGAGGAGCAAGGCAAGGTCATAGCAGCTCCTTAGCAAACTCTTGGCAGTGAATTTTAAGAGTTATTGGAGATAGCACTACCTGGTTCCCTACACTTGTGATTTTATTTGTGCAAGTACTTCCTCTCCTAATTCAGGTCAGAACCCTGGACAGCTTAATAGATGGTTTGTAGCTAGGTGAAGTTGACATTGAGGCTGGTTCTTAGAGGACTGACATAAAGTCTTTTACAAAATCCATTCCCAGAGCTTTCTCAGCTTGGAAGGATCTGTCAGAGTTTGTGCTGCACCCAAATAGCCTTTGAAAGCCCATGGTCACCTCTGTTCTGTGACTGGACATCAGAATAGAATGACCACACCACCATCAGAGGGGAAAAAATAACAAGAAATGAGCTGATTAAAATAATGATAGTCAACATTTGTACTGTGGTTTTCATATACTATTTCATTTGATCATTAAAGAAATCCTGCTATTTTCATCCCATTTTCCAAATCAGGAAACTGAGATTTGGAGCTGCTAAGTCACTTGCCCAGGATCATGTGATAATGTTTGAAGTAGATTCAAACTCAGAACTGAGAAAGATAGGTAGCACAATGGATAGAGCACAGGATTTGGAGTCAAGGACACTTGAGCTCAAATGCTTTACAGGTGCTTAATAACTGTGTGACCCTGGAATGACCACTTAACCTCATCCTCAATTTCTTCAACTGTAAAATGAAAATAATAGCAGCAGCTACTTTATTCATATTAATGTGAGCATCAAATGACATAAGACAAGTAAACTACTTGGCACACCTTAAACCACAAAACAAATGTTAGTTATCATCATCACCACCACCACCAGCACCACCACCACCACCATCATCACCACCATCATCATCGCCACCACCACCATCATCATTGTTATCATCTGGTCTTTGGGATTCCAACTCCTCTTTCTGTTATGCCAAGAAACTCAAACAACAGCAAATCATTAAGTGGTTTAATGAAGTCCTTTCCTCAATAATAGTAAGTTTGCTAAGTTCACCCTAGATGCCTGCACTATTTTCTTTAATTTTCATAGTTATATGGAATTCTAGTTTGAAGCTGGGACCAGAATGAGACATACCAAACTCAATGAAAGGCATTTGATGTGAAAAAAGGCTCACCCTTGGGCAAATGAGAGGGCCTGGTTGTAGGAACAAGGGCTTTCAAAGGTTCATTAAAAACTCTTCCTAAGGGATTGCTTAGCCAGTCCAGAGCTCTCCAGCAACAATGTGATGAGTTAAGAGTAAATGAATCATAACCGCTCAGGGAACATTTCTCTGGTACTGTTTGTGGCTTTAGCAAACATGGCAGTAAAGACTCGGGCTGAATGCTCTTGGGGTTTTGCCCATTCAGAAACATTTTGTAAAACAGATCAAGAGAGAAGTTTAGTCCATAATGTGGGAATTACATTCAGGCCTCCCAGGCTCCAGAGCCACAAAATATACATAATAGCGGGGCAGAGAGTGCCTCTGTCTTTAATGGATGCTTTTCAGTACAACTTTGCTGTTTCCAGTGGCAATTCTCCCAAGGATGACTGAACCACGTACTGTACACGGTTATGGCTCTGACATGGGCAGAGTTGCTATTGACTGGAGGAAGTTCTCGGATACAAGACTCCTGAGATGCCTTGTGTGTGGATGTGAGATTATGTGACATGAGCAGGGAGAGGAAGGAAACAGCAGACACATGAGGAAAGAGAAGTCAGTGTAGACTTGAAAGGATACAGCAATTTTGTGACACAATGATTAATGAACGGGGGGCATAGACTTAGAAAATTTGTAAGAAGCATAGAATTGTAGATTTAGAGCTGAATGGGACAGTATAGATATTCAAGCCCAATCCCCTCATTTTACAGGTGAGGAAACTGAGGACTAGAGAGGGTAAATAATTTGCCTGAAGACACACAGGTCATGAGTAGTAGAGTTAGAGTTTGAACCTAGATTCCGCAACACCAAAGCTAGTGTTCTTTCCCCTGCACCATATTTTGTTAGAAGATGCCTGAAAGACATAAATGTAAGCAGATCAGATAAGTCAGGAGAGGTACTTCAAGGCCCACAGAGCACAATGAAGAAGAAGCATAGTCTAGCCATGGCATGATCTTTACAGAGTTACAAAGCCATGGGATCATAAAAATAAATTGAAATGGCTTCATCTATTCCAATGGCTTCATTTTTCCCATGAGGAAACTGAGGGACAGAGAGGTTAAATTACTTGACCAAGGTCACAGAGGTAATAAGTGGTAGGGCATGGATTTGAAGCCAGGTCATAGGATTCAAACTCCATCGTTATTTTCACTGTGTTATCCTGAAGCGTCAGTCTTCTCTAGCTTGTCTCACTGAAACTGGAATGAAAAAGAACTTGTAAGACAGATAAATTGAATCCTAAACTTCACCACTGGTGCTGTGAATCTATGCATTATGGGAGTTGGTAACCATTAAGCACACAAACAGAGAGAATGCTCAGTATCTCAATTACTATTTACTTTCCCACTCCACATTAAAGGGCTTTTGCTTTTAAGTGTCATGTATCTATTTACATAGTTTGGCCGAATTGTATTGGTGAGGACTCAGGTTGAATATATAATGAATCAAATAGCACAATGGACCTGGGAACTAGTGAGAGGTCCAAGAGTTATAAGGGGGCCATAAATATGAAAGAAAATTCCCTGGATATCTAGCTGACAAGTGGAGATTAATAAGGAATATGTTACAGTTAACTTCATAATTCCCTTTCCGTGGATTTCAATAAGGCATCGTGTGTGTGTGTGTGTGTGTGTGTGTGTGTGATTCTTGATAGGTAATTTGACTTTTTGTGGTTCAATTTTGTCACCAATAAGATGGAGGGGAAGAGAAAGAGTAGAATATAATAAAACAATTTTAAAATGTAAAAAGTTTTCATTCTTGGGACATTAGACACACACACACACACACACAAAATCAAGCAGTATGTCAGATGTGACCTGCAGCCCATAGTTTGCTGACTATGGACTAGATAATCTTAGAGATCTTTCCTTGTTCTGACTCCTATGATGCTATGAGAAGTTGGAACTTATGCTGCGAATGGACAGTATCTCAACCTCAAGAAGTTCTGAAGGTTCTCTCCTCATTTTTCTATTTCTGTGGTCCTTAAATCGACCCCTACCCTTGCTGATTCAGGTCATGCTCCAATGGGGGTTCGCAAGAGCAGCTCTCTGCCATTTCAGGGCAAAGTTTGACTGTGGAACTGTATCTGAGAAAAGCAAACACAAAGCTTGGCAGTCCATCATGATGACAGGAGCTTCCATTGTTGGCCAACTGCAAAGGGCAGAAGAGTTCATTTATCTCTCTCTCAAATCTCCTTTATGGTAATATAAAATCCCTCTCTCCTCCTAATATATTTCCTCTTTCTGGGCTCAAAACATAACCAAAAGCCAACTGAATAAAGAAAAACAGAATTCTCACTACAGAAAGTCACCATGGAATTAGTATAATGCAAACACCAAACTAGTCTCAGTGATGTTTTATATTCATTAGCCATGAGAATTGAACAGCCAGGAGGAAAGGGTAATGATATGGGTAGCACGTCTAACTGAGGAAGCAAATATTGGTGGATGGAAAACATCTGGCTTGCATTTGGATTTGGAAGGGATATTAACTCCATTACCCAGATTTGGAGCTGTCTCTTTCTCCTTCTGATTTATCATAGGAGGCCACAGTGGCAAAAAGTGTTTCAGGATGATAAAATTAGCAAGAACTGAAGCAGTGTTGTGTGGGGCAGCCTTAAGAATGCCAATAAATAAAAATATGCCTGAGGGAAAGTCATGTGGCTCCTTGACCAAGGCACCAGTGGAATTATTTTGGGAATTGATCTGAAGTGGCAAGTGTGGCTTGAACCTATTAAACACCATGGAAGAGAATTTTTGAAACTAATGTTTAGATTAATTTACTGTGGAGTGAAAGTGAAGAAAACAAAAAAAAGTCACTGCTATTTTCTACTCCAGCAAAGATGGATCCAATAAAGATATCATGGAATTCCTAAAAGTCAGTGGCACTGGATCATCCACTCAGGTCATCCTCTTGTGCCTCATAGAAGTAATGTGATGTAGTAGAAAGGGTATAGATATTGACAATCAGAAGAGAATGTTGGGTTCACATCTTGCCTCTGACTCTTATCATTTATGTAGAGGCAGCTAGTAGCACCATGGATAGCGTTCTGGGCCTGGAGTCAGGAAAACCTGAGTTCAAATCCTATCTCAGGCACTTACTAATTATATAACTCAGGGAAAATCGCTTAACCTCTGTTTGCTTCAGTTTTCTCAGCTGTAATATGTGGATAATACGAGTATCTAGCTCTCAAGGTTGCTGTGAGAATCAAATGAGATAATAATTGTAAAAGTGTAAAAGTGCTGAGCACATAGTAGGTGCCACATAAATGCTTATTCCCTTATTCTCCCAAATGGTGATAGATAATGTACTCAAATTTTCTGTGCCTCAGTTTTCTCATGTGTAAAGAGGGCATAACAATACCTCCGGTACCTAAAGTTGCAGTTTGAGAATCAAATGAGACTATGTTTGTGAAAACTTTTAAACCTTCAAGTTATACAGTAATTTCTTAATTGTGCTTACAGTAATATTCAGTATGGACAGCCACCCTCAGAGTCTGACCTTGGTCAAGTAATTTAGCCTCTCTGTGCCTAAGTTTCTTCATGACTTGGAGCCTTGTCTCTGACATACACTGGGTGTATGACCATGGGCAAGTCACTTAATTTTAGAAGCCCCAGACAGTTCTCAAAGACTAAACTGCCAAGTAGATGCTAATCGATGTTGATATTGAGAATTTTCTCCCTGGGAATTCCATATATCAATAGAATCACAGATCCAATCCAAAAATCATCTAAGCACAGAGATAGCATTGGATTCTTAGTCTGTGTGTACATTTTGACTGACTTCAGTTGAGCTTGAACTTCCATGAAACTCCCAGGGTCTTTACATATGCCCAGTTAAAATCCCTAATTCTATACTTTATTGATTTCTTGACTCTCAGTCTAAGAGTTTATATTTAACCCTTATTATATTTCATAATTTTTGGATACCGCTCTTTATCCTAGCATACTGAAATCTTTCAGGATCCAAATCATTCCCATCATCATTTCTCCTAGCTCATATCATTCACAAACAAGTTCTGCCTTTTCAATTTCACCCTGGTCTCTTGGTGCTAACTTGGCTTGTCTAACCATGCACAGTCTTATGATCATTTTTACCTTCTACCTGTCTCCAAGCTCCTATTCGCATATTTAGGGGATGCTCACCAAATTCCTTTCTTAGAAAGAAGAGCCAACCTGTTTTTAATGTTGCATGAACATGAAGGTGCTATCTTGCCAACAACTGCTGGAAAACCATCTGTCAAATATCATCACTTCCATTCTTATAGTATAATTAAATAGATGGATATAGAACCAGAAAAAGGGGGTATACCTAAAAATCTATAGGTAAGATCACCGCTTCTGCCCATCTCTTACTGAAATCAATAACATCCTACAAAGGATGGATGAATCCTAGCCAGGAGTAAGCCATCCGAAATTGTGTTTTGGAAATTACTTAGAGATGAGATGCAGATGCTCTATCAAACAGGTAAATTAACTGTGTTGGTATTCATGAGGTATTTGTCACATTCATTCAGCTGCTGCTGTATTCACAACATTCAAATATTCTATTTGGCAAAGGGAGGATACCCAAGCAGGCATTTCCAGCCCCATGCTAAGTCTGACTGGCTTTTCATGAAAAGTTCATTCAGGGAACTTGTCATTTTGTCCTACCATCCACAAGCATGGAGTCAACTGTGCCAAGAAGTGGGCAAAGTGAAAACACATCTTTTGAAAGATGGAGAAGGTGTTACCATGGCCTCCCAACGTTTATTAAGTACCTGCTGTGTGTCAGAAATTGTGATGAGCCCTTGGAATACAAAGGCAAAAAATCCCAATCAATACCCTTCCGGGATTTACATACTAATGGAGAAAAAATAACATTCACATGTATAGCTATATTAAGGCAGCTAGGTGGCACAGTGTGCTAGGCCTGAAGTCAGGAAGACTCATCTTCCTGAGTTCAAATCTGGCCTCAGACACTTACTAGCTGTGTGACCCTGTGCAAGTCATTTAACCCTGTTTGCCTCAGTTTCTTCTTGAAATGAGCTGGAAATGGCAATATGCAGTATCTTTGCCAAGAAAACCCCACAAGGGAAAAACATGGTGTGTGTGTTGGGGGGGGTTGCAGTTAGGTGGCATAGTGGATTGACTCCAGCCCTGGGGTCGAGGACTCAGGTTCAAATCTAGTCTCAGATGCTTACTAGCTGTGTGACTCTGGGCAAATCACTTAACCCTGATTGCCCCTCCTCCCAAAGTCCCATAAAGAGTCGCAAAGAGTCAGACACAACTGCACAATGACAACAACAGCGCATAGGAACAATGCAAAAGCCTGTAGATGGGAAAATGGAGCACTGGGTGTGACGATCACTAGGGCTGGATTGTAGAATGGATGGAGAGAAGCTGTGATTGAGTACCACCATGTCCTGGCAAAATAGTTCAACCAGAAATCATGGACTTGTGAGGTCCCCCAATAGAAAAGCAGGTGTGAGCAAAGGAGCGAGTGTGATCGCAACACGTGTACACAGACCAAGAGGTGGAAGAGTCCTCTCAGGACATCTGTTCTAACACCCTCACTTCACATATGGGGAAAGCCAGCCTCACAGAGGTTAAGGGACATGTTCAAGGTCTTGCTGGTGGTAAGTAGCAGATGTTTAAGTGTTTAAGATGCTAAGGCACACATGCGGAGGGTTTTCACACTTCTCCAGCCCCAAAGGGATGCTGGTGTCTTCAAGCAATGTCCTCCTGCTGTTCCTGCTGATGCTGACCTCCCAGGCTTTGCTGGATGGGCCTGTTCCCCTGCCGACTTCAGCCTTTGCATTCACCGCTCCAGTGGAGCTGCTGGATGCCGTTCTTTTGGATATGGAGTTTTTATTTTTGGACATGTGATATGATTATTGTCTCTGTTGCCTCTTGCCATGCGCTTATGAATTAAAGCCTGATCTTTTTTTTAGAAAAGACAGAAAAACTCTTATATTTGTCCTTAAAATAGAAGAAAGTACTACCCTCTGCTCTCCTCTTCTCTTTAGTTATTTGACTATTGTGAATCTCATCTCTTAAGTAGGAGCTTCTCAACCCCAAGTGCCAAACTCTTTAGAGCAAAGGATACCTTTCTCTGGCTAGTTAATGCTAATGATCAGGGACTCTCCTTACAGTGAGTATTCTGTAAATACGGTTTTTCAGCTAACTTATAAATTAGATATTTTCCTAGCAATTGCCAAACATCTCTGGAGAATTTCCTACATTTTCAGGCCCTAGGCCTCCTTGGCCCCATGTAGATGAGTAGAAAGAGAAAAGATTCAGAGCAAGCTCCATCTTAGGGCCAAAGTCATAGGCTCTGCTTTTTCTTCTGGCCATATGTAGATACTTCCCTGTCAAAATCTGGAAGTAGCTTTGCGCCACACATCCTTACACACATCTCTGTTTTGTTTTCACTTTTTTTCTCTCAACTTTCTTGTCTCTTCACTCTCCCTTTCTTGATTCTTCATTTTTCAACTTTGACTCATGCTGGGTTTGGATGTTATAACCATCGCCGGCTAATAACAGAGACCTCCTTTGTCCTTCTAATTAGTGAAGGAACCAATCAACTTGTACCCTCAGGAGTTCTTGCATCTCCATTTTTTGGGGGGAATTTATTTTTCACAAAATATCTCAGATGATTTTTCACTTGTTCCTGAGAATTTACCAGTTTTGGAAAGGGGAAGGTGAAATGCAATATCCATAAGCAAGTATGGTGTTACTACACCTTTTCTTTATCCTACGTAAATCTAGCTCTTTCTAAGATCATGAAGTTGTGGACACACAGTCCTAGTGTGTTGGATTTGTTTGTACTTTATCTGCATCATTCTTGATTTCTAAACTGAAGAATTTCAATTTTACCTCCTCTTCACATTTTCTAGATCCCCTTAAAGTGTTCTTTTTCCCTGTTAGAATGTTAGAATGTGAATGAGGATAGGAACTTTCTTTTCCTCTCTATAGTGCTTAGCTCATAGCAAATGCTTTATGAGCTCTCTTTCTCTCCCTCCATCAATTCCCCCCTCTATCTATATCTTTCCTTCCTTCCTTCCTTCCTTCCTTCCTTCCTTCCTTCCTTCCTTCCTTCCTTCCTTCCTTCCTTCCTTCCTTCCTTCCTTCCCTCCTCTCTCTCTCTCTCTCTCTCTCTCTCTCTCTTTCTCATATATATATATATATATATATATATATATATATATATATATGTATTAGAAGAAATGGGCAGAGGTTATAAGGAGAAAGAAGAAAAAGTGGGATGGGATAACTTGGTAAATAATGAGTTCTCCACTAATCAAGCACAGACTGGATGACCATTTGTCCAGAATAGCATAGAAAGAATTCTTGTTCAGATAGAGGATTTTTACTCACTGACCTTGGAGGTCCTTTCCAACTCTGAGATTTTGTAATTCTATTCCAGGTCTGTTCTCATACAGAAGGATAACTATAATACAAATATACTTACTATGATCCAGCGGGTGGAAAACTATGTGCCAAATAAATCCAGTAATCATCATTCTGGGAATAAATTGATAAAATGCTCCCAGCTGTTGCAATGTCTCCTCTCTCCTTAGCCCTTGCTCTCAAGAGACTTAATAATGAAGAGAGAGACTTATGATGGACATATTCTGTCTATTAACTGAGTCTTTCCCTTTTGGAAGGGCATTCAGTTGGAAAATAAAACACAACTGTGTTCTCTCAATCTGTAAGTCTCTACATGTCCTTAATAGGTTTTGTCACCCTAAAGAAAAACCCAAATGTCCTGTTCCTCCACTATTTTGCCATATGGAACCCAAATCGACAGGCTCTCTGGTAATGTAAACTTTAGTTTTTTAGTTTTAGGGTTCATAGGATAGTTTTTATCTTTTTTCTCTTTGTTTTTCTTCCTGTCCTCTACCCCACTGAAATGAGGGTACACCACTACCAGGCAGACAAGAGTTTCTTAAATCACATGATCTAAATTTAAAAAGATGTGATTCATAAGAGATCTAGATAATAACAAATGCTGAAGTTCTCATCATGGGAGCATAGATTTGGAGCAGGAAGAGATCTCAGAGACAATATAATGAATCCCCTTATGTACGGATGAGGAATCTGAAGTCCGAGGAAGTGAAGTCCATGCTTTTACAGGTAGTAAATTGCAAAACCAGGATTTGAACCTAGACCCTTGAACTCATGATCCAGCATTATATCCAGGTATCATACTAATAATATTATCTCTATACTATATATACACACATAAATGTATACACATACATATTTGTATATGTTTATATTTATATATATAAAACAATTCTTAAAAGAACTAAACAACAGATATAAAATTAAGTAAATATAGAACAAGATTAAACACAATAAGTATAGTTCAATATTTTGAGTTATTTTTATTCACACAAGCTTACTTTTTCAAACTTTAGTACATTTTCCCGTTCTGATTCGACCCTTGGTAACTCATTGTGGTCATGAATTGGCTTCTTGGGTTTCAGGCTCACTTGAAATCAAAACATCATTGAGCTTCCCCCCTCCCCTTTCTGTTCCCTTCATCTTCACTGCAGGTGGTCCATTCACTCTGTTTTGACTAACAGAGTTACTCAAGAATGGCCCTATTTTGAAATTTTGGCCAGAAAGGTTTGCTCTCTTCCACTGGGAAGAGAAAGACAATGGGAAAGTGAGCCTTATAATTGTGTAGTAGGCTTCTCTGTTGTGTACCATGGGAGTGGTAGCCTGTGAGAGTGGTCCAAGGTTACACAGGTAGGAAACAGCAAAGGAGACTTACCTTTGACTTCAAGTTTGACATTCCCTCTACTCCACCATGAAGTATAAGGAAGTGGAAAGAAGCTGGGTTTTAATCTAGTCTTGTACTTCTTAGAGTTTCTTTCTCCCTTTAAAATGCAGGTCAGGCATCCTTTCTTACAAGAAGCTTTTCCCGATTGCCCCCAACTGCTAGTGTCCTTCCTTCTAAACTAACTTATATTTACTACTGTGTACAACAACTTCACTGTCAATGTGTACATCCCTGGTAAGTACACTACCAAGGTAAGTAAACTTATCCACAGCATTCAAAACTTCTCCATTTATTGTAATTGATGGTTCTATATATGGATGGTGTGATTGATCTTGACTGATGGAGCATCTGTGCTTTTTTGGTGTTAATTATTGTCAAAATTAGCACAGGCAGCAGAGAATTGATCCATACTTTGTTGCATCTCAGCTTCAGAGGCTGCATTGAGTGCACAAATCATCTGCAAACAGAAAATCAAGCACAAACACTTCTTCCACTTTGGTCTTGGCTTGTAGCCTTTTCAAATTGAAGAACTTACCATCAGTATGGTAGTTGACCTTGAAGATGTGTTCATCTCTACAGAGCTGTTGTATTGACCTCATTGTTGAATGCCTGTGACACATGGACAGTCTACCAACGCTATGCCAGGAAACTGAATCACTTCCATTTGAACTGTCTTAGGAAGATTCTCAGGATCACCTGGCAGGATAAGGTACCAGACACTGAAGTTCTTACTCGAGCTCAACTGCCAAGCATTCAAACTATGCTTCAGAGAACACAACTTCAATGGGCTGGCCATGTTGTTTGAATGCAAAATATACACTGGTTCTCAAGGATTGGGATGCCCTCTGGCTCTAAAAAGATATAAATACTGGGAGCGTGAGGTTTTATTTTGGGGCTTACTTTTCATAAGAAGGTTTGAGTGCCAGATGAAGACTCTGGGAAGCTGCTAAAGAGCCCCCAGCTTTGAGAACCCAAGTGCCATGCTTCCTTCTCTGGTAACTGATCAGATAGCTGTACCTGTCTGTTGAATTAGTGTCAGACAGAGAAAGCTATGCCTATTGATTACTTTGGGGTTCAGGGTGTTGACTCCCCTGAACTAGGTGAATGATATATGTCCTTGACTAAAGGATGGATACATGTGCTTGATTAAAGTGACTATTAGCCCCTCAAAAGTTGCCTTTCCTTTTATGAATAAAGATCTAAGAACCTATGATAGCAGGTTCCCCTGTGTATGTTGGGGTAGTTACTGTTACACTAGCACATATTGGGTATAGAATAAATATTTGATTTACTGACTTTGGACAAATTGCTTTTAATTACTCTGGGTGTCATTTTCTTTCATCTTAAAATTGGGGTAACAATATCTATCCTATTTGAAGGCAAGGGGTGGATGTTCTTGTTAACTCTTTGAACACTGGTTTCTAGAATTTCTTTCCTTCATAATTTACTCTGATTTTGTTATTCATAATCTGCTACTTTACTCCCACCCATTCCCTGACCCACTCTAGGTGGCTAATCCACAATCCCTAGAAATGGTTGCAACTCATCGACAACTTCTGCAAAACTCCTTTAAAAGAAATAAAAAATGAGTACTACAACATTACTACAATCAAGGGGCAAATCTAAATAACTTTAAGACAAAAAATTTACTTTTGAACGGATTGAAATGAATTTCATGGTACTGTTGGTTAGAGTCACTATTAGTTAGGGTCCATGTGGTCACTTTTTGTGGAGATGTTGTGCTTTCTGACCTGTTACAGATTTTCAGCAGTCTAGAATATGGGATTGTCAGAGCTAGGGATATTAAAATGTGATTCCAGATTTTTATGAAATATTTACCTGTGATATGGCTGTGAAAGACAGTCATGCCCCAAATTTGGTAATACTTTGAGACCAGAGCAATTAAGGAAAATCATCAGTGAACATGGAATTTCAAAGATTAACTGTATGAAATAGCCTATTATCTAAGACTCTTAATCAATCTTAGCACATGTATGCTCCCACAAACACACCTAATTGTACACTACACAGAGAAATGCAGACACACATGGATGCATTCATCCATTTGTACACACACAGTTCATACACACAGTTCATAGTTGCCTGCAATGAGCTTACATAAGAGGGTGGGGTAGGTGAGAGGATAGATGCTGGTGAGATCATGGAGACATGCAGGGTCTGCAGAGTATTTGGCAGCTGCAGTAGTGACAACATTGGAATCTACCTCCTCCTACCAAGGACCTTTCATAGGGTCTTTTTATCCCCACAAGGGTCAATAGGTATTGGGATTCAATCATTCACAACTCCCACACCCATTCTGTTTTTTTAATATAATGTCCTGATCCCCAGTTGGATGGGAGTCAGAATCAAATTCAGTCTTAATATTTTTCTTTTCCTTATCTGAGTATGATGCATAACAATCTTGTGTATAGTCTTTACCTCATTTTCTATTTCTTGGCAACTTAGTAATTTAAAAAATTTCTATATATTCACACTCAACCCTTATATTTTTCCTCCTCTTAATAGAATGAGATTCTTCCACTAAAAATTCTCTTTTGATGTATTATGGTGATGATAAGGTGACTTTGGAATTGCAGAGGCTATGCTGATACAGTACAAATTCTGGTCAGTCCTGTTAAGCTTTTAGAATAATTATCCGGTGACATACTGAAAATTCTTGCTCAAGGACCAGTCTATCTAAGTTGGGTCATGCCCTTCATAAGAATACTGATAAATAGGTGATAACTTTTTTGATGACAGAAACTTATGAAGAATATCTGTTAAGGATTTGATAATTCACTTCAGTGGAGAAGGGCCATGCCTATAAACTCACCAATATTTTGATTATTGCAGAAGTAAATGAGATTTTAACTTACAGTTCACTTCATTGCACTATATATAATAGCAAATGGCTACTTATCCTTCATAGATTCATTACAACTCACATTTCTGCAGTGTAAGGCTTAATAGGGTTCTCATAACGACCCTGTAAGGTTGCAAAGTGACTGCAAATATTATTTCCCTTTTCAAAGGATGTTAGGTTTTTGTTTTACTAAGGTAGTTCTACTCTGTTAATATCAGAAAAACTGTACCCTTATTCCAATCAAGTTGACTTGTTGGGGGCCTATTTGTTCAAGAAAGGAGCCAAATAGAGGCGAAAAAATTGAGTAATTATGCCCCACATTCCAAAGAGAAGCTAAATTAATAGTAGATGATCACGATATTGTCAATTATGGCTGAGGTGATACATCTAACAAAATGACATGATCAGAATTGCTCAATAAGAAGATAACTTGGGTAGCAAAGCTATGGACAGATTGAAAGGAGAGTAACTGGAGACAACAAGACAACTGGGAAACATCATCTTTTCCATGAAGCCTTTGTTGATTTCCCCCAACTGCTGGTGCCTTCCCTTTCAAACTATTTTGGGTTCCTATTTGCACACACACACGTGTGTTTATTTACTTTATGAAGCTTATATTTTTACATATACTTGTCTCCCCTGGCAAGTAGGGATTGTTTGTACTTGTAGCACCAGCACCTAGGAGAGTGCTTGGCAAATTTTCTTCCCTCACATATATATCCTGTGTCATATTACTTGATCCTTCATCTCTAGTGCTAGGGTTCTTTATGTCATGGACCCCTTTGGCAGCCTAGTGAAGCCTACAGCACTTTTCTCGGAATAATATTTTGAAATGCATAAAATAAAACACATAGGATTATAAAGGAAGCCAATTATTTGAAATGCAGTTGTCAAAATATTTAAAATAAGTTCATGAAACTGAGGAGAAGAACTCTGGCTTGAAGCACCATATAATTTTTCTCTAATTGTTTATGTTTAGCTTATCTCTCCAACTTGATTGGAAGCTTCTTGCAAACAGCCAACAGTCTTCTATCTCTTTTGGTTCTGCATGTCCCTTAGCATATATCTGGTCACACGATTAATAGATGTTCCTTGAAAGGAAACAGTCAGTAGATAGGAAGATCCAGTATCCTGAGCCCAGAAGAGAAATAAAAACTCTATAGATGCAAGATGAAGGGGGTAATGTCCCACCTGTCAATAACCAGTGTGACCTTTCCTAATGGAGTAGAGATTTCAAATGTTGAGATCCAAGCATTATTAAATTGCATAAAGATGCCCCTCCCCCTTGTCCACCCCTCATTCTCTTTAATTCCTCCTCAGTCTAAGTGGCAGTATTTCAAACTGGAAGTGAAATGCTTGATCTCCTGGAATAGCTCAAAATCTAATCTCACATAGCCTATTAGGCCAGGAAAAACACCATCTACCTCATTTTTCAGGCTATGTGATGAAAATGCATGAGATGTTTGGGATTTATTAATCCATATTTGGCAGGCATATTTCATATTCCCTGGTCTGGGGGATGTAAATCTAGTTGGAGGTCCTCAAATGTTATTTATTTGGCCAATCTGGGGATAGAGGATGGGGCTCAGATAAGGTGCTTTCCCTGGAACTGTGTTGGTAAAGTGAAGTACACAGCATTCTAGTGGCCAACCCTTTCTCTTCTCTTCCCTACCCCCCAGGGTAGTTAATTTCAGTCTGTCACTCAACATACATTTATTAAATACTTACTACATGCCAGGCATTATGCATTTTTATGATACAAAGAAAGGCAAAAATAAATGGATAAAGGGAAGTGTGTGTGTGTGGGGGGGGGTAGAGTTTGATTGAGATAGCAATAAAATCATTTTTAAAAATTCTATTTTAATGAACATACATTTATTTTCTTCCCATTCCTGTTGAAAAAAGAATAAGAAACATGCATAGCTGATCAAAACAAATTCCTATATTTCTTAAAAATGTTTGTCTCATTTTGCATCTTGAGTCCATCACTTCCCTGTCAGAAAGAAGGTAGCAAGCTTCATCATGAATGATAATAAACAACATCTAGAATTTATGCAGTGCTTTAAGGTTTACAGATATTACCTCATTATAACCTCATAACCACCCTGGGAGATCAGTGGTATTATTATCCCCATTTTATAGATGAAAAAACTAAGGCAGATGAATTTTATATGATTTGCCCAGGGTCACTGAGCTTAGTAAGTGTCTGAGGCAGTATTTGAAATCAGCTTTTACTGACTCCAGGTTCAGTACTCTATCTACTGTGCACTCAGTTGCCTCTGGAATCTGGTTGGGCATTGGATTGATCGGTGTTCTAAAGTATGTCTGTTGTTATTCTATAAATTGTTTTCTTGGTTCTTCCCACTTCACTCTGTGTCAGTTCATACAAATCTTTCCAGGTTCCTTTGAAATCATCCCTTCATCCTTTATATAAGGTCCAATGATGTTCCATTGTATTCATAAACAATTTGTTCAGTCATTTCTAAACTGATGCGGAACACTTTAGTTTCCAGTTCTTTGCACTATAAAAAAGATACTATGAATATTTTCGTACCATTCCTTGCCCTGGACCATGCCCACTCTTCCTGGCCCTGCCCTTCACTACCACCCAGGTACTTCTCCCTTTTTCAGTCTTACCTGGCTCTGTGACTCAGATCTGGAGTAAGGGGAACGGAGCTTCCAGTTGGCATTCTGATCCTGCACAATGGAGATGAGGGAACTCTTTTTTCCCTGGTGTCCTGTGGTAGTAAGGCTCTTCTTCAGCTCCTAGGTGGGAAGGCTCCTGATGACTATTTCTGTTTCACCCTATCCCCAGTATCTGCAGACATCTCTGTCTCCCTGTACTGACCTGGGGTGGAAAACTGACTCTCTGGAATTTTTTCTTAGGTTTCCTAACCAAGATTCAGTCTGGCTCATTTGTTTTAATCTTTATGGAGGGAGTCGTTGGGGGAGAAAGCTAGATTGTTAACTCTACCACCTTAGTTGGTTCCTCAACTAAAAAAAAAAGTTTAAAACTAAAAACAAAGAGTGCATAAACAGTCCCTTCCCACAATGGGCTCATGTTCTAATGGGTAGATAACATGTAAATAACTGGATAAATCCTAATTGTAAACAGCATAGATGGGAAGCAATTTGAGAGGTCCTGACTTTTGCAGGTGGGATGAGGGAACTGAAAAGGGGCATTCTAAATTCAGTCTTGAAGAAAGCCAGGAAAGCTGAGAGTTAGAGCTAAGGGGACAGAAAATTTCAGGTACAGGGAATGACAGTACAAATTCTCAGAAAAGAGAGATAGTAGCAATGAGATATGGAATGTCATAGTCAAGGAACTATAAGTAGGCCAGTATTCTCACATTCCTCTGATTGCTTAATACGCATCCTTATCTGTATACAAGTCACATACTCCAGTAGAATAAAGACTCCTTGAAGGCAGTAACTCCTTCAAATTTGTATTCATGTCTTCAGAACCCAACATAATGAGTAATCAGTAAATATATTGAAAATTTAATTGATTTAAGGAGTAGAGAAGGGACGTGCTTATAGAAATCCAGCCTTTTAGTCACTGAAAAGGACTAGAAAGCAGGCTTATTAGAGTTATTTATTTTGTCCTTCTAAGAGTTCCCACTCTGAAAATATGTTTGTGCATCCTTGCAAATTAACTTAGTCAAAAAGAAACTGAGCCAAATCATTGAGCTATGTATCATAGGAAGCCAAGTTTAATTCTTCCATTCCTGACCTGCCCTGATCTTGATTTATGAGTTCAAATTGATGGTCAGTGGTCTCACAGTATTAGCAGCTCAGTTTTGTGGTCCATGGAAAGAACATGGAAATTAACTTTTAAATCATATTTTGGGGGAAAAATCCCTTCCATCTCAAAACTCATCCTGAACTCTTTGAGAGTTTATTTGTATTTGAACTCTAGAACTTCCGTTCAAGGACTAAAAAACACAAAGTTTATTTTATCAAAGTACAAATAGACCAGAAACTTAAAGGCCAAGGTGATATTTGAGATATTCCATGGTCAATTACATATATACCTTGGTGCCCACCGCATGGTATGGTAGAATGATGTCAAACTGAAATATAAGCAAGACCACTAAGCCATACCTAAGGATCCCTGTGGACTGTTTATTGACTTAGAAAACCACATATTAGCATTATTTGTATTTTACCTATTTTTGTTTATCTTGTTAAACATTTGCCAATTACATATTAATCTGGCTTAGTCTGCACTGGGGAGTGTTGGGGAGCAGTGTGTCTCACCCTTATGGTGTAGGGGATAGTGCACAGGACTTGGAATCAAGAAGACCTGGGATCAAATTCTGCCTCAGATGTTCCCTAGTTGGGTGACCCTGAGCATATCACTTAATTCTTGTTGCCTCTGCTTTGTTTGCTTATTTGTGAATGGATTTTACATCATGACCTCTAAGGTCTATTCTAGATTGGAGATCCTAGGATCCATTTTTTAAAGCATATCATCTTTGATCCTACAGGAAAAACTAACATGCTTGTAGGTTAATAGACGCAGAGGGTGGGGATGGTCACCCTGTGGTCTGCCCTAGTCAGACCAACACAGTCCGTCTGACATGGATCCTAGATTTTGAGAAAGCAAATTTCAGATAGTTCAAAGGAAATCTAGGGCTAAAATACTATAGGCAAAATCAGCTCAGGAAAGATGGGAGATGCTCAAGAATAAATTTCTGAAGACTCAAAAGGAAATCATTCCAATGAGCAGTAAAAAAGAAATAGAAGAAAATGATGTGGGTGCCCTAGCAATTCACCAACCAACTTAGATTTTTCAAAAAGAAATAAACTCACAGAAGATAGATGCAAGGCCAGGTTATAGGGGATAGGTATGAGAGTGTAGTAAAGTCCTAAGAAAGAGTGTCAGACAAAATAAGTGTGACACATATGTGTAATCACTGCTGTTAGGAAGGCTGAGGCTGGTGGATCCCTTGAGTGTCTGAGTTCTGAGCTACAAGGGACTAAGCTGATTGGATGTTTATTCTAAGTCTGGCATGAATATGGTGAGCCTCTTGGAATGTTGTGCGTGTGTGTGTGTGTGTGTGTGTGTGTGTGTGTGTGTGTGAGAGAGAGAGAGAGAGAGAGAGAGAGAGAGAGAGAGAGAAAGAGGGGGGAAGGAATGAGATAGTGACAGAGACAGAGACACAGAGAATATCAGTAATGCTGAAGGCCAGAAGGCACTGTGACTAGCACTGGAAGCCAAACACAAGAAAAAGGATCTTTTTGTGCTGATTTGTTCTCCTATATTGGGAGAAAAGTGGGAGAGGAATAGAATTGTTGCTTAGAAATGATGGATAGGACATAGGATAACTGACAAAAGGGAAGGCAAAACTGCCAATTCAGAACAATGGTCTGCATGGGAAATGATCAAACAAAAATGACCTACAAAAAGTGGAAACCCAAGATGAGTAAGGTGACTGCAAGAGCCCCCAGATGCCCTTGATGAATTCACATCCACTGGCCCAGATGAACAACATCCTCAGCTCCACAGAGAATTGGCCAAAGTGATGGCTGAGTCACTATCAGTATTCAGGTGATAAAGCTCATGGGATTCAGGTCTGGTACCACAACATTGGAGAAGGGTAAAGATCTGGAGCTTTAGCTCGGTGGAAATCAACAATGTGATCTGGCAGCAAAAAAGAAAAAAAAATCCAACGCAATCTTGGCCCAACTAAAGAGAGGCCCAGCTTCCAGGTAGAAGGTGCAGGGAGTGAACTCTGCCCTTGTCAGATATCATTCAGAAGTCCTGAAAGACATTGAATAAGCCAGAAGGTGTCCCAGGGAAAGTACTGGTGGAAGACCTAGAGTCTAAATTATATGAAGACTGATTTAAAGAATTGGGCATATAATCCTAAGGTTTTGCCATGCCAAACTTATTAAGAGTGTTTTTAAATTAATTCCATTTTTCTTCAGGAGTAGGAGAACTCTGTTTGAGACCTAATTCTACCCCTTACTAGCTGAGTTGCTGTGGCTGGTCCAGTTACTTTCCTTTTCAGGGTCTGTATCCTTATCTGATCACCTGGCAAGATAAAGTACCAGACACTGAAGTCCTTGCTCGAGCTGAACTGCCTAGCATTTCAAACTATGCTTCAGAGAGCACAACTCCAATTGGCTGACTACTTTGCTTGAATGCAAAATGTGCCCTTGCCAAAAAGACTATTTTATGGAGAATTCACATGGGGCAGGCGATCACATGGTGGTCAGAAGAAGCTATACAAGGACACTGAAGGTCTTTCTCAAGAACTTTGGATTTGACTGTGCTACATGGGAGACACTGGCACAGGACCACTCAGCATGATATGCACACATCTGAAAGTGTGCTGTGCTCTATGAGCAAAGCAGAATTGAGACAGCACAAAGTAAATGCAGGATGCACAAATTTGGAGTATCCACTTCAAATGTTCACACTGACTATCTTTCCCCAACCTGTGGTAGAGCTCCGAGCTCCTACTGGTCTGATCAGCCACAGTTGGACACAATGAAACTTCACTTTATCCTGGTGATGACGTTTTGGTCCTCTTCAAAAATGAAGGACAGCAACCAAACCAAATCCTTATCTGTGAAATGGGGATAATTTTGTATGACCCCTTCCCAGTCCTATTGTGTGGAGAGCAATCTGTGAACTATAAAAGGTTTTAGAAATGTGAGCTATTATTATCCTTATGATTTTCAAACTCAGGAAAATGGAATTAATTTTAAAATACTTTTAATAAATCGGGTTTGGCAAAAACTTGAGATTTATAGTTTTGATACAGCTCACAACCTTAAAGTTGGAAGTTTTATCCTTTGGTTGCTGACACATCTCATGACATTTAAATGGTATCAAAGAAACCCTTTTTATCTCAATTACTTCTGCCACCTTTATCTCTTGCTACTTGAGTGAAGAAAAAGAAAACACCAGGAAAGCAGGAAAGGAAAGTTAGGATCCCATATTAAACATCTTGACAAAAAAAAAGAATCTCATATTTAAGGAATATCACTCACTGGTAGACAAAGCTGTTAATGCAAAAACATCCTGCTGTGGGGAATGAGAAAAGAGATACTTGGAATCCTCCATTAGAATTAAGCCCATTGCACTCAGAAACATCTCAGTTAAAGTGACAGGCTCAAAGCGGAGGTAACGGCTTCAATATGTGGCACCAAGGGGCAGACGATTGGGGACCAGACCAAATTAATCATAGGCTTTTAGTATGTCATCACGTTTCTATGCTCTGGCATGGATGGGATTCCCAAATAATGTCCAGAAGACAAAGGTCTTTTAGATTTTTCACCTCAGAACTTTAAAAATACAACTTAGTCCTTTCAAGCTGCTTCTCCTATAAAGGCATAAATATAAGTAGAGCTTGAGAGCCGATAATTCCAATGCTTTTAAGGTAGAAGAAGAGATGAAATAGCTGAGGGAGATGTGACAATCACAGTAGTGCTCATTTGTCTAAGGCTTTCTTTTTTTAAAAAGTTAAATTAATTTATTGGTTTTCAGTTTTCAACAATCACTTCCATAAGTCTTAAATTTTCTCCCTCTGCCTCTTCCCTCCCTCCCCAAGTCAGCATGCAATCTTATTTGGGTTCTACACATACATTCTTATTAAACAATTTTCACATTAGTCATGTTGCATAGAAGAATTAAAACAAATGGAAGAAATCACGAGAAAAACCAAAATTAAAGAAAACATAACAAAGGAGAAAATAGTTTGCTTCATTTTGCACTCCATTTCCATAGTTCTTTCTTTGAATGTGGATGGCATTTTGCCTCGAGTCCTTTGGGAATGTTTTATGTCCTTACATTGCTGTGAAGGACTTAGTCTCTGAGAAACAGTCTTCATATGTAACATTATACACAGTAACATAATTGTTACTGTGTATAATGTTCACTTGGTTCTGCTCATTTCACTGAGCATCAGTTCATGTAAGTCTTTCCAGGTTTTTCTGAAGTTCGACTGTTCATCATTTCTTATAGCATAATAGTATTCCATTGCATTCATATACCACAACTTGTTCAGTCATTCCCCAATTGAGGGGCATCCCCTCAATTTCCAGTCTTGGTCACCACAAAAAGAGCTGCTATAAATATTTTTGTACATGTGGGACCTTTTCCCATTTTTATGATCTCTTTGGGATACAGCCCTAGGAGTGGTATTTCTGGGTTAAAGGGTACGCACATTTTTGTAGCCCTTTGGGCATAGTTCCAAATTGCTCTTCAGAATAGTTAGACCTGCTCACAGTTGCACCAATGAATTAGTGTTCCAACTCGCCCACATTTTCTCCAACTTTTATCATCTTCCTGTTTTGTCATGTTAGCCAATCTGATAGGTGTGATGTGGTACCTCAGTTATTTCGATTTGCATCTCTCTAATCAATAGTGACTTAGAGCATTTTTTCATGTAGCTATAGAGATCTTTAATTTCTTCCTCTGAAGACTGCCTGTTTATATCCTTTGACCATTTATCAATTAGGGAATGATTTTATGCTTATAAATTTGACTCAGTTCTCTATATATTTCAGAAATGAGGCCTTTATCACAGACACTAGTTGTAAAAATTCTTTCCCAGTTTTCTGCTTTCCTCCTAATCTTGGTTGCATTGCATCTGTTTGTGCAAAAACTTTTCAATTTAATGTAATCAAAATTAACCATTTTGCGCTTCATAATGTTCTTTATCTCTTGTTTAGTCATAAATTCCTCCATTCTCCATAAATCTGATAAAAACACTATCCCTTGCTCCTCTAATTTGTTTATAGTATCAGCCTTAAATCTAGATCATGTACCCATTTGGACTTTATCCTTGTGCACAGGGTCAAGACTTGGTCTATGCCCAGTTTCTGCCACCATATTATCCAGTTTTCCTAGTAGTTTTTGTCAAACAGTGAGTTCTTATCCTAGAAGCTAGGGTCCTTGAGTTTATCTAGCAGTAAACTGTTATATTCATTTACCACTGTGTCTTGAGTACCTAAACTATTTCACTCATGTATCTCTCTATATACTTGGTACTTAGCCAGTACCAAGTGGTTTTGATGATTGCTGCTTTATAATACAATTTGAGATCTGGTATGGCTAGGCCACTTTCCCTAACATTTCTTTTCCTTAATTCCCTTGATATTCTGGACCTATTGTTTGAATTTTGATATTATTTTTTCTAGCTCTAGAAAATAATTTTCTGGTAGTTTGATTGATATGGCACTGACTGACTAAGTAAATTAATTTAGGTAGAATTGTCATTTTTATTATATTAAGTCACCCTATCCATGAGCAACTGATGTTTTTCCACTTATTTAGATCTGACTTTATTTGTGTGAAAGGTGTTTTGTAATTGTGTTCATATGATTACTGGGTTTGTTTTGGCAGGTAGACTCTCAAATATTTTATAGGATCTACCATAACTTTAAATAAGATTTCTCTTTCCATTTCTTGCTGTTGGGCTTTGTTAGTAATATATAGAAATGCAAATAATTTATGTTTTTGTAACCTGCACCTTTGCCAAAGTTGTTCATTATTTCAAGTAGTTTTTTACTTGATTCTTTAGGATCCCCTGAGTATTTCATCATATCATCTGCAAAGAGTGATAACTTAGTTTCTTCTTTGCCTATTCTAATTCCTTCAATTTTTTTCTTCTCTTATTGCCGAAGGTAACATTTCTAGTATGATTTTGAATAACAGTGGTGATAATGGACATCCTTGTTTCACCCCTGAGCTTGTCGAAAATGCATCTAGCTAATCCCCATTACATGTAATGCTTGATGATGGTTTTAGGTAGATATTGCTTATTATTTTAAGGAAGGGTCCATTTATTCTTATGCTCTTCAGTGTTTTAAATAGGAATGGGTGTTGTAGCTTTTTCTGCATCTACTGAAATAATC
This sequence comes from Bettongia penicillata ogilbyi, assembly GCA_023548195.1. Taxonomy (NCBI): domain Eukaryota; kingdom Metazoa; phylum Chordata; class Mammalia; order Diprotodontia; family Potoroidae; genus Bettongia; species Bettongia penicillata. The sequence continues at coordinate 1,414,562 of JAJHZJ010000027.1, read as the reverse complement.
ATATGTTTTCTGTTTTGTTGTTGATAGGATCAATAATGCTGCTAGTTTTCCTAATATTGAATATCTGCTTTCCTTTCATAAATCCTACCTGATCATAATGTATCTCTCTCATGATAAGTTGCTATAGTCTTTTTGATTATTTAGTCTCCAATTAATTTTTGGTCTGTGTGTCTAAGACTTTCTAATGAACAAAGTACTTTCCTCAGAAGGATTAGTCCTGCAAGTGTGATTATTTACATTTCATGGATGAGGAAGTCAAAGCTTAAGCAGATTAATTACCTTTATCTCATAACTGGGAAGTGACAGAAGTAGTATTTGAACCCAGATCTATCCCACTCCCATGTTCAATTCATAATATTTCCCCCAGACATTCCTTTTCTGAAATTCTTTACTTTGGTCAAGTTCACCACCATGCAAATGTTCGCATCAATGGTGTCACATCAACTCCTCACTTTAATCATCCTATGTATCCAAACTGTTGTCAAAATATTTTGGGGGGTTTAACTTCGTTTTGACCCAAATGACTCTTAATTTTTCACTAATCACTATTAATAACTATATAGCTATAAATATTATTAATCTTTTTCTCTCTCCTTACCTCTCCTTGACTACCCCAATCTCCAGTGTGTGTCCTTATTGATTTGATTGCCTCAAGTCTCTCCTGATTCCCAACTTTCTAACAGCTAACAAAGTGATTTTCTTAAAGTACAGAATCTGAGTAGTTAGCCCCTTTTCCTCTTCTCCACAATAAACCCTAGAGACTTACTATTTTAGGACCCAATACAAATGCCAAAAAATAGGTAGGTGGTATAGTGGATGGAGTGTTGGATTTGGAGTAAGGAAAGACCTAAGTTCAAATGCAGCCTTGGACACTTACTAGTTGTTTGACCTTGGGAAAGTCACTTAATCTCTGTCAACCCCACTTTCCTCAACTTCATTTGGGGATAATAATTGCACCTACCTTCTAGGGTTGTTGTGAGGATCAAATGAGACAATAAAATCTTAGCACAGTATTTAGCACATAGTATATATTTAATAATTGCTTGTTTCCTTGCTTCTATTTGGCATTTAGAACTTTTCACAACTTGGTTTCATTCTTTCCAGTCTTTTTACACTTTGCTCTCCTCTAAGCAGCTGGATGGTTCAGTGGATAGAGCACTGAACCTAGAGTCAGGAAAATTTATGCTCAAATCCAGCCTCAGTCACTTATTAGCTATATGACCCTGGGCAAGTCACTTGACCTTGTTTGCCTCAGTTTCCTTATCTGTGAATTGATCTGGAGAAAGAAATGAGAAATCACTCCCAGTATCCTTGCCAAGAAAACCCCAATAGTGCCATGAAGAGTCAGACATGACTGAAATAACTGAATATCAACAACAACCTTTTTAGCCTTTTCCCCAATTTGATTCATTAATTTGTTGAATCTTTTTTTTGCTCTTTCTCACATCAGACACTCCACCTCTCATCTCTGGCTGTCTCTCTTGTTTTCCTTCAAGACTCAGCTTGAGGCCCTCCTTCTGCGAAGTGCTGCTCCTAGTCTTTGTTCCCCCTTACTACCCCTCCCCAGATGCTAGTGCCTTCTCCCCTCCAAGATTGTCTTGCAACTTTTTTATACATATAAGAACATATTGCCTTCCCTGCTAGGATGTAAGCTTCTGCACGGCAGAAGTTGTTTCATTTTTGTCTTTGTATCCCCAGCATCTAACAGTGCCTATCAGATAGTAGTCAGTGAAATATTTGTTGATCACTTGATTGATACACAACACTGACAAGTCAGTGAGCTTGGGGAATAGGCAGCCTAGCTTCCTTAAGATAGCTGGATCAGAATACTTCACCTTGGGGGTGTTGGTGGGAGGTATCTCTGATCTCTTTATGCAGTTGATGTGTTTGGAATAAAAGCTCATTAGATTGGTCACAGATAAGGGAATCCTTGAGTTGAGCATCAAAGCCCATCTTTGCCAGCTTCCTGGGTGATGCTGGATGTGTTTAGTAACCTCTCTGACCCTTCAAGTCCGAAAGAAAGTGAGTCAGCTGAGGGCATTTCAAGAATTTAGCAATCTGTCCTCTTATCTCTCTTCAAAATAGATACTCCTGGAAATTTGTCAGAAACTGTTGTTTCAGTGTGAGCCTCAGCCAGGGGCATAGGAGACTTGGTGTCTTTCAGTCTTTTGACTGAAGTACAAAGTACTTAACAGCACTTAGCAAATACTGTCAATTGAAAATGATAAATCAGGAATAACTGAAAATGATTAAGATAGCCTGTCAGTGGGTCTCTCCACCAAGTACTCCACTCTTGGTTTTCTGATGTGTAGGTGTTAGAAATGTCTCTGTCTGCAGCTGCATTGAAAACTGGGGAATAATTAGCTCTGAGATTGTCAGAACTATGCCCACTCCTGAGGGGAAAGCCAAAGAATGAGAAATACATTGTCAAACTGGAAGAGCACAAAGAGGAAGGTAAAGGGCGATGCGTGATAACTGAATTAAAAGAAACAGAGCTGTTTAGGCTTCAAAAAAAGAGAAGATTTGATAAAGTTGTGGCGTTAGGGTAGGGGTGACACAGCACAGACCATGAGAAGAGTCTTCAGGCATTTAAAGGACCATAGACTTAGACACTTGAAGAGACCTCAGAAACCATCTGAACCATCCCCCTTATTGGCAAGATGATGCAACCTGCCCAGTGTTTCCCTGGGGAGGAAGTGGCAAGTTGGGATTTGAACTCAAGTCCTTTGCCTCCAAATTCAGTATTCTTGTTGGAAAAACTTGTAGCAATGACTGTGTCAAGTCAGTTTGGGCTAGATAAAAGGAAAATCAGGGATGGACAAAAGTGAAATGGGATGCCATTATTGGGGGAGGGGGGCTCAAATTCACTAGAGGCTTCCAAGCAAAGCCTGGATTGGGGATGTTTTTAGGGATTTTGTAGAAGGGATTCTTGGGCCTGTATGGGCTCAACTGCATAAACTGTGGCTCAATGGTCCTTTCCTGCTCAAAGATTCTGAAATTTTGTAAAACCACAAAATCATGCCAGACACCAGACTCTGTAATAAAATTCTCAACTGTCAGTCTGCACATTCCAGGTTTCCATTGGATCTCATGGGATCCAAGATCTGTGTCTCTTTCATGGGGGGTCATCAGGGTTCACTATCATGGCAGTGTAACATTTTCTATATATAGCGAACACATGTGCCCTGTAGAGCTGGGCTTTATCAAGAAGGGATTTCTGAGCTTGTTTACAGCCATTACATCATATAATATAATAATTCAGCATCTGAATGGTCAATCGACATAGCAATTTAGAGAAGTAAGGAGGGCCACAAAATTCAGTGGGGGCCACCCAGGAGGCTACCAGCTCCAAGGAAACTCAAGGAGTTTCTTGAAATATGGCATACTGCTTCCCTCCCTGAACTCCAAACCCTAGCATAACTGTACCCATGGGTGCTGCCTGAACTTGACTTTGCCATTTCTGCCTCAGTACATTCACATAAGCCATTTGCCATTCTTGGAATGCACTCCACCTTAGGTTGGCCTCATGGAATCTTTAATTTCCTCCAAGGCTCTGCTCACATTCCCCCTTCTTGGGCAAGGACATCCTAATGCCTCTCTCCTTCCTCAGATCAACTTGGCTTTGCTTCTGTCCAGTAGAATGTGAGCTTCTTAAAGGTAGGGACTTTTTCATTTTTGTCTTTGTGTATCTACAGCACACTAACACAGTGCTTCATATATAAAAAGTGCTAAACAAATAAATGTTCATTGGATTGAAGGGGTCTGAGGAAAAGGCTTCTTCTCTAAGATTGGGCAGCAATATGGTCCTAAAAGAGAAGAAAAAGATTTGTGTCGGTGTATAGTAGGTACTTACTAAATGCTTCTTGATTGGCTCATTGATTACATGACATAAAATAAGGTGGAATAAGCACAGAATCTGAAGAATTTTGTTAGCTGTTTAGAAGTTGGATAGGAAAGAGGAGAGACTTGAGGCAATCAGATCAATAAGGACACACACTGGAGATTGGAATGGTCAAGGAGAGGTAAGGAGAGAGAAAAAGATTAATAATACTTAATAGCTTTATAATTAATAATAGTAATTAATGAAAAATTGTATATGTATATATATGCAAGGAGAATTATATATACATGTGTGTGTTAAATAGCTACAAAGTATATTCATCATCTTATTTGATTCTTATAACAACCCTTTGAAGTTTGAGTTACTATTATTCCTGTTTTATAAAGAAGAAATAATGTTCAGACAAGTTAAGGCCACACAAGTTAGTGTTGGAGGTAGATTCTAATCTCAACCTTTCTAACTTCAGGTCTAGGACACCAACATCATATCATCATTCATGAATTATACATTTTACAGATGAGAAAACTAAGATTCAGAAAGATAACTTGCTCATAGTCACATAGACAAGTGCATGAAGGAGGATTTGAACACAGGTCTCCTCTGGTTTCTGACCCAATAATATCTTTTCCATTGAACTTTATCACTTTTCTTGAATAGATAAGACATTGTCTCCTCTCTGTCTCACAAGGGCAATGAAAATGAATGAAATAATCCTAGCACAGGGCCTCTGAGTTCCCCTGATGACAGATGAGGTGTACATCTCAAATGTTATTATTGAGTTTTGCACTGTTAATCCAGCCACAGGGAAGCTAGGGAAAATTTATTAGCCTTTCCCCAAATAATGTGGTGTGGAATCAACCTGTACATACAATAGAACCTGGGTGGTCTCCCCTGGTACTATAAGTATATTGTACAAGATATATAGTATTAGCAGCTGCTGAACCTTGAAATGGCCAGGACTGGTCTCAGCATTGCCTTAGATCTTGAATTTCTCTATCATTATTAGAAGCACTTATTGGGGACATGAATGGTTATTTATGCATGTGTGTGTGTGTGTGTGTGTGTGTGTGTATGTGTAGTTCTTTGGTCAATCAATTGACTTCTCTGCTATAAAAAAGGGCGAAATATACTGCCCCAAAGTTATAAAAAGCAAATGGTGTAAAGACATAAACATATGCCAAGCATATGAATGGAAAATTGAAAACATCAGTGCTTTCCAGTGACCCACATGCTCCTGACCTGTAATGTTTCCCTGTCTGACTTTCCTCATTTTTTTCACTCTCCCCATCCAAGCAAACACATGTGCCCTGCAGAACTGGGCTTTATCAAGAAAGGCTTTCTGGGGTTGTTTATTGTCATTACATCATAAGTGTAATAAGGCTCCATTGGAATGATCAGTTGACATCACCATTGGTGTGAGTGGGGAAGGCTGACTTTGACCCCAGAAGGATTGTTAAGTAGCTAGGCTTATCTTTAGCCTCCTGTTCCCTTATACCACTTTCTTGTCTCATTCTCTAGCCCTCTAAACCCCTACAGGAGATTCAAAGCTTTGCCTTGCTGCTGGTTTCCCAAGTACTTCCTTCAGTGGGAGTCCATCTGGACCTGTCCAAATCAGGCAGTGCTCCTGTGTTACACCCCCAGAGTCATCCATCTGTTGGATGCTCTCTCTGTGCCCCACCTTCCTCTATCTGTGAATTCAGGACTGCCCTGTCACTACTACTTTGGAGGTTTTGACTTCCTGGTATACAAAGATTTACCAATATGGTATGCTGTCTAGCACTGGCCTTGAAATCAGAAGCCCCCAGCTTGAAGCATGGCTCTGCCACTTAATGCTTTCATGACAGGTGACAAGCATTTATTAAGAACCTATTGTTTACCAAGCACTATGATAGACTCTGGGGATACAAACATAAAATTGAAACATACTCATTTCAGAGCTTACATTCTAGAAGGGGAAACTTAATGTGTACTTATAAGTGTTGTACACTCTTCGTGACCCCATTTGGAGCTATTTTGGAGAAGATACTGGAGTAGTGTCCTAGTTCCTTCTTCAGTTTTTTATATAGGTGAGGAAATTGAGGCAAACAGGATTAAATGGCTTTCCCAGAGTCACCTAGCTAGCCTGAGGCTGAATTTGAATTCAAGTCTTCCTGATTTCAGGCCTGGTGCTTTATCCATTGCACCGCTTAGCTGCCCACCTATTAGTATACACAAGCTATGCTCAAAACAAATACAAGATGATCCCAGGAATTTTGGACAAGAGTTGTAACAATTTGTACTTTGTACATCATTTTAATCCATGAAAAGTGCTTTCTTCACAGTGGCCTTATGAAATAGAAAGTGTATTATTATTTTGAATATGAAGAAACTGAGACTGGTCTGAGAGAGGTTACATGACCTACAAAGTACTAGGTATCTAGGGGTAGAATCATCACACACTTCTGGTGCTTAGCGCAGTGCCTTGAATAAGTAAGTGCTTACTGAATGTTGGCTGACTGATTAACTCTGGATGGAGCTCTCTTTACTATGCCATATGCTCCTCTAGGACATGGATTTTTCATTTGCGAAAGAAGAAGCTGGACTGATATCCTCGCCAACTCTAGATCTGTGATCTTATAACTTAGATCTATGGAGTGATCAGGATGTTCTCAACCTTTTCACCTGATCTGCTATTTCACCTACCAGCCTGGCCCAGAAGAAGGAGGTCCCAGGGGACCTGGATTAAAATCTGGAATCTGTTACTTCTGGTGTGACTTTGGACAAGTCATTTCACCATTTTTGGTTTCAGATTTTTCATCTGTAAAATGAAAGACTGGCCTAGATTGCCTCTGAGATTTCCTTTAGCCCTAAATCTAAAAATCCCTCCTCAGATTACCCATGACTTTATAGTGCTATAGGAAAACATATAAGAGTTTAGAATAACAAATGTAATCGTTTTGTCAGTGTCCGATACAACATTCCTTGGACGTTGACTAGAAGCATAATATTGGAAACTCCTCCAGGGGTATTCACCACCTCCACTTACAAGCACCCAGGGTTCATAAAACTGAAAACATTAATGGACACAGAAAAGACATCTAAGGGGATCAAGAGGTCCCAAATTTACACTAAAGTGAACTTAGGCTTACAGAGGTTCAAAACTTTGTCTTTCCTGATTCCAATCCCAGATCACTTTCTACTATACCAAACCACTTATTTGAACCCTTAGCTCCTGTTAAGCCTTTCCTCAAGTTCCATTTTCTTCAGAAGGTCTTTCCTAATTCTTTGAGCTATTATTTCTCTTTGAAATCTGTATCCTGTCTCCTTATTTGTATGAATCATGTATTCCCTTAGTAGAATATAAACTCCTCATCACCCAGAACAGTTCTTTGGCCCATACTACAAATTTAATAGGGGCAGCTAGATGGTACAGTGGACGGAAGCCAGGCTTGGAGTCAGGAAGACTCATTTGAGTTCAGATCTGACCTCAGGCACTTAGCAACTGTGTGACCCTGGGCAAGTCACTTAACTCTGTTTACTTGAGTTTCCTCATCTATAAAATGAACTGCAAAAGGAAATGGTAAACCACTCCAATATCTTTGCCAAGAACAGCCCAAAAGAGATCAGAAAGAATTAGACATAACTGAAATGTTTGAACATCAACAGACAAATTTAATAAATTATGTCTAATTAATTGATTGATTTTCACCAGGTTATTCTAACATCTAAGACTGGAATAATGTTCTGGGTTGGCACCAGTTGGTCCTGTTACCTTTCTTTACTATTAGTTAACCTTTCTGGAATACCCAACTTAGCTAATGAGTGAAATGCTGTCTATGAAACTCTTTTAGCTTCTATTCATGGGATAATAATAAGACCTGCCAGAGACACTTAATATGAGGAAAGTGTTTTTATTTAAGTATACACCTCATTGTTCTCATTTCCCCTTTCCCTAAAGCTATTAGCTATAAGCCTTTCACAATGAATGAATTGACTTTTATAAATTTTAGCATTCACCATTTTTTTCCTAATAAGGATATCTCACCTGTGTATTTAGAAACTAACTTGGATTCTTACATTCAGAGGAACTTTAAAAGGGGTAATAGTGAAATTTGAAATCTCTATTGGGATTCAAGTGATTTTTAAAAATAATGCTAACAGAATAAATATGAGATCAGATTCTCATGTCTTTCTTTCCATTTTTCCTTTTTCAGATGGATAGGTCCACTAATCATCAAATGTCCATTTGTACTCAGCACCAAAGGCAGAAGGGGAAAATGCAGTGAGGTGGAGATTAGACCAGATATTCTAAATCAGAGCTGACCTCTAGGTGAATGATAGCATCTGATTTGGACTCTCACCTCTTCAAAGAATGACCACATTGGATTACCTCATGCATCTTCGGTGTGTGTGTGTGTGTGTGTGTGTGTGTGTGTGTGTGTGTGTGTGTGTGTGTGAGACATGCATTGTGTATGTAAGAGAAAGCTATATTTATAGCCAAGTGGTAAAGGAAGGAAAATGAGCTTAAGTAAACAATGGAGGTATTAGAAAAGGGGACATATTGCCAACAAGATAATTATCCTTTATTTTTACATATATGATATGATTTTATCAGTGGAGAAAACATTAAAGAAAAAGCATTACAATCTGCTTTGCTTCTGTACCCCAAGGACCATTATCCTTTCCATCTGACTTTCAACTGACACCTAACATATATATTGTCTTGCATTGTGAACTCTTTGAGAGCAATGACTATCTTATTTTTTTAATTTGTTTCCAGAACCCAACACAATGTTTTGCAAAGAGAAAACACTCAAATGCTTCATTTATTTGTTTACATTATTTTTCAAATTTGAAAGAAGTTCTCTCCAGTAATATCACCATTTTCTCCCTCTTCTTTATCGAAATGGAGGTGAATGTGCCCTAGAATGGTGACTTCATTAATATAGAGAACTCCTGGTTTAGAAACTTCCATCATCCACATATGCTGTTAATACGTCTCTAACTTAATGGTTTTAAAAATTGACTGGTACTAATAGGCTGTGGTTTGCTCAGGAACATACAGGTGGCATGCATCAGAGGTAAGACTAGAAGCTGAGTCTTCTTGACTCTAGGGTTAGCCCTCTCTACAATAAAGAAAAAAGAAGTCCATATTTTGAACTTGAGGCTACAGACAAGACTTGACTTGCTTAATTTATAATGACAATAACTCACATATATCTAGAACTTTATGTCAGCTGAAGTATCCAGATAGTATCTAGTGCATTAAGATTTTAAAACACATTCTTTATAACTAATGCCAGTTCCTATGAAAGAAGATGCTATTCGCATCCAGAGAAAGAATTGATAAATAGAAGTATGTATAGAATTATATATATGTATGTGTATGTATACATACATATATGTCTGTACATATATGTGCATATTTGTATGTCTGTTAGGCAGTTTTTGTGTCTAATGGTAACCATCTCTAGGACAGGTGGAAGAAAGAAAAAAGAAGGAAAATTACATGATAACTTTAATATTATATATATACATGTATATATTTAAAAGGAAGAAGCAAGTTGTACATAATTGATTAGCAGTTTTACGTGCAATCATTTTTTCTATTCTCATGGAAATGCTTGTTTTATTTCTTAAGTTTAGAATAAAATAAATAATATAAAAAAATTAACTAAAGCCTGTCATGGATCCTAATATAAAACTTGATAGAAAGTCAGATGTGAAGTCAGAAGAGAGCAAGCTAAGTTCTAACACTAGGACCTTTCTTAGACTTGGGACAAGATGAAAAAAATGAGGAAATTGATATGTCCCTGATATTGATCATAGCTTGGTACTGAGCTTATATAAAATATAACTGAGAGGAAGATCTTGGAGGGAGAAAGAACTGGATTCAAGTCCTCCCTCTGACATGTATTGGCTGTGTGATCATGGACAAGTCACACACCATTTTAGTGCCTCAGAAAACTGGGAGATAAAAGGTACAGATGAGAAGCCTTTCTGCAGCATCAGGAGTTCATCACATGGATGAAATTGAAAATCTGATCTAAAAGAAAAATAAACAAGCACAAATGTATGCAATAGAAACAAAACAAAACTCTGAGTAAGGGATGGAGGTTGCAGACTTGAGGGTTGGAGATTTGAGGTCAGGAACAATCACTGAATACTTCGAACTGTCTAAAGGTGGAAAGGGTTGTTTTCAAAACTAGTGCGTTTCCTTTCCTCTTCCTTGGAGTTTTCGAGCAGAAGCTAGGTGACCATTGTTCACATATATAGTAATGGGAATTTCTTTCATGTATCATTGTACTTAGATGGCTACTGAGGTCCATCTAAACTCTCAGATTGTGCAAAATTAAGAAGAGTCAAAGAAATAGAGAAGGGGAGGGACAGGCAGAAGAGAGAAGAGAGAGGATAGGAGAGGAGAGAGAGGGATGGAGAAACAGAGACAGAGAGACAGAGAAAGAGAGAGAAGAGATAGAATCAGACAGAGACACAGAGAGAACAATTCCTTATGAGTACTCTTGCTTCTTTTTCCTTCTATTTTACAATTATGTAATGTATCATGCCAATTAATTTCTAATACTCACTATTACTGACAGCTCCAGAGCTCAATTAATGATCTGGTCTTTACTTCAGCAAAAGACTGTTCAGTATTGCATGTACCAGCTGACCTCCTAAGGTTCAGGGTTTTATGGATCACATTTATTTTCTTCGCCTTCTGCACTAGAAAAACACAGGTTTCCAGACAATAATCCTTGAACTCTGAACCATGGTTACCTGACTATAAGAGGAAAGGAAACCTTCCTTGCTTCAGAAACAACACATTGACTCCAACAGCTTCCTTCCAGTCTAGAGTTTCCAATTTTGGTGAGTTTAAAACTTACCCTTAACCTCATTTAGAAATCATTGTTGGTAAATGACCAGGGGACTAAGACTCTGAAGGCTGAGAATTCTACTCTTGGCTCACATTTTCCTTCTTGGCACAACGGGACCTTTTTTTTTTCTTTCCTTTCCTTTGCTTTCTTTCTTTCTTTTTTTCCACTTTTCATCTCTGAGATATAGGGAGACTTAAGTTCGTATGGACAAAAAATGACAAACGGCTTACTGTTTTAGAGGACAAGTCCCTTTAGGTCAATTCAACTTTCTTTTATCCAAACACAATGGATGAACAACTCCTCTCCAGCCTCACCCCCCTCAGAGAATTGGACCCTGTTGAGCACATATTTTTGGCAGAGGTTTTATCTGCTCTGAGCATTTCTTTCTATTTGTACTAAGCCAGCCCCTCAACTGTCCTAAGTCGCCATTGCTTTCTCTTGTCCTTCCATGACTGATGAGGTCACCCTCACTTGGGTAAGTCTCATGAGTGTGTGTGTGTGTGTGTGTGTGTGTGTGTGTGTGTGTGTGTGTATGGATGTATGTGTAATTGTGGGGGGAAACTTAAGAGGACAAAAAACCCCAAAGAACATTTGGCTGTTTAAAGCCCCCATAACTACAAATAAGCTTTAGGGATAATTATGAAAAACATCTATTGGCTGAAGTATGCCTTCTTGGGTCTGCTTCTCATTTTGGACAATTTGAAAAAGCCATCACTCAAGTTTTATTGATGCCAAAGTGTATTTTAAAGCCGTCATCATGGGCTATAGAGATTCAGTTGCTGACATTCTTTTTCTGGGGCCTTCTTTCCCTCCCTTCAGATAATGGTAAGCTCACAAGTATCATATATTCTGAAGGAAGACAGGTCTGTTCTCATCATCTATCATTTTGAACATACTACATTCACTTGGCTGGAGGTGAGTTCTGTTAATATCCAGAACTTATCACATCTACAATCACCCAGTCTCAGTCCCAAGATTTGCCACTGCCATAGAGATGGTCTCTCCCCTCTGATTTTGCTTGAAGAAACAAGATTTAAACCACAGATGACCACTCAGTCATTTTAGAACAGTGTGTCCATAATTCAAGTGTGATTCCTCTCTTTGGGATAATAATCAACAAATCATTTCCCTGGTCATGAGAACAGAGCTCTAACCTGTCATTTGGCACTACTCATCCCAGATTCCATATGGGACCCCTTTAAAACACACTTCTGTTTCTTTGATTGTTTTCTTTTTAATTTTTTCAACTGTATGCAATGTTTTTCATCATTCCTTTTCAATAGTTTTATCTAGCCAGAAATACCAAGGTATTGACTTGTGCCATAGACTTCTACTGACCAGGCCTCACATAGATCTCTGGGTTTAGAGCCCTTTAAATCCCACCCAGCTATACCTAGCAGCCTGCTGACAGTACTTCAAAGGGGAGTGAAGTCAAACCTGTCCTGCAATTTTATGAAGTACCCCAATCTGATTTGCCCTTGAAACTTGACCCTTACTGTCCTGCCAGATGTTGGACTTATATTAGTGAGGGGGTGGTATGAGCTGTTTAGTATGTAGGAAAAGAGAAATAGAGACAGAGACAGACAGATGGATAGGTAGATATATAAGTAGGAAGACAGATTTTAGGTAGATGATAGATGAATAGATGGATGGGTGTTAGATGACAGATAGAGATGATAGATGGACAGAGAGATGATAAATGATTTATCTAGTTCTTACTTTGTTGTAGGAACTATGTGAGGCCCCGGTTATATACATACAAGTAAGCAAGACAGTTTTTGCTTTGGAGGGGCTTATATTCTAATGGGGGAAGACAACTCATTAATGGAGGTTGGAGCGGGATGGGGGATGGAAGTGAAGTATGGAAATAGGATATGATTAGGAGGTCTGGTTCAGGACAATATGAAGTGAAAGCTCACCTTTATGGGACCATCTTTCTAAAAGCAGAGTCCAATGTTTTGGTGGAAAGGAGATGAGGCTGATGGATAAATTGTAATGTATGTTAAGATCATTTTTTTCTGGAGTGAACTCCACCCCACACCCCAATCTGTGACAACCTCTGCTGTTTATTCCATTAATTACTCATATTTGTTCTTTGCCCCTGGCTGTACACTAGAGCAGTGGTTTTTAATCTCTCTCTCTCTCTCTCCCTCTCTCTCTCTCGCTCTCGCTCTCTCTCTCTCCCTCTCTCTCTCTTTCTCTCTGTCTCTCAGCTCCCTTTGACAAGCAGTCGGGTGAAGCTTATGGGCCCCTTCTCAGAATCATATTTTTAAATGACTAGGGAGAAGGTTAAATTTCAATTAGAAGCAAATGAAAATAGAGATGTAATTTCTTTCAGATGCAGGTTCATATACTCCCGAAATCTATTTATAGACTGTTAGTGGTCCATGGACCCCAGGTAAAAAGCCTCTGCTCTAGAGACTGCACTACCAGACCTGTACTGCAGGTTAGTCCCTAGTGCAGTCAAGTTTCCCTCATCCTGGGTCACAGTTGCTCTGAGCTGCCTTTGTCAATAGAAGTTGACTGATGTGTAATAACCCCAGGACAGTTCACAATCATATGGAGAAGCATGGGTAGAAGTCTTTGTTTCTGAAAGTTCTAGAACCTACCTAAAGATCCTATCCTCAACGTTCATGTTGAAGATAAAGGTAACAATAATTGTGTGACTCTGGCTTTGGCATGCAAAGCTGATACCCTCAAGATGAGGTGCAGTTTTAGATAGACACAAAATGTAGTGTTTGTTCTGGTCCTTTACTTCCTCCATATTATAAAGAACTCTTGGGTTTTGGAGTGGAAAAAACTTCACTAGAGACCTCACCCAAATCACACTTGAACAGACTCTCCCTTCTGATATCCCAGACAAGTGATCATCTTACCTCTGTTTGAAGACCTCCAATGAGGGGGAATCCATCCCTTCTCTCTAACTCCCTCCAAGGCAGCACATCCTCCCCTTGACAGGACTAATTACTAGAACACTTCTCCTGACATCAAGATCAAATTTACCTCTTTGCAACTTCCACTCATTCCTTTCTTGGGACAAACAGAACAAATATTATCCTTTGTCCCGGTGACAGAATGTTAAATATTTGAATTTAACTATCATGTCCTCTTTGAATCTTCTCTTCAGGCTCATCATCCTTCATGTCTTTAACTGATCTTCATATGACATGGACTCAGGACCAGTTAATAATTACATACTGTGCTCATTCATTTGTTCAAAGTCCAATCCGTCCTCCATTCAAGCATGAAAGTGATTTCCTAAAGTACGAGTCTGATCATGTCGCCTCTCCCTACTCAATAAAATTCAGTCTTTCATATCCTAGCACCTTCCTACCTTACTTTCTGATGTACACTTTGCAGTCCAGTTAACACTGGCTTCATGGCTGTCCCAGCAACAAGATGCTTTATCTCTCTGCTCTGGGCATTCTCTCTTTCTCTCCTCCATGCCTGGAATGATTTCCCTTTTCCTCTCTCATGACTAACCTCCCTGGCTTCTTTTAAGTCCCAAATAAAATCCCACCTTTTACAGGAAACTTTCCCAATACCTCTTAATTCCATTGCCTTCTCTCTTTTAGTTATTTCCTATTTATCCTGTTTATAGCTCACTTTGCATGTTATCTCTTCATTAGATTGTAAACTCCTTGAAGGTAGGGACTGTCTTTTGCCTCTTTGGTATTCGCAGTGCTTAGAGAAGAGTCTGGCACATAATAGGTGCATAATAAATATTTATTGGTTATTGGTTGATTGGTTCAACAGATGCAAACTTAACAGATTTATTGAATGCCTACTATCTGTTCCAATACAAGTTCTATTATAGATTAGTAGCAATAATAGATTACACTTTAAGGTTTACAAAGTGCCTCAGTTACTTTATCACATTTGATACCCTGAGATATGTGATGCTATTATCCCCACTTCACATACGAGGAAACTGAGGCTTAGTTTGTGACTTGTACTAGGTCTCATAGCTAGAAATCATTATGGCAACAAGAAGACTCAGGTCTTCTTAACATCTTGCTGCCTCTCCATAACAGAGTGTAATCTTTATCGTATACCAAGAGAACATAATCTCCTTGAGGGTAAGAACCATGATTCATTTTTGTTGCCATACACTTGCTAAATGGAAGTATACCCCCAAAATCTAGCAGAATACCTTGCAAGAGTAGCCCTCAAGAATCATTTGTTGAATTGAATTGAATGTTCCAAGTTCAGAAGGGGATAGAAAGAGGAATAAGGCAGTTCTTGTTCCATAGCTTTTTGCAGTCTGGTAGGGAGATCATATGCACATCAATTACTATAATGTGAGGTTGAATATGGCAACTGGCATGAGAGAAATACAAACACAACACTATGGAAGCTCTGAGAATGGAGAAATCAACTCTGGGGAAATCAGAGAAGGCTTAATGAAAGAAGGAATATTCCAAATGACTAATGGAATATTTTAGTAAGAGGCTATAGCAGAAACCAGCGGGAAGGGCTTTCTAGGAGGAGAGAATAGTGTGGTCATGTATAGCATATTTTTTTAAGGAACAGTGAATGGTCTAGTTTGATTGAAATGTTGGGTATGTGGAAGGGAAGCTTAGGAGAGATAGGGCTATAAATATAGATTGGGTTCAGGTCACAGAAGTCTTTGAATACCTGGTTGAGGTAGTTACTGAGGAGTCCTTGAAGATTTTGGAGTAGCAAAGTGGCATGATCTTGCTAATGCATGAACAAGATTAACATAATGATAAATAGATTTGAGGACGAAGAGATGAGAGAGAGAGAGAGAGAGAGAGAGAGAGAGAGAGAGAGAGAGAGAGAGAGAGAGAGAGAGAGAGAGAGAGAGAGCTCCTTGGAAATTATTAAAATGAAATAATCAGAATGAGTGAGTTAATAAGGTCCTGAAAACATATGATTTCAGTGGGGATGGAGCTCAAAGAATGGATATGATGGACATTGTAGGAGTGGAATGGCTGAATCCTAGTGCTAACAGGTCAGATTTGGAAGTTCAAGGAGATATGGGAGTGCCAGAGAAGCAAAGTCACTGGCCCAGCTCTAGTGATGAAATTCACTATAGTGAATTGAAAGACTCTAGAGAAAAGAAAGAGCTATCCACAGTCTGCCTCTTGCCAGGAAGCAGATGAGAATTCAGGCACACAGGAAGCTGAGTCATGAGAGAGCCCTGTACATTACTTCACAGCTCAGGAGAGTGCAAATAAGCTAATTATAACCAGTGAAAATAATGTCCATAAAAGTACAGATATTTACTACCAGAGGAAGGAAATGGAGTAAGCCATATGCTATAATATACCCTCCTTACTATTGAGACAAAAAAGTCCTATCAGAGATTTGATCTTAGAATACATATTGTTTTAACAACTCAGAGGAAAGGTGTTGTGAAAATATAGTCTATAATAACCATGATACACTCTTGGGTCAGAGGATCATGCTATTATGATTCAAGAGCTTGAAAGGATGACCAAGGGGTCATCTAGCCCTACCCCTTCATTTAACAGATAAGGAAAATGAGTCTAAGCGAAGAGAGGTGACTTGCTTAAACTTAGATAGTAAATTGCAGATCCAGGATTCAAACTCAGGTTGGACTCAAAATCTAGATTCATTCCATCATCTTCTTCTTTGGTTATCATCCTATTTTCCAGGATATCCACATACAAAACGAAGGTTAGTCCAGTAACTGGGACATAATAGTCACTCCATAAATGTTAATTAACTGACTGGAGGAAATCTCACTAATTCTTCCTTTCTTTTAAAATAATAATTATCCAATGACCAGTTTTTCATTTTCAGAACCTCTTCAGGAAGTATTTTTGGCAGTATTTGCAAAATTCCCATCATACACGGCCAATATATTTTCTCACTGTTATGAATGTCTCATGGAATAGTGATAACCCAGTGCTCTTAAAAGCTTTTCAACTGAATGTAGGCTCTGACAAGTTCGATCATGGTATCAAGCCTTTGAATTTAATCCTAGTGACAGCAGATTATGTTGAGTGGTGGTTAGCCTAGGTAAGTATAGAGAGGCTCATCACTAATAGACTGGTCAGTAGGTGGCCAATTGTTTGGTGATGACTACCTGAAGCAAAATCCCAAACAAACCCAGTTCTTAGTTCTGTACTGCCTCTTTCAGTTTCTATAAAACCAATGGTACGAAGGTAGAAGAGAGACAGAAGAGTGATCTGATAATGGAAATCTATGAGAAATTTAATATACAGACAAATTCAGTGAGTAAAGAAGTCCTCAGAGGTCTTCTTGACCTAGTACCAAAAAGACAAGAGGAAGCAACAGAAAACTATCCATTGGCTATGCTGCATTTGAGAATGAACTTGGTGGGGAGGGGGGTGGACTCTATGTAGAAACTGTAGTATGTTTGAGTTCCATTTCCTCAGGATCAAAATGTTTTAGTGGAGAGTATGCTTCTGATTGTTTGGGAGAAACATCTATACTTCTATTTTTTTCAATTGATCTTTCCAGTAAGTGTCCCTCTGGTGGGGAAGGAGGCAAGAACAAAAACTTGTAAATAAAGAAAAAGGGGTGGAAAGTACTAAGAATAACATAGTTTTTATAGAGATAGTGATTAGACATGATTTCAATGATATAAAACCTTATGGGGGGGGGATCTCCCTTTATCAGTGTAAATTGGCACCTTCCATATAAAATACCTGACCTCTTCCAAATCCCAGAGAAGTTCTGTTGTATGGATCAACCCAGGTGTACCCACGCCAAACTTGAATGCGGTGTAAGAATGTGGTATACCCTAGGGGCTAATCGTATGGAGAGGCTTTCTTACGATGATCAATATTCTTGCTTCCTCCCCTTCCTGTGGTCTCAAGATCACATTACCTCAAGGCTGGACTCTTCCACTGTCTAAGTCATCGTATCCCACTTCTCCAGAGATTTAATTTTATCCTTGTCTTTTCAGTGACAGTGGAGCTCTCTTACCTACTGATTCACATTAAGCCACAAATATTTACAATATGTGCCAAAGAAAGACCAAACATTTCTTTTAGCATCATTGCCCGATTTACACCTTGTGTAGAAATATCTTAAGTTCCAAGTAATAACTGTATTGGACTGGAATGTCAAATCAACATATGTCTTATTAACCAATGCTTTCAAAGTGGGTAGAGAGAGAAAAATTTCTTGGAGAATATGACTCTGACATAAGAAACCTAGTAAGTTCCATGAATTTTCACAATTTATAGAAGAAAATTCAAATGGATACAAATGTCTATTATCCAGAATATGACAACAAAAATAATAAGCCAGATGAATTGTATGTTGAGTCGGTACATCAGTAACTCCATTCTGGATCTGTACTGCATCTAGACAAAAAGATAGGTACAGAAATGAAAAGATGAAGAGGATGAGTTTGGGGACTTGTGTTTTGCTTTTAACAATTCCAGCTGCTCCTTCTGGTGCAGACTCACTCCCACAGACAAACAGTCTTCCAAAGATCCTTTGTATTTGTCCATCTTGAAATACTGAATTCTCTGAGGAATTAAAATAGTAGGTAAGCCAAAAGGCAATGGAGACACTTTAGGAAATGAAGTAACCTATGCCTTATTTCCTATTGGTTACTTATGATCAAAGAAGAATATAATTGAGGAAAAGTATAGATAGAAAAATAAAATCAGTAGTCCTAAGATTCAAGTGAAGTATAAACAATGGACAGCCTCAGTTTTCCACTGGTACCTTTGATTAATAATAATCACTTACATTAATATAGATATTTAAGGTTTACACCTTACAAATCTCATTTGAACCTTACAACAATCATGTGAGGTAGCTGCTAACGTCATCTCCATTTTATAGATGAGGGAACTCTGGTTGAAAGGTTAAGTGACTTACCCAGAATCAAACAGCAAGTGACTGAGGGAGGATTTCAACTCAGGTCTTGCTGACTCTGAGTCCACTACTTTCCCCACTACCTAAAGAAAGTCCAACAGTATGTTGGGTTGATCCTTGCAGGGAGGATCTGTGGTAGAATGTGGACAAGAACCACACACAATGAGAAGGCATGGATAGGTTGCAATCTTTATTTGTGGAGGCAATCTCCATCTTAGAGGTCACAAAACCATCAAAGTGTTAAAGATATGAAGATATGGAAATTTCTGAGGTCACATGTACCATCAGGGGAAAAAAATACAAATGATCTAACCAAACTATCCAACAAACATAAAAAATAGAGTGTCTGCCATTCTAAATCATTGTCCCAAGCACTAGGGGTATAGGTGTAGAAGTGAGTTTTTGGGGAAAGAATGCATGACTACAAAAGTGAAAGAATCATCTCAATATTAATTTTTCCTCTATATGTGTTATATGATGATCTATACCCAAAGCTAGTACAAACCAGAGCATGAGGCATAGGATACCTAGAGGTACAAAGACCTCATAAGTCAACATGAAATGGCTACTGGGGATGCTACAATATAGGATGGGGAAGAAGCTCATTGGAGCAGAAAACAGTTTTGAAAACAGAAAACAAATTGTAGCTCAACAGAATATATGCAACAGAATACTGTCAGAAGGGAATCCCTAATTTAATTTACCAAGAAATGTAATCCTCAAGCTCCAGAGATTTCAGATTAAAAACTAAAACAACTACAACTTTGACTATTCACTAAATTCACTAAATAACACTTAAAATGACTATTATCCAAGATCTATAAAGAATTAATACAATTCTGACAGCTTATGAGCCATTTCCCAAAAGACAACTTTTAAAGGATATGAGTAGTTTGCAAAAGAAATGTAATTTTCAACCATTTGAGAAATTGTTCAAAATCAATAATAATTAGAGAAACACAAATAAAAACAACATTGCGGTGTCACTATAACCCATCAAATAAGAAATATGAAAAAATAATTTAGGGTTAGGTTCTTAATGGTTCTGTGATCTTATCAAGATAGATATTCTCTTTATAGGTACAGATTATAAGCCATCCATGCTTTCTCATCCTTTGTCGTCCTTGTCATGTTCTTTCACACATCCTCCCCAAGGTTCAACCCAATGTACTGTAAAAACTTTCTTTAGGTAATGCAGACAGTTATGGGAAAAACAGGCCTCTTAATCTGATGCTGTTGGAGCTATGAATTGATTCAATTGCTCAGTAAAGTGATTGGGAATTATGCAAGAAAAAACAGTAAATAATTTATATACTTTGGTCAAGAGATTCTACTAGTGGGATTATATTATACAGAAGTTATTGACAACAAGCAACGATCCATATGTACAAAACATTCATAGCAACATTACTTGTGATACTAAAAGAGCTAGAAACAAAGTAAGTGAAACTATCTAAGGAATGGTGACATGAATAGAATAGAAAATTACTTCATGTAAGGAATGATGAATTGGGAGAATTTAAAAACACATAAGAAGACTCGTATGAAGTGACAGGAGTGAGGAAAGCAAGGCCAATGTAAATAAAGACAAAAAATAAAGGCAAAAAACCCCAAACAAACCTCAGGTTAGCGTCAATGGATGAAGCTAGAATTAAAGGACCCATCCTTTCTGTGAACCATTAGTAGACTGCAAAGAGGAAAACAACCTGTACTGTATACACTACTAGGCAGTTTAGTTTGTCTTTAGGGAATTCACTTACGACTGTGAGAAAAACTGTCAAATTATACACACACATATGTATGTACATGTATATGCATATATGTATGATATACTTATACGCACACACACACACACACACACAAAGGTGCAATAACTTGATCAATCTTTATAAGATTATAATGGAAAACAAAAACATTTTTTGCAAAAATATTGACCTAATCTTCTACTGGCTTTGTTTGAGAAGACTCCTTACTAAGAAATGTTTTGAATAATAAACTTAAATCATACCACTTTAAGATTGCAACTAAAAAAATCCCTCTGGAGATGGTGGGAGCAACTCCTAGGGTAATCAGACATGTGCTAGTCCCTTCCATCTGTTGGCGATTTCCAATTAAGCCTGTATACATTTTCTTTGTCCACGGTTGTTTGCATGTTATCTCCCCATTAGACTATGAGCTCCTTGAGGGCAGAGGTTATCTTTTCTCTTTATTTTTGTCCCCAGAACTTAGTGGTTTCTGGCCCATGTCATTATCGTTGTTTAATTGCTGTTCTGTTTGACTCTGTGTGGCCCCATGAACTTTGTCCATCCATGGAATTTACTTGGAAAAGATATAAGAATAGTCTGCCATTTCCTTCTTTGCTGTGTCCCCATTTTACAGATGAGGAATCTTAGGCAGAAAGGGGTTCCGGGACTTACCCAGGGTCACATAGCTAGTAAGTACCTTAGACTGGATTTGCACGTAGATCTTCCTGACTCTAGGTTTGGTGCTTTAGCCACTGTATCTCCTAGTTGGCAAATAGTGGGTACGTAATAAATGCATATTGACTTATTGCAGTGACTTGTACACATTTTCTATACTTTGAATAGGAGGTGAATGAGTAGTACAGGAATTATGTGGAAGAAGACTTCAGTCTTGGAACTTCAATTTTTCTTTTTTTTTTTTAATATAAATTTATTTATTTAACTTTTTACATTCATTTTCACAAAATTTGGGGTTCCAAATTTTCTCCCCTATTGTCCCCTCCCCCCTACCCCAATACACCAAGCATTCTAATTTCCCCTATCACCAATCTGCCCTCTCTTCTATCATCCCTCCCTTCTCTTGTCCCCATCTTCTCTTTTGTCCTGTAGGGCCAGATGACTTTCTATTCCCCATTAACTGTATTTCTTATTTCCTAGTAGCAAGAACAATACTATACAGTTGTTTCTAAAACTTTGAGTTCCAAATTCTTCCCATCCCTCCCTCCCCACCTGTTCCCTTTGGGAAGTCAGGCAATTCAATATAGGCCTTATCTGTGTAGTTTTGCAAATGACTTTGATAACAGTCGTGTTGTGTAAGACTAACTGTATTTCCCTCCATCCTACCCTGCCCCTCATTGTTTCTCTTCTATCTTTTGATCCTGTCCCTCCCCGAGTGTTGACTTCAAATTGCTCCCTCCTCCAATTGCCCTCCCTTCCATCATCCCCCCCCTTGCTTATCTCCTTCTCCCCCACTTTCCTGTACTATAAGATAGGTTTTCATACCAAAATGAGTGCATTTTATTCCTTCCTTTAGTCAAATGTGATGAGGGTAAACTTCTTGTTTTTTTCTCAGCTCTCCTCTTTTTCCCTCCTCTAAAAAGTCTCCTGCTTGCCTCTTGAATGAGATATCATTTACCCCATTCCATTTCACCCTCTTTCCTCCCACTACATTTCTCTCTCACCATTTACCTTAATTTCTTTTAAGATATGGTCCCATCCTATTCAATTCACTCTGTGCTCTCTGTCTCTGTATGTGCATGCATGTGTGTATGTGTGTGTGCATGCATACATGTACATGTGTGTGTGCATGTGTGTGTGTGTGTGTATGTGTGTGTGTGGTCCCACCAGCTACCCAGATACTGAAAAACTTTAAGAGTTACAAATATTGTCTTTCCATGTAGGAATCTAAACAGTTCACTTTTGGTAAATCCCTTGTGATTTCTCTTTGCTGTTCACTTTTTCATGCTTCTTCTCATTCTTGTGTTTGAAAGTCAGATTTTCTTTTCAGCTCTGGTCTTTTCATCAAGAATGCTTGAAAGTCCTCTGTTTCATTGAAAGACCATATTTTCCCCTGAAGTATTATACTCAGTTTTGCTGGGTAGGTGATTCTTGGTTTGAGTCCTAGTTCCTTTGACTTCTGGAATATCCTATTCCATGCTCTTCGATCCCTTAATGTAGAAGCTGCTAGATCTTGAGTTATCCTGATTGTATTTCCACAATACTGGAATTGTTTCTTTCTAGCTGCTTGCAATATTTTCTCCTTGACCTGGGAACTCTGGAATTTGGCCACAATGTTCCTAGGAGTTTCTCTTTTTGGATCTCTTTCAGGCGGTGATGGATGGATTCTTTCAATACTTATTTTGCCCTCTGCTTGTAGAATATCAGGGCAGTTTTCCTTGATAATTTCATGGAAGATAATGTCTAGGCTCTTTTTTTGATCATGACTTTCAGGTAGTCTCATAATTTTTAAAATGTCTCTCCTGGATCTGTTTTCCAGGTCAGTTGTTTTTCCAATGAGATATTTCACATTGTCTTCCATTTTTTCATTCTTTTGGTTTTGTTTTATGATTTCTTGGTTTCTCAGAAAGTCATTAGACTCCATCTGTTCCATTCTATTTGAGAGAACTATTCTCTTCAGTGAGCTTTTGAACCTCTTTTTCCATTTGGCTAATTCTGCTTTTGAAAACATTCTTCTCCTCATTGGCTTTTTGAACCTCTTTTGCCAATTGAGTGAGTCTATTTTTCAAGGTGTTATTTTCTTCAGCATTTTTTTGGGTCTCCTTTAGCAGGGTATTGACCCATTTTTCATGCTTTTCTTGCATCTCTCTCATTTCTCTTTCCAGTTTTTCCTCCACCTGTCTAACTTGCTTTTCAAAATCCTTTTTGAGCTCTTCCATGGCTGAGCCCACCGGACATCCACCTGGGATGTCTGGGATACAGAGGTCCCGACCTCCACATCTTTCCCTGATGGTAAGAATTTTTCCTCATCATCAGAATTGAAAGGCGGGAACATCTGTACCCCATCAAAGTAGCTCTCTATAGTCTTATTTTTCTTCCCTTTTCTGGGCATTTTCCCAGCCAGTTACTTGACTTCTGAGATTCCTGTCCACCCGCACCTAGATCTGTCCAGCTAGTGCTTGGGGTCTGAGATTCAAATGGGCTTTCCCTGGCAGGCATGTCTGCTATTCAATATGAGCTTAAGTTCTGGTGCTCGGGTGGGGGGAGGGCCACCTCCAAGCTCAGTACCCTCAGGGGCTTTATGCAGAGAACTTCAGTAATGGGTTGGGTGGGGGCAGGATGATCTCCCAGACTCAGTTCCCTCAGGGGGTTTATGCAGATACCTTCAGTAATGGCCCTGAACTTCTGCCTGCTGCTTGGGGAGTTCAGGGCCACCACTGCTGCCTCTGCTGCTGCCTCTGCCGCTCCCTCCACCACTGCCTCCGAGGGGACCCGAGTCACGGAGACACCCCACTCCCCTCTCGGCCAGCTCAGAAGTCTCTCTCACTGACCTGTAGCGCCTGTGGGCAGAGAGACCTTTGCGGCTGCCAGAGATTCTGTCCCTGAAGCCTGCTCTGATCTGCTCTTCTGGGGCCACGTGGCCAGGGCAGCACAGGGGTGGACTCTGCCTTCCGGAGCATGACGGACCCCTGGGGATGGCTCTTCAGATCTCTCTGGCATGGAGATCTTTTCCGCTGTGTTTCTGTGTGCCTTGCAGTGCTCCAGAATTTGTGGGGAGTTCTTGTTGCAGGAAATATATGGGCTGTGGGTTCGGAGCTAGCATACGTGAGTCCTTCTACTCCACTATCTTGGCTCCTCCCCCTTCAATTTTTCTTAGAAGAGGAAATAGGCTTGAGAGGCTGAGATAAGGTCAAGCTGACATACTATGGACTATGGACTATGATAAAAGTCACTCAAATTGATCTTCCCCTTCCAGTCTCCCCTGTCAAGTTCATCCTTCACACAGATGCCAAACTTATATTCCTAAAACACGGATCTGATTCTGTCACCCTCCACTGCAAATCATCAAGGGATCCTGCGAAACAACATGAAGGCCGCACCATTAGGGGCAGCAGAGGAAGCATGAGGAATCCAAACCTATGTTCTTTCTATGGAAGCACATTGCCACTGTGATATAAGGGACTTCAAATCCTTCTTCCTTATTGGTTCCATTTGCTGCACATCTCTAGACTTTTTCAATGTTGAAACAATAGGATTAATAACTCATTTATACAATATTTCAATAACAATAGCTAGCATTTATATAGAACTTTAAGGTTTGCAAAGCAGTTAAATATTATTCCATTTTAACCTCACAATAATAGAACCTATTATTGTTAGTTATTTTTAATAGGTCCTATTATAATTTTCCTATCTTATGGATGAGGAAACTGAGGCAGACAGAGGTTTAGTAACTCAGGATTACACAGCTGGTCAGTGCTGGAGACCAGAGTTGAAACTGGATTCCTTGGTTCAATGTTCAGCATGGATATTGGAGTGGTAACTCAGTTGTCCAGCTATGTTGCCTTCCTTTTTCCTAGTGCTGAAGATCATGTTAAGTAAAAACGATGCTCTTAGCTTCCCTCTCATTCTCTTCTCACTTTGCTCTATCCTCCCTCCCTGCCTTCCTTCCTTCACTCCCCTTGGTACTGAAGGATACAATTAGTATTACATCACCTTCAGTGTTTTGACTTGGGGCCACTTGGTTCATCACCCTAAGGGATGGTTGCTAAGGCCTGCATCTTATCCTGTATCTGGTCTAGCTCTCTGCAGAGCTAAAGCTTCTTTGGGAACTCCTGGGAGTGAAGCAAGGAGCTGCCAAAAATGTGCTGATGTAAAAATGGACCCCATCAGCAGTCTACATCAATACTCTGGGAGTCCATCGACAGGCATGTGTGGACTTCTAAAAGGGGATCTTTTTTCAGGCACCATGCTTCCCTAAATCAGAAGAGCAGAAATTGCCAAGGGACTGGAGTCCAAGAAAACTTTATTCTTCTAGCACATCCTTCATCTGAGGCAGTCAGAGCTTAGTTGCGCCATAGTCTCCCTGGGCTGTGTAGGGAGTTCATGTTTATAGAGAATCCAAACAGGCAGAAAGTTCCGTTAGCTCAAATTTCCTCCTGCCCCTTGCTTTCATGAACAGAGATGAGTTGGAAGTAAACAAGTCAATCAATATTAGCGATTCATCCAGAAAAGAAATGACTTCTGGGCTATGTCCTTTGGGTAATCCACACTCAGCATGGTCTCCCAAACCTTCTCTACAAACAATCCCATTCCATGATAATTGCTGATTTGCGATAACTGAAGATATGTGGGCCCCCCACGGCCCCAAAGTGTTCCTGAGTGATGAAATACAGATCCAGTCCTTTCACGTGCAATTTTCATGGTGAGTGCAATTCATTATAACTAATTCTCCAATTTCATTCAATTCAACAGGAATTTACTAATTACCTACGGCATGCAAGGTGCTACATGTGATTCTGAGGAGACAAAATCGTGGTGAAATCAATGCCCACCTCGATGAGTTTAGAGTCAATGGGGAGGAAGCAACATGCATGTAGATATGTAAGCAAAAGACACATACACACATGCACACACAAAGAAAAATAAAATAGATCTAAAACAAAGGAGAAAAATAATTGGGTTGGAACCAGAGGAGTCAATTTAAATTTTAGGCTTCTACATACTGGTTGTATGACCTTGGACAAGTCACTTACATTTCCAGGGTTAAGGTGCCTCACCTGTAAAATGAAAGATTGGACTAGATAACCTCTTAGGTTCTTACGTGATCTACATCTATGATCCTTAAAGGTGACCTTATGATTCTTCCTTTATAAGGTCAGTTCTTACAATATATTACAGCATATGTGACTTTGTTTATAGATATATATTTACAGATATACAAATTGACTTTCATTTATAGCTATATAAATATATATTTATATATTATATTTATAAATATTTATCTATAGATAAATAAATATACAGATATTTATAGACTTTATGTAAAATAAAGTATAGAAAAATATATGTAGTCTGCATAAGGAAACATTTAGCAACACTATTAACAATGTTTGTTAAATAGATTTTGTTTGTTAAATAGATTTCTCACTTTGGGATATAATCCAGGTAAGTGACACCTCTTTGTCCAGTAAAGTAGGTGACTGCATGTGCCATGTAAATTCTTCCCAGAGCTGGGGAAAAAGTTCCTCCCAGAGACATCAATCACCTTATGCTACAGGCAATTGCTCTGGTAGCTCCCATCACTTTCCCTAGTGGAAGTGCTGATATTCATCAGGCCATATCCCTAATCTCCCTGAAGGAACAGATATGTATTTCCTGCCTCACCCTCACAAGTAAGTGCTACAAAAGAATTTATAGAGCTCATTGATGAGACTTAAGCCATCAGCAACTTGTAATTACTGTTTGCACTTGGACAAGAAGTTGAGTCACAGATATAAGAGCAGGACATAGTTTGTGAAACTGACCAATAATCAGACCCATATTTCACCTTACTTCTGTATTACCTACATAACTTTCACTTATTCTCTTGCTAGAGGTGATCTCTAATGAAGAAACTCTCACTGGTACCATTCAACACCATCAGATGAATATAGGACCTCTTGAATTCACAGGATTATGTCCAGACCTTCACACATCCATCCTGAGAATGATGGGTGGGACATAGGTGTTTCAGGGGCAGGTAAACACAAGTGGAAGGGCCTAGTTTGAATGTGACTCAAATTGGAAATGTTAGAAAAATGCAGAGGACATTGACATTTTCCTGAGAAATAAGATTAGAATCTATGCCTAGAATTATGTGAACTGGTCTAATCAATTTGGAGAAGGTTTCCTTCTACCTTTTGGACTTCCAGAAACACTAGATTCTGTGAGAAGACTGCAGCTATAGAAGTTCCTTCTAGGAAGAGACAATATGATGTAATGAATGGAAAGCCTAGTTAGGAGCTAGAAAGATATAAGTTCAAGGCATTCTTCTGACATATATAGGCTGTGTGACCCCAGGCAAATTATTTCACCATTCAGTGCCCTAGACCAGTAGAGTTAAATTCAAATAGAAACAGTTTTCTGCCAGCTGCATAGTGACTTAGAAAACCACAAATTAACATTATTTATATTGCATTTAATTTGTATTTTGTTAAACACTTCCAAGTTACAATTAGGAAATTGTAATTTTCCCCAGACAATTTCAGGGAATTGTAATTCCCTAAACAATTTTCCAATTTTAACCTGGTTCAGACTATTTTTTGTGAATTTGACATCTCTTCTCTAAACAACTCTCTAAGGTGGCAAGTTGTAGAGAAGGTGCTATCCTTCTTTAGTAAAGGGAATTCCCTCATCTGGGAGTTCTCTCTATTGAAGAAATGTTTAGGACTGCTCCATATGCAAATGTTTCCTTTCAGGGTGAGCACATGAATAACTTGGGGACCAGGAGATAAGGAGTGTGGAGATAACCTAGCAAAATGGGGGAAAAAATTTGTTTTATACTGAGGAACTCAGTTTGAATTCTGGCTTTGCCATTTAGCTATCTGTGCAGTCTTGAGCAAGTGATCTAACTTATTTGGGATTCAATTTCTTTATTTATAATTTGAGGCAGCTGGATTAGATGTCTTTTAAGGTCCTTTCTAGCTGTAAATCTGTGATCCTAAATGGAATTTGAGCCAAGTTATGGAGGAACTAGGGACTCCTAGAGATCTATCCAGGGAAGGAGGGAGAATGCATTTGTGGAGAGCAGCCTGTGCAAAGACACAGGGATGAATAATGAAATATAATATGTATGGGGAGCACTAAGTAGGTGAGGTTAGAAAGTCAAACATTTGGAGAGAATCGAGGGAGAATCATTCTGGAAAGAGAACTAAAGCGTGGAGGGCTTTTGTGTCTAAGAGTCTCAGAGATGTAACCACATTCCCCTGCTCCTGTGCCTTTGGAGTCATGTAATCATGGTGTAGGGAAAGAATCTTGATCTTAGATCCAGAATACCTTAATTCAAGGCCTAATTGTGACACACATTATTAGCACCTCAGTTTTCTTTGTTGTGAAACTGAAATTGGAATACGTATCACCTCTGAGGACCACTGCAAGGAAATGCCATTGTGAACCTGAAATCATTATATATAAATATTTATTTTTATGCTGAATTACTGAAGCTACCTATGCTCCTCTCCCCACCCCCACAGTCTCCCTGGCATACAGGAAAAAAGGTTTAAAATGAGACCACCCTTTTCTGAGCTATCCAGCACTCAGTCAAGTCTCCTGTGACTGCTGACACCCCTCTGCCCCAACTAAGTTTTGTAGCCCTTGACTCCACCAATTAGGTTGTCTGCTGAGCTGATAAATGATTCCAGATAATGTACACACTGTATCATGTTCCAAGCTTGGAAATTATTCTCAAGCTATAGTCTAATGTTAAGAGAACATGGCAGACAGGAACTGAGTTTTTTTTAAGGCTTTCTGAATGATGGTTTTTTTTTCAAGGGAGGGGGAGGAGGAGAGGTTTTCTCCAAGTCTGGAGTTGCACTAAAGATTTGGGTGAGAGTGCTCAGAAGTTCCAGATTTCAAACTATATTACAAAGTAGTTATCATCAAACCAATCTGGTACTGACTAAGAAATAGAGTAGTGGATCAATGGAATAGATCAGATCTACAATACACAGTCGTAAATGACCATAGTAATCTAGCGTTTGATGGATCCAAGCTTTGTGGATAAGAAATTAAGAGCTGACAAAAATTGCTGGGGAAAATGGAAGACCATTTGGCAGAAATTAGTCACAGATCAATGTCTCATACTATTCACCCATATAGGGTGATATTATAAGTATATTAGAGGACCATGAAAAAATGAACCTGTCAGATCTATGGCAATGAAGAATTTATGACCAAAAGAGACAGAGAATATCACAGGATGTAAAGTGAATAATTTTGATTACATGAAATTACAAAAGCTTTTGTACAAATAAAATGAATATAGCAAAAAAAATAGAAGGAAAACAGAAAACTGGGGGAAATTTATAGCAAGTTTTTCTGATAAAGGGCTCATTTCTTAAATATATAGGAAATTGAGACAAATTTATAGAAATAAATCATTACCCAGCTGATAAATTTTCAAAGGTAAATTTAGGGTATGTCCAACAACTGAGGAAAGGCTGAAAGGTTGTGGTATTTGATTGTGATGGAACATTATTGTCTTATAAGAAACGATGAACAAGATGGTTTCAGAAAAGCCTGGAAAAACTTGTATGAACTCCTGCAAAGTGAAGGGAGTAGAACCAGGAGAATATTGTACATAGTAAGTGTTAGTGCAGGAATGATCTAATCCAAGACAATTCCAAAGTACTTATAATGAAAAATACTCTCCATCTCCAGATAGAGAATGGATGAACTTTTTTTTTTTACTTTTTATTTTTATTGTTCTATTTTGTTTGTGTTTTTTTTCACAGGACTGATATGGATGTAATGAATATCAAATTGCTTGCCTTCTCAAAGAGGGAGAAGGGATGGGAGAAAAAGAGATAATTTGGAACTCAAAAAAAAGATTGTTAAATTGTTTTATGTGTGATTGGGAATATTTAACAAAATTAATAGAAATAATTTAAAAAGCATTGGGGAGGCTGTAGAAACTTGGGTATATGTGTAGTGGCTCAAAGGAACCATGGGGATTTATTTAAATGATATGATGCCGAGAATGTCCAGTAATGACTTGTGCCAGACTTTGACTATCAAATTGGGGATTTAATTCAGAAATTGACATTTCCAGCTGCCTCTGAGCTCTGAACATGCTCAGCATGCTCTGAACAGTAGTTACTGGGCATCATCCTGATGGCAAATCTCCCCTAGATAGAAATCTCAGTTTTCAAAAACTCTATAGGGACTGGTCCCAATTACATTTCTATGGTGCCATGTGAAAAGTTGCTTAAATATTCAACCTCATCCTTTCCATTCGATATCCTCCTGTCTCTTGCCCAGCAGGATGTTGTTTGGTCTGCTTGGGAAAACTCCAAGGAGCTGTCATCAATAAATAGATGGAGGGAAAGTCCTAGTAACATGACCAGATTTGTTTCACACTCTGGTAAATAAATCAGTTGGAATGTCTAAGTGGAAACTCAGTGACCCATGAGAGCAAAGCATAAGGAAGTGTTTTATGATAGAAAGATTTCTGGAATTTTGAGGACCTGAGTTCAAATTCTGACTCTGCTATATAGATGCTGTGAGATCAGTAGGGCAGATCAGTTTACTACCTTGGTCTCAGGTTCCTCCACTCTAAAATAAAGATGTTGATCTAGGTGGCTTTTTAGGTCCCTTCCAGCTGTGGAAGTCTGTTTTTGGATGACCCCTTTGGGCTTCATTTTTGAAATGAAAAGGTAAGACCAGGTAATGTTAGTCAGTCAATAAACAGTTTTAAGCACCTACTATGTGCTAGGCACTGTATTAAGCATTTAGGATACAAAAAGAGGCAAAAGACAGTCCTTGCCCTCAAGGAGCTTACAGTGTAGTGTGATTGTCTAAGATCTCTACCAGCCCTGAAAACTCCAACTCTTAAAGCTCAGTTTTGCATCTCTCCAAGAAAGTGCCAAGCATGGTCTGCACAAAGTGGATCTTCATGAAGCATTTGTTGAATTGAACTGAATTTTTATAGAATGTCAGAGTTGGAAGGGAGCCATAGTTAAATGAAAATCCCCTTTACAATATATCCAGCAAATTACCATTCAACTTTTTCTAACAAAAAAAAATTACAAAAACAAAAACCCAAAATAAACAAAAACTCTCCAAATTCAGAGAGTGGAAACTCATTACTGGCCAAGACAACCCATTCCACTTTGGAAGAGCTCTGATTGTTAGGAAATTCCTCCTGACATCTATCCTAAATTTAGCTTCTTTCAATAACCTTACGTTGCTCTTGATTTTTCCTTCTTGGGATGTTGCAAATGAAACAAGATGAATCCAATTATGGTTAAATTAATTGAGAGGCAGTATGGTATAATGGAAAGACAGCTGAGTCTACAGTCAGATGACCTGGGTTGGATGCTGGTTTTCCCCTTTCTATCTATGTGACCATGAGCAAATCACTTAACTTCTCTGTGACTCATTTTCCCCATCTGTAAAATGAGGGAATTAGACTAGGCGACTTTTAAAATACCTTTCAATTCTGCATCTCTGATCCTATGAGCTGAGCTGAATTTAATTGACTATGTGCTCATAGGCTCAGAGGTTTAGAGTTGGAAGGTATCTTGAAATCATCTAGTCCAGGCTCTTTGTTTTGGAGATGAAGAAATTGAATGCCAGGGAGAATAAGTGACTTGCCCGAAATCAGAGAAGCAATAAGTATTATAGACTGCACATTTAACAGTGCTGGCTTCTCTAGCATTTTTCTTAAAACAACACTTTAAAGTAGGAAATACAAGTATTAGCATCTCCATTTTTTTTTTAAAGATAAGGCAACTGAGGCTTGGGGAGGTTATCAGTCAATAAACATTTATTTAGTGCCTAGTACATGGTAGGCTAGGTGGCACGGTGGATAGAGCCCTGGACCAAAAGTAAAATTCAAATCTGGCCTCAAACATTTACTAGTTATGTGACCCTGGCAAGTCGCTTAACTCCATTTTTCTCAGTTTCCTAATTTGTAACACGAACTGGAGAAGGAAATGGCAAGCCATCCTAGTATCTCTGCCATGAAAACCTGAAATGGGATCATAGAGAGTTAGACATGGCTGGAAAATGGCTAAACTGCAACAACTATGTGATTGGCACTGTGCTAAGAGCTAGAGATACAATGAATGGCAAGAGACAGTCTTCAACGTGGGAGACAACAAGCAAATGAATTAGTACAAACAAGCTCTAGGAAGGAAAAATAGGAAATCATTTTAACAAAAAGAAGGGAATAGAATTAAGAGGGTTGGGAAAGGCTTCTTGTAGAAGGTGGGATTTTTAACTGGTACTTAAAGGAAACCAGGAGACAACTTGCCCAATGCCACAGAGGATACAAAGAGCAGAATCTGGGATTAGAACCCAGATTTTCATGGATCACTCCAAGTTGAAGGCTAGAGCTCTCTGTTGAATCATACTGAGATTGAAGATTAGGGATAACAGAAGACATTCTATGCTGAGAAATAACCAAGTCTTAGGGGCTGGGGTACAGAGGGTCACGGCTAAGTTAGTACAAGAGGCCTAAAGAAATTCTGATTGAAAATCTTCTTTGTCCAAGTAGTTGGAGTGGAGGGAATAGAAGGCCATCAAATGATCCCAATATCATTGAATTTGTCAGTGAAGATGATGATCACCACTCCTTACAGAACGTTCTAATGCCCTCTTCTTTGGAATGGTGGAGGGAGACTGGGGTGTGTGTGGAGATATGATGGTGGTGGTAATATCAGAGAAATTTCTTCTAGGAACCCAAGGCTCTCCTTCCTGAGGGCCAAGGTTAGGAAACAGATTCTAGTATTGAAACACAGAAGATCTTGCTAAATCAAGTTTAGCAGAGTTAGAAAACTTCAAACTTGGTCTTTTCCTCAACCCTGGCATCTCTCACTCCATTAGCAAGATCTGGAAGATAAGATTCATTCAGTTAGGCAAGAAAGGGAAAATTAAGAAGGATTAAAGCCTAGGATTAAAGTCTAAAAGATTAGAGTTAAGCCTTAAGCCTTTTTAAACTTTGAAACCTTTTGTTTTGTTGTTATATACTGCTGCATATTTCCGCAAAGGGATATAGGCAAAAATTCTTAATAAACAAAACAAACAAAAAACCACTTTCTCCTTTCCTTCTCACCCCCTATTCCCGCAGGAACAATGAGGGTTCCGTTTCCTTCTCTGTAAAATAAGGACATTGGACTATGTGTTACTTTTTAGCTCTAGATATATGACTTGTGACCTATAGCTTTCATCAATTAGCTCCTGCTTTCAATCATTCAGACTTGGAAAATTATCCTCTTCCACAGGCAAAGATGAAGGAAGAAAAACTTGATATTTCTTGATATTCTCTATACTCTGGCTTCTGTGACATTACTTTTCTGGTTTTCTTTCCACCTCTCTGACCATTTCTTCTGTTGACTCTTTTTCCACTTTCTTCTCCTTTAATATGGAAGGAGATAGCGTTACTAATCCCTTCTTTCTCTTTTCACTTACCAATCTTTCCATTGACTCCCCCCACCCCCTTGTTGTCAGCTCCACAATTCAAACTATCACCCCTATGAGGATAACTCTGAAATACAAATCCCAGCCCTGAACATTCTCTCTAACTCCAATTTCCTAGTGGACATTTCCATTGGAATGGTTTGCTAGTAGCATAAACTCAACGAGTTCTAAACTGTATCATCAGCTTCCCCCCAAACCTTTTCTTAATGACTTCCTCATTTCTGATAATGGCACCATCATCAATAAATCCATCAACAAGCATTTATGTTTCATCTATTATGTGTCATGTGCCCCCAATTACCAAGGCTCAAAACCTTGGAATCATTTTTATTCTGTTCCCTTAAACCTCATATTCAGTCACCAAGTTCTATAGATTTCACTACAATAATATCTTTTCCATCCATTCCCCTTTGTCATTTTCACTGTCACCACCCTAGTTCAGACCTTCATCTCCTCTTACCTAGAATATTGTAATTACCTGCCCATCCTTCACACTATTTGTTGTCAGAGTGATTTTTCCTAAAGCACAGCCTCTTAACCAAGAGCCTGGATTTTTCTTTTGATACCTTTGAGTACATTGCATTCTATGTATCTGAAATGGACTCCACTACATCCCAGCCAATATCCAAATGCCTTATTTCCCATAAATTCTTCCCTAATTCTCTAGTCCTGTCTCTAAAGTCTCTTGTCCTATGATCACAGTGAATTAGAAGAGAGAGACTTCAGGGGCCAAGGGCCCTTAGTCCAAATGCTTAATTTTAAAGATGACCAAGCCGAGGCCCAGGGAGTTACGTGACTTGATATGCATTACAGCCAGAATCTGAGGTGAGCTTTGTTTCACAATCTACTATCTCCTTCCACAATTTATATTTGCCTCTGCATTTATTTTGTTCTTTTCAGTGTCCCCTGACAAGGTCTACTAAGCTGTCAAGGTTTCAGAAAAACCTCCATATGTTTGTTGTCTGAGGACTAAGCTAGCTAAGTTCAGAAGAGGCTCCTTACCATGGTGGGCACAAGGTAATGCGGTTTTTTTTGGCTATAGCAACTCTCAAAGAACACTAAATCATGGAGCTTTTGTGCTCTGTGTCAGGAGGGGGATTACCTACACTGATTAAATCGCAGATCCCCAAAATTTCATGTTGTTATTTGTGTACATTTCATCTTGAAAGCATCTTGATGGCCAAACTGCTAATTAATTTTTGTACCTCCTTTGGTATGCTGCCCAAAGTATTATACATGGTAGATGTTCAATACACCTTTGCTGAATGAATGACTGGCAAACCTGAATAGGAATTTCCGTCTGCCTCTTTCTCTTGTAGCACATTCCATTCTTCTTTACCCCATGTGCCTCTTGCCCCCTTTTTTGTAACTACCTTAATTAACTTCTGAGTAGTTTGAGCTTTTAGAAATGCTTTTTTGGGTAATTAAATATTCTAACTGTGATTATTCCTTCAACAAACAGTAATGAAAACACAAGCTCTGATGAAAGTGTTTCACGATCACCAAAACTCCTGGCATGAGGGAATTACAAATGAGATTTCTTTCCAGATTCCCCACTTAACAGTGGGACTGACTGCCCAAAAGATTCCAACACCTCTGAAAAAATAAATTATCAGAGGGTTTAAAATGTAGTCTAAGAAGATGAGGGAAGAAGGAATTTCCAAAATGTTAACAGGCTGGGTAATGGGGCTACTATACGGTGAGGGGTTTTAAACATGCCTTTGAAAGCTTTTTAATATATATTT
Source organism: Bettongia penicillata ogilbyi (assembly GCA_023548195.1). NCBI lineage: Eukaryota > Metazoa > Chordata > Mammalia > Diprotodontia > Potoroidae > Bettongia > Bettongia penicillata. The sequence continues at coordinate 1,379,392 of JAJHZJ010000027.1, read as the reverse complement.
GAACTTCATCTGGTGAATCACACATGGAGCATAATAAGAGTATGAGATGAAATTTAAAAATAAGATCCCACTGAAAACAGGAATTGAATTTCACTCTGAGTTAAAGGAGTGAGACTTATGATTACTTATGCAATATGTGTATGTGGACAAGTCATAATTTTCCCAGAGTTTTGTTTTGGGAAGAAATAAATGAATAAATAAAGGAAGGAAGGGAGGGAGGGAAGTAGGAGGGAGGGAGAAAGAAAGAAAAAAGAAAGGGGGAGGAAGGAGGGAAGGAAGAAAGGAAAGAAAGAAAAAAGGAAAAAAGAAAGAAAGAGAAGGTCAGGCAGGAAGGGGGAAAGGAAGGAAGACAGAAAAAGAGTAAGAGGGAAGGAAATAATTGAAGAAACAAAAAAGGAAAGAAAAAAGTAATGTCACTGATTTCAAAATGGAAGGGACCTTAGAGATCACTTTAGCAATCTCTTCTGTTTTGCAGATGAGGAAATTGATGCTTATGGAGGGGAAGTGAATTACAAAAGGAATCATAGACAGAGCAGGGATATGAAAAAAGGTTTCCTGACCCCTAAATCTAGTGGTTTTCTGTCCTGATACGTTGCTTTGACTACCGATTTCTTCTTGCCCTGTACTTTAATTTACTAAGTTCACTGAGGATAGGAGTGTATGTCGAATTCTTGCTCATTGAGAAAAAAAAATAGTAAAATATTTATTTTTCTTTCCTAACCTACAGAAAACTGTTGGTAACATTTTTCTCAGGACTTCCCTTAAATCCTGGAGTGCCTCAAGCTCTCAATCTATAGTTCTGTAGTCCTTAACCTGGATGAAGCCTCAAGGTATATGGGAAAGTGGATTTGTGTTTAACCACCTTCTGAGGTAGTAACCACTGATGAAGAAACACAAAAGAGTCTACCTCCATGCTAATGGGTCTTGCATGTTCCCCTGAGGTTCATATTTAGGATTATCTGAGTGTTATGATTTCCTCAGGTTTCCAAGAACATGAGGAGTGAATAATTGAGATACTCAGTTATGAATACTTCTTTTAATCAAGGCCACTATTTGAAACTGAAGCAGGAGAGGATTGGTCATTAATTATATGAAGTAGGGTTGTGTTGTCCTCTGAAAAAGGAAATTTCCAAAGAGGCAGCTGTGATGGTGAGGAAACAGCCATGGTCTTAGCTCTCATTTCTATCTTAGTGTTGTGGGACTCTGGGCTAGTTATTGTAATTCCCTGAGTCTCAACTTTCACATCTGTAAAATGGAGATAGTCACATAATGCTCAAGAAAAAGGAGATTTTTCATTTTTCTGGGCTTCCTCTGATAAGACCATGTATGTAATATTGTGTTCAGATCCAGTAGTCACACTGTAGAAAGAACATTAACAAACATGAGTGTTTGGAGGAGGACAGTTGGGTAGTAAAGGACTTTGATACAAGGATAAGTTATAGAAATAGAGGATGTTGAACCTGGAAAGAAGAGGGGCTCTTAACCTAGTCTTATGTCAGGGACACCTTGGTCGGAGCCTTGTAAAGCATAGGGGCAATTTCTCAGAATAATCCTTTTAAATGCATAAAATAAAATACATAAGATTAGAAATATAATAAAATATAGTTATTAATCTAAAAACAACCAAATTCACAGACCACGGATGAAGAACTCTTCAAGAAGACTTAGAGGAACATCATAGTTGACTTCGGTCATTTGAGCTCTTTGAAGGGCTATCATGAGAAAGGAGGTTAGATCTTCTCTCTCTGACCCTGGATGGCAGAACTGAAGCAATGGGAAGAAGCCACAGAGAAGTAGATTTGGGCTTAATTTCAGGCAAAGCAACAAATGGAGAATGACTTCCAGTGATGGTAGTCTGTTGCCCTCATTGACAGTCATAAGGCTAGATAACCATGGACAAACCACTGAAGTGGTCTGTAGATGGTGTTTGTCCTGTCTTAGTCATGAATTGTTTTATCTGAGAGCAGCTGCAAAATCTGTCTCGGCTACATTTTCCTCTTCAATAAAATAAAGTTTTGGAAAGTGAAACCAGAATGGGGAAATGGACTAGGAGAACAAGGGTGTGAAAGTGTACTGAGGTCAGGAAGAGTGAGAGTATGGGACAGATGAAACTGCAAAGAGATTGTGGTCAGAAAGCATGCCTTTCACCTTTTAAGATATTTGGGTTGGGTTCAAGTGATGGTAAAGACTACCATACGACCACCTCAAAGTGAGTGGAAGATCATAGGAGCTGATGAGGTCAAGGGGCTATGGGAGAGAGAGATGTTTGGGGAGGAAGAGAACACTTTCATCTGAGGTGGGATTTGGAAATACAACAGAAAAGGGTCAGTATTTGAACTTTGTCTTGCAGGAAGATAATAATTCTAGAAAGTCAAAGATGTGGAGCAAATGAATTCCAGGCATGTACAAATAGCCTGTACCATTGCACAGAGGCAAGAGATGGCACAGAAAGGCCAGGGGATGGCTAACAAGTATCATGAGTTAGAATGTAGAAAGCATTACATGAGTTTAGAAACAGAATCTGTATTTGGAAAATGTCAAATGCCAAATTAAGGATCATCATTGTAGAACAAGAAGTGACCTTAGATGTCATCCAGTACAACTCTTTCATTTTTAGTGATGAGGAAACAGTCTTAGTAGTCAAGTGAGCTGCCCATGGCCATACAGCTCGTAAGTGTCTGAGCAAGGATTTGAACCCAGGTTCTAAGTTCCACTCTTTATCCATTGAACTGTGTTGCTTGCATTTTTATTCTAGATGCAATAAGAAACCACTGAAGATTTATGGACAGGAAACTCCCAGAACTATGCCATCACAAGATGATTTTGTCATTTGGGTATAGGATGAATTGGTGATGAAAGGACAGAATGAAGTCCGGGAGACCAACTGGGAAGCTACTAGTGCAGATGAGAGAAATGAAAGCCTGCACTAGAATTGTGGCAGTGTAAATGGAGAGGATGGAAAAGAAGAAAGGAGAGAGAGATTTCATGAAGGTGCAATCAATAGAACTTGGCAATTGATTAGATGTGAGAGGAGAAGGAGAGGAAGAGCCATAAGAAACTCTAAATGGACAGTGACAGTCAGACAAGAGGGGTGCAGAATGCACTGCTTATACTAAGCCCTGGCCATACCAACTATTCCTGGCTTTCTGAAAATCCACGAGCAAAAGCAAATTCAAGAACACTGTTGCTACTTCCTGGTAAAAACAGTCTATATCCTAGATTGACAGAGTTCCTTCCTTGTTCTGCTCTTAGTGCTTCCACCTTTCTTACTGAAATTGTGCCTAGAACTGGTCATCACAACCCCTGCTACTCAGAATTCTGGAGTATCTGGTCCCTGCATAATGTGTTTCAGATATATGAGAACTAGGAACCTCAAATATGGCAGTTGGAGCATTGAGCAAGCCTGGCATTGAATGGGAACCCTTTGGATCATCTGAGATCATCAATCCCAGATCAATCCCAGACATGCCATTAGGGATCAGCTAGTCCAAACCTCTCCTCCATTTTTATAATATGTGAAGAAAATAAAACCCAGGAAGTGTAAATGATTTGTCTGAAGATCATACAGGAAGTTAATGGCCAAACTGGGATATGAACCCTGGTCATGTACCTCCAAATTCAGTATTGATTCCAGTTCAGTATATCACATGACCTTTACTCACAGCTGGCCTGTGGTTTTCCCCTCAGAGATATCCTCAGATGCCTCCAAAGAGACTTTTGGCCTCTTCTTGGAGTTGTTCGGGGGTGCCACAAAGGCTATAACATTGGCGCTGCCTGAGCTCCCATCTGTGCCAGTAGGAAAAACAAAAGAGCATGTAACCTTTTGTCCCTGATTTTCCTCAGGGGTCTTTTTTAGCTTTCCAATTACAGGGTTTTGTTTTTATGTTGCCTTGAATAAAGCCTGAATAGAGAGGAAAATAAAATGTATAAGAGGGTAAAATCTCGGAGTAGAAAATTTCCAAGTCAACACATGTATTACTCCAGCAGAGGAGACAAAGGAGGACAAATGAACTTTCTCATTGAACTGTTAAAGCATTAAGTGATTGGATCATTAAACTTTGTTCCAACTGGTGAACAAAATTTTCATTCATTCTTGTCAAAATTTGTTACCCCAAACCTTTATAAGTCAATACAGTTTCTTAAATGGCATAGGATTTATATTAGTAATCTACCTTGCTTGGCTATCCTAGGAAATACAGTAATTATCAGCTATATAATTGAAAAGGGTGAAGGGTATGATCATTGCCCCCTTCAGGATGTGCTGGTAAAAACCTGCTCTTGGGGGTATGACACATTTAACTTTAATATACATTATTAACATTTTCTCCTCTATTTTACTAAATTTAAATAATCAAGAGAATAATAAATCAAGACCAATTTTCTGAGGTATATTCACCCTGAAAATTGAACAGTCAGTTCTCTGGAACTTGTAGGAGCCAGCTCCAGCCTACCCTTGGGTCCGCCCCTCAATTCCACTTAGAAGGGTAGATCTTGGGAAAGTTAGGTCCCAGTGAATCATGTGACTGGTAGCTTTCTGTTGCTACCAGATTGGGCCTCCTTGATTCAAAGTTGATTTGTTCTCAGTGCAGGGGGCATCATGACCACCAGCTCTTGGAGCTGGCATAAAGTGGGGAAAGGTGATTTTGTTTTCAAGCCCAAGGAGAAGGCAAAGGCTTCTTAATCTGAGGTCTGTGAATGAATCGTTTCAAAAGTTTGATAATTATATTTTACTGTACTTGGGTTCCTTTGCAATTCTATGTATTTTATTTTATGAAATTAAAATGTGATTTTGAGTAGGGTTCCCCAGACTGACAAAGGGTCCAAGACACTAGAAAGGATAAACTCTCCTGGACTATTTGTGGGAACACTAGCATGAAGGAGGAAGAGCTAAGCAGACTGGAAGTAGTGGGAAAGGCTTGTGGCACTACTCAGATTGCCAGAGCATTCTCTCTTTGGGAAGACTGAAAGGAAGCAGCTTTTTTCTTCTCCCTTGGCTAACTTCTTGGTAGTAGGGGACCAGAAGAAAGGGGTTCCACACCCTCCACCTGTATTCTCTGTGGTGGATGTGCCATAGTCCCCCAAAGAGCTGGGAATATGTGGATTGATAATCTAGTTCCATCTCAGTTATAGGCAGAGCTGAAACTGGGTTAGGGAGACTGGGACTTTTTTCTTTGCCGGGTTCTGAATGAAGGAGCATTGAGGGATGGTGCCAGGAATGGTAGTCCTCTGCAATCCAGAAAAAGGTAGGACTGATCACTTAATTAATCAGAAGTGAATAAAATGGGAAGCAGATTCTTCCCTACTCATCTGTTCCTACTTCTAGGGGCAGACTTGTACAGGGGTCCTTGTTCTCCTACCGTAGGCAGGGGTAACAATCTTTCCTGCTGAGGAACACACCCTTCACACATCTTGCTCAAGTCATGGATTGTAGTTTTTGTCCCAGACATAGAAAATTCCTTATTATGGTTCTGTTTACAGAAATGTTTTCTGTTTTCCTCTGGCATGTTTAGGGATCTTTGAGAATTGTATCTTCAATTTATACAGGTCGTTTTTCAATGCACTTATGTGTTTGTAATGACATAAAAAGTCCCTGAAAGTCCATGTGCTTTGAAATCTTCATTAAATATTCTCTCTCTCTCTCTCTCTCTCTCTCTCTCTCTCTCTCTCTCTCTCTCTCTCTCTCTCTCTCTCTCTCTCTTTCTGTTTCTCAAGCAAAGTTGTCTCCATTTGTTTAGTCAGCCACACATCCTGTTTTTCAGTATCACTAATCCTGAGTTCTTGTCTGGGAAGAGGGGTTTTATGAAAAAGAGTTCAGGTCTAACATCCCCACCCCAATTTCTTCTTGGGAGACTGATCAGAACAATGCAGCTCACTCCATCCTTCTGATTTGACTAGGGGGAAAAGCATCTTGGCTCCAACTTATCCATTCCTTAAGAGTCATCTGGTAAATACATGTGCATACACTTTGAATCCTTAAGCTACACATTTCAAAGGATATCTCCATTCCAGTCCAGGGAGGATGCTAGAATTGTCCTCACATACCCTGAGAAATCTTTTCTGGGCATTGCTCCCAAGCTTTTATAATGAATTCAGTTTTATAACAGCAAACATTAAGTATCTACTATGAATCAATGAATTCATGAATGAATAAATGAAATGGATTACTCAGTATTTATTAAATGTTTTTATATGCCAAGAAATGTGCTCCTAAGGGTGTAGTTAAGGGTATATGATAACACGGTCCAGGTATCCTTAGATCAAGCAGTACCTACTATGTGTGGTACATTGGTCTAGACACTAGAAACACCAGAAGGACAATGTTTGTATATGTGCTCTTGCTCTTTGTGCAATTCCATCAGTGTAAAACGGTTAAATGGAAATGGACTGCCAGTCACTGAGCCCCTAGAATGGAGAACATAAGCAGTCATGGATTGAGGCAGATGTAGAACATCCCTGTGACGTGAACAAAAAAGCATCCCAGAATTTGAATGAAAGGTCATGGGACAGGACAGGACACTTGCTCAGCCTCTTTCTATTTCCTGTCCTTACACAAACTTTTTATTCTAATCCAACTGGACTTCTCACTACCCCTCAAACCTGGCATTCCATCACTCACCTACATTCATTTCTACAAGACCTGCCATACACCTAGAATTTACCTTTTTCTCAGCAAGAGCCCTAATTTTCTTACAGGACTCAACTCATAGTGGGAAGTTAATAAATATCTGTTGAATTGTGTTGAACTTAATTGAGATGGAAGGGAAGAAAGCATCACCACTACCTGGGTGGATGAAGGCAGAAAGAAGTGATACCTGAATTGAGCCTTGAAGGAATCAGTCATTCAGCAAACATTTATTAAGCACTTATCTTATTCAAGGTACTAGAGACACAATGACAAACATGTATGTACTTGTCCTCAGAGTTTACATGTTATATGGAAGATAACATGAACTGTTCACCCCAGTTACTCTTCTTTGGACATGCTCCAGGTGACCAATAGCTCTCCTAAGAGACAGCACTTATGACTCTATACCACCCTCCAGATGTGATCTGATGTGTTCTGATCTCTATATCTGAACTGGATGTGATTTATCAGAGGCAATGTGTGTCATGATTATCTCCTCCTTTCTCTAGATTTAACAACTGGCTTTCAAAAGCCCATCGGGCTCCAGCACACACAGGAACTTAATCCTCCTTGCCCCCCATATACCACCTCAATCTCTGAGCAAGATTAGGTTCACAATTTAGCTCAGTCCCTATAAAGAGTCCACTAAATTCAGTTCCAAAAATGTATCTCCTCAGATTGTTGCTGGGCTGAAATCTTGATTAATGTTCCTCAGGATATTGATATCAGATTGACTTCAGCACTTGGTCTACATTCTTGGACTCTTAGATTCTGCTCAAGCTATTGATGCAGTTTGGAGACTCCACTCTGTGCACCCTGAAGGGAAAAGAATAAGTGAAAAGGCCCCAAACCTAGCCTGTCTTGGAGGTCACTATGACCTCAGGGAGGGAAGGACCCATTGCCCTTCCCCTGATAGCACAGTGCTCTGAAGCCATTAGTGAAGGAATCACATCACTTCCTCAGACATGACAGCAATGTCAGAACTCATGTTGACTCAAGTCCTTTGCAAGATATGGGAAGTTCTGGCTATACAGTCAATGGATAGAAGAATGGAAAGTCAAGATGAGATATGAATTTTCTTTTTTATATTCTAAGAACTTTGCATAGAGAAGGCACTTAATATATGTTTGTTGGGTTTAATTGAATTGAATGGGCAAGAACATGTAGAAAATCCATTTAATTAAAGGTAGCAGACTGCATGGATAAAGCTAAAGGAGAGGAAGAAAGGGCTGGAGTATCAGATAGTTGTGGGGCAGCTAGGTGGCTCAGTAGATAGAGCACCAAGCTTGGAGTCAGGAAGACTCATCTTCTTTAGTTCAAATCCATCCTCAGACACTTACTAGCTGTGTGATCCTGGGGAACTCACCGAACTCAGTTTGCTTCAGTTTCCTCATCAGTAAAATGAGCAGGAGAAGGAAATGCCAAGCAATTTTAGTATCTCTGCCAAGAAAAGCCCAAATGGAGTCAGGAAGAGTCAGACATGACTGAAAATTATGAACAACAACCTAATCAGCTAGTAGTCTGTTTTGTCTATGATATAGAGATAGAGTAGGTAATGGGAAATAGGTTAAGATGAAGTTGAGAGACTAGGTTAAAGCCAGACCAAGGAAAGCCTTGAATATCAGAGTGAGGAGTTTGTATTTTATCCTGTAGGTAACTGGAATCATTCATCGACAGTTTTCAGCCTAGGGAATGATGTGAGTAGACCTCCACATAAAGGAAAGGTATAAAATAATACCAACGTGATGGAAGTAGCAGATCTCAGTCCCAATTCATTAGGTCATTAGAGTTGAAAGGGACTTTAGAGATCATCTACTCCAATCATCTTTTTACAGATGATGAAACTGAGGTAGGAATAATTAAGTGACTTGCCTGTGATTATGCATGTAGAAAGCAGCAGTCAGGATTGAAACTTAAGTTTTCCCCTTCTTCCATTATACCACTGTTAATTACGTTTGTGCACGTCTCCTAAAGAGTCATTAATGGTTTTGTTTTATATTCTTTTTAAAAAATTAATTGGTGTTATTGTTTTGACTGGCGAAATGAGAAAAGTGAAGAAGGATGAGGTATTGGGTCATGCTTAATAACGTGAAGTAAGACAAAGGGAACTGAATTCAGTGAGTGAATTGGGTTTTCAACTAAAATCCTTGCCACCAGGAAAGGCTCTGACTTGAGGAAGGGAAACAAATTCCAAATGAAAGACTAGATTGGCACTCTTGGACTGAAATGGTAAAAGCCAGGTTTCAGCCCTGGAGGAAAATACTTGTTCGTCCCATAATAACAAGCAAACAAGGAAAGGGCCTTAGAGTGGCTATACCATCTCAGCCTTATCTACAGCATCACAAACATAACATTCTAATACAATCAAAACTCAGGAAAGGACCTATTTGAGATGAATCTTGCCAAGATAAACACTTAGAGCACCCCATGGGAAGCCATGTAGAACATTTCCACTGGCTTTTCTTTTCAGACTGGTACAGCTACTTCTATCTACCAGGATCATGAAAATGCATTAGATATAATCATCTATGAGAATAATCCTTTAGGCATTTTGATTGCCCATCAGGAATCCCAAATCCTAATTTTGTTCAAGAATTGGAAATAAGCTCAGCATAAAAGCAGCCTTTAGAATCCCATCTGGAAGGAGGTGGCTCAAAGAACTAACATGATTGTAGAATAAATAAAAAGAGGCATGATATCCAGAGAAAGGGGAGAAGATAGCCCCACTGTATGTTACATCAGACAGCTCACATCTGGAAGGTGCCAGGGAGTCCTATAAGTTGTCTCTTAGGAGAGATAGTGGTCACCTGGAGCATGTCCAATATAGAGTGACTGGGATGAACAACTTCCACCGAATGTGGGAGCTGGTTCACCATTAGCTATGGGGAAAGGAATTCTGAATTTGGAGTCAGGGGACCTGGGATGGAGTCTCCAACATTTACTGTTCTTGTGGCTATTGGCATTTAACCCTTGCTGGTTTGTTTGCTTATATATAAAATGGAAACAATAATATACAGGCTATCTGCCTTATATGGGTGTTGTGAGAAACTAATTAGAATGGATGTTTTCAAAAATCCTTATGATGCTAACTTATAACAATGAGGCTCAGAGATGCACAGATTTATAGCTAGAAGAGAACATCTAGTTCAATCTCATTTTACCGATGAAGAAATGGAATCATAAAGAAGTGAAATGATTTTTAAAAGTTATAAAAATAATAAACATCAGAGATAGAATTCAAATTCAGGTCCTCTGATTCCACCCAAAAGAGAATAGCTATAAATATTTTTACATATATATATATATATATATATATATATCTTTTTCCTCTCTCTTTGATTTCTTGGTGGCATGTCTAGTAGTGGTATTGCTAGTCTAAAAGTATATACAGTTTAGGGACTTTTCAGGGATAGTTCCTAACTGCTTTCCAAAAAGGCCAGACCAGTTCACAACTATACTATTGGCATATTTTCCCACGTTCCCTCAAGCATTGTAATTTTCCTTTGTAAGGAAAATTTTCATTTGTAAGCTCTTGCAATCTGATGCTGTGAGGTGGAATTAAGAGTAGCTTTAATTTATGTTTCTTTAAATATCAAAGTGATCTGGAGCATGTTTTTTCATATGATTGTTGATAGTTTGTATCTGTTCTTTAAACATTTGTCTGTTCATATCCTTTGGCTATTTCTTTATTGGAAATGGCTCTTAGTCTAACAAATCTAAATCAGTTTCTTATATATCTTAAAAATGAGACCATTATCAGGGAAATTCAGTGCAAATATTTCTTTTCCCTCAGTTAACTGATTCAGTTCTAATTTTAGCTGCATTGGTTTTGTTTGTGCAAAACATTTTTAGCTTTATGTAATCAAAATTGTCCATTTATTTTCTTCGATACCCTCCTTCCCTTGTTTGGTCATAAACTCTTTCCCTAGCCACAAATCAGAGTAATTTCTTTCTTGTTCCTCTAATTTATTTATTATATCAATCTTAAATCTCAGTCATGCATTTGAAACTAATCTTGGTATATGGTGTGAGATGCTGCTCTGTATCTAATATCTTCCAGACTTTCCCAGACTTTCCAGACTTTCAAATAGCAAAATTTTAATCCAGTACCTAGACTTTGTGCATTTGCCTCAATATACTGTTTGTCTAATGTGTTCTGCTGATTAACTTCTGCATTTCTTACTGATTATCAAATCTTTCTGATGATTGCTTCTTTGTAGTATATAGGTTGAGATCTGGCATTGATAGACCTCCTTCCTCACCATTTTTTTCATTATTTTCCTTGAGATTCTTAACTTTTTTTCTTCCAGATGAATTTCATTATTTTTTTTCATAGTTCTAAAAACTAATCCTTTGGTAGTTTGATTGGCATGGTACTGAATAGGAAACTTAATTTTGGTGGTATTTCCATTTTTATTATATTGGCTTGACCTACCCTTGAACAATTAACATTTCTCCAGTTTATGTCTGTCTTTATTTCTGCAAAGAGAGTTTTGCAATTGCATTTGTATAGCTCCTTCGTGTATTTTGGCAGGTAGATTGCTGAGTATTTTATCTATTCTGCACTTATCTTAAGTAGAATTTCTCTTTTTAACTCTTCCTGCTTTTTTATTATTGTTAACATACAGAAATGCTGAAGATTTATGTAGATTTATTTTATATCCTGAAACCTTCTTCCAATATAGCATGCTGCCTCCTTTAGGAGATTCAAAACCACAATATATGATGATCAGTTGAAAGAGTTGGTGATGTTTAGTCTGATGTAAAGAAGGTTTGACCTGGGAGGGGGAAGGGTGAATGTGTGACTGTTATGATCATATATTTGAAGGGCTTTCATGGTGTGGTAGAGTAGGAAGAATAGAGGCTCTGAAGTTGAGGACCATAGATTCCAATGGGGTTTTCTTCCTTATTACTGGTATGACTTGGGAAAAAGTCTCTTAATGTCCCTGGATTTGATTTTCTTATATGTTAAAGAGAAGGTTAGAGTAGATGGTCTTTGCAGTCCCTTTCACATTTAAATGCATGATCCTTTGATGGTTAGAAAGATTAGACTGGTTGAGAAGGATTGCACTTGACTCCTAGAGAGGAGAGCTGAGACCAATGAGTGAAAATAGGGAGGCAGATTTTAGCTCAACATAAGGAAAAATTTCCTAATTAGTACTATTCTCAAGAAATAAGTGATTGCCTTTGGAGGTAGTGGGGTCTTCATCCTGGGAGGTCTTCAGACAGAGCCTAGATGAATAATTTCTGGCAATTCTGTAGAAGGGATTTATGTCTAGGTGATTCTAACTCTAAGATTCTATAATCCTATGATTTGTAAAACAAGGATTTTTTTTTGGGAGATCCAATTCCATTCATCTGAAGCTGATAGGATTTGTGCCAAAATTAGATTCCCCCCTCAAAAAAAACCAGGATAGTATGGAATTTGAGACTGTAACTGAAAGGAGCTAGGTAATCAACCTCATTTCACTAGCTTCAATAAAAATAAAGTTACATTCAGATCAATCCAAACCTTCCCTCCCTACACAATCCCCTCATCACTCTTAGAAAATAGGACACCTGAAAATGAGCCTCAAATTTGTAGCATGTGCACTTTTTCCACTTTACCTGAGAAACAAATGACTTACCCAGATGGCATTATTTGCAGTCAACATTCTGGGTATTCTGGTGTTCAAACGGGAAGGTAGATTCCATTGACACATCTGGTTTGAGGGAGCTGTGGTGTGGGAGAACTGGAGTTAGACGATAAAAGTCTAAGTCTCAGCTCTGTGGATTACTAGCTTATTATATCTAGGGCAAACCATTTCAGTTCTTCAGGACTCAATTTCCTCATTTATAAAATTGTGGCAACAGTCTTTGTACCTCAAAAATGTATTTATAAACTTCAAAGAAGACGATGTATATAAACCATGTCAGCAATGAAGTTCTATTTAAACATGATGTTATTATAAATCTTTGGTATCTTCCCCTCTAAATTGTGACCGTCTTTGACAAAGTCTTTGAGCTAGTTTAAACCCAAATTCAAGACAATCTCAAACTACATTTTAGAAATAGTTCATAGACTAAATAGAGCCTAATCATATTAATCCAGTTGAAATAAATCACATGAAATGCATAACAAATCATTTAAAATGTCATCATAATAGATATCGATGTTTAGTATAGGGAAAGAAAATTAGATTAGAGTCAGAAGACCCAAATTGAAATCCCAGTTTTGAAGCCCTGAATAAGCCATTTAATCTCTCTGCCTTGGTTTCCCCATTGGAAAAAAGGAAATAACTATTTTTTTACCCCACAGCAATGTTGTGATACAAATATGGCATATCAACACTGTTTCAAATGACTTCATTTGGGGAAAGCTCCTTGAGGGCAGGGACCTTTTTAATTTTGTCTTTATTTCTCCAGAGTCTAGCATAAGTGGTGCTTCATAAATGCTTGGTATCATGGCAACTCCCATTCACATAACAATGAGACTGTGTGACAGATTATTGTCCTTTATAGAATGTATGAGGAAGAAGACTATGGAGAGTTATGGGGTCAGAGAGATGGGTAATTGATAGACAGTCACTGTATGGACTCCACTGGCATGCTCAGGATGTCAAAAGAAAAGAAGAAAGGATCCAAGGCTGTTGAGTGGAAACTCAGGGGTGAAGTGATGGACATGAACAATAGTTAAACGAGATGAGCAGGTTTTAACGGGTTGATAAAAGCATCATTGTAAGGAAATCTACATCAAGGAGATCATAGACCTATTTGAAGTTGGAGTATTGCTAATGAGAAGCATTCTTTGTTTAGTTCAACCTTCAAATTATTTGAATAGTTTAGTGACTAACTCTAAAAACAATTCTGCCACTTTAGTATTACAAGTACTTCTTTATCAAAGTCATGCTGGCAAACTGTAACTGTGGAACAGAGCTCGCGTCTATGACGGCACCAGCCTACTCCTCTCAGAAGAGTTGCAAGGATTTCCCTTCCACAGCACAAACCTTCTATGAGTTCTTTCAACATGCATGTGATTTTTCTATTTGGCAAGCTTGAACTAAATTAGCCTGGGCATTTCTGAACTCCATGAATAGGAACAAAACAATCTTTTTTAATTTGAAAAATAAATGGAGGTCTTTCTTTCTGGTATCTAACAGTTCCCCAATATCTGACCTGTCAACATTCATATTAAACAAGAGAATCTCTTCTTGGAAGCCTGGGATCCCTCTGAGTTTACTCAAATAATGTAGAAAGAAAACTTGTAGATAGGAAGAAAGAGCTCTTATATAAATGAAGCAACCTTTGTAGCTCATGAAGTGAGATAATATACTCACAGAAACTTAGAGTCCCAGAACTAGAAGACAACTCAGAGGAGAACAAGTGGTCATCTACTTTCTGCTTAAGGATGAAGGGTAATCCACTATCTCCTGAGAAAACTTCATCTACATCGAATAAGTCCCATTATTGGGCAGTCCTCCATTAGATCAGACTTAATTTTCATCTTTGCAACATCCATTCATTGCTCTAAGTCCCTAGGGCCAAACAAAACAAATCTGACCCCTCTTTCTGGATTGGTGGACTCTGAATTTTTTTTTTATTGTAGATCACCATAAACATACTTTTGAACACTCTATTGCTTCCAATGTGGGCATGTTTACTTATTTATAAGTAAGTTGTTCTGCTGCAAGGCACCATTGACTGGAGAGAGAAGTATCTTCTCCCCTCCTTATTCCACCCATCACTCCCCAACCTGTTACTTGACTCCAGAAGAAGGACAAGAGGAAAAGTGAAGAGTGATTACCTTTCAAGAGCTAGATTATTCCACCATAGCTGACTTTGTTCTCTACTTCCAGAGACTGATTCAGCTGTCAGGGGCCTCCTATCATAACTGACTCCAGAACTGCCAAGCTTGCTTTAAAAAGCTACCATTTTATTTGTCATTGTTCAATCATTTTCAGTTGTGTTCAACTCCTTGTGACCCCATTTGAGGTTTTTTTTTGGCAAAGATACTGGAGTGGTTTACCCTTTCTTTCTCCAAATCGTTTTTACAGATGAGGAAACTGAAGCAAATGGGATTTTTAGTGACTTGTTCAGGGTCACACAGCTAATGAGCATCCAAGGCCAAATGTGAACTCAGGAAGGTGAGTCTTCTTGACTCCAAACCCTGCTGTCTATCCACTGCACCACATGGTTGCCTAAAGGCTTCCACAGACATGGCTAATTCTTCAACAAACCAATGGTTAGCCGCATTATGGATCCTTAGCATCTTTACTGAGACTTTTTAATGCAAGAAGTCAGGCAGGCCTTTAAATAACAAGTCTGAATCTTCTTAAATCTTGAGAGAAATATCCAGAATTTGGGAGATGAGTTTAACAAGCACCCTTGTGCATACATATGACTTCCAGATGGACATATCTAGACCTACATCTCTGTCCTGAGCTCCATTCCCACATCACCAACTGCCTATTGGACATGTCAAACTGGTTCTAAGAAGTTCAACATTTATAAAACTGAACCCCTCACTTGTTGCCATACCTACCTTTTTTGAACTTCTCAGTGTCTGTTTCAGGAACCATCCTATCAGCCACCCAGATTTTCAGCCTTGAAATCATTCTTAACTGCTCACTCTTCTTCAACTCCACCAGCTCCGGCGAATTCCTTCACCATTCAATCAGTTATAAAGTCTGGTCTTCTTTAGCTGAACAACATCACTTCAATTTATCCCTAGTTCTCATTGTCTCTTCTCTGTATCATTTCAAAAGTCTCTTGATTGGCCCATTTGCCTTAGGTTTCTACCCATTCCAATTCATCATTCATACAACTGCCAAAATGATTTCCCTAGACTAAAACTCTGACCACATCACTCCTTTATTCCGTAAACTCCATTGGCTTCCTATCACCTCTGGGGTCAAGTAAAAACTGTTTGTTTGCCAACTTTGCTCAAAACTACATTTCCAGTCTAAATATATATTATTCCCCTTCATGTGCTATAGAGTTCCACTGTTTGGGTTTTGTTGGCATTCTTCGCAAACAATATTCCATCTCCAGTTTATATGCCATTACCCAGGATATCCCCCTCATGGAATACTCTTCCTTCTTGCTTCAGCCTTTTGGAATCCCGAGTTTTTTTCAAAGTTCAGCTCACATGGAACATTTTTAGTCTTGATACCCTCACTTACAAGTACATTCTCTTCAAAAAAGTATCTATGTATCTACGTTATCTCCCTTGATAAAACATAAACATTTTGGATACAGAGACTGCTTATCCTCAGCATACAACACAATACTTGGCATAGAATAGGTGCCCAGTAATTGCTTGATTTCTACAATCATTTATTAAATTGTCAAATGCCTACTATGAACTAGATATTATTTTAGGTGTTAGGGATAGAAAGATAAAAATGAAAAATAATCTCTACCCATAGGTACTTACATTTATCCTTAGACAGAAGTCTAACTTAGACTTGGCCTACTTATCAGTGATCATAGCCCTGAGCAACCAAACCAGCTGGACCCTGCTACTTTTATTCTGCTAGTCACAGAAAGACACAGGCTAGAATCCCCCCAGAAATTGCTGATCTCTTAGAAACACCAGGGAAGATCACTTCTCATCATAACCAAACATAAGGCTTTGATCCATTGGTAAGGAAGGAATCCTATACAACACAGAAGACACGCCTTGAGGCATAAAATCTCACATGGAGCTTTTCAGTTTTCTGGCACAGGGCATGACCCTATAATTAATTGCAGATGCCTATGTCCCAGAATGCCAATAATGGTACTTTCAAATTAGGGCCTTTATCAGTAAAAGAATGGATTGTCTGGGCTATCATGATAGGTTAAGAAAAGACATGGTAAACAAAAACTTTTGTGTCTGAAACTCCCACTCCTGCTCTGAGTCCCAATGATACATGATTACCTGTTAAGAATTGGATCAGAAGGACCTGGATTCCAGTTTTGCCTCTGACATCTACAACCATATAGTTAACAATCTTGCATTGGTGGAGGAGACTTCACACCACAAGTTTCCTACATTGATGAAATAATGGGCAAACAAATAAAATGAACTAATGAAAAAAGGGAATTAGATCCATGGTTCATTCCTGCAAGCATCTCAAAATGAGCTGGTTGTAGAATTTGGCTACTTCTCGGGATTGTTATCCACTGTGGAGGGGTACATTCAAACTCAGTGGCCTGTATGGATAGTGACTGTATTTGAAGTACTGCCAGGCCTACTACATATTCCAGAAATTCAATTTGTAATAATGAAAAGGCATGTTTTTTGCTGTGTTATGATACATACCATGTGGTAGCAATCTCTGGAGCATCTCTCATTCTTGGCATGTGTTCTTCTGGCTGATGGGAAAATTTAAAGTATCACAAATGCCACAGATAAGTATGGAGCATGGGCCAGGTCAGCCAGTGCTCTCTATATGACTGTGATTGAGGTAATACCCTTCAGTTGTAAAATAAGAAGATCTGACCTCTAGCTACAGATTTTGCAGTTCTTTGGTCAATCAATCCATCCATAAGTGCAATATAAAGGAACTTTGCCAAGTAAGGGGGTTGGAAAAGTGTCAGGGGACTGTGGTCAGAGAGGAACATTTCAGAGTTCAAGATGTCTAAGGTTGGACATTTTTTGAGGGATAATGTGGTTTAGCATGAGTGTTGCTAAAGCAATGCTGATGAAGATCATAGTCATGGAGGAGGTTAAAAAAATAAATAGACAAACTGTGAGGCCAGGGAACTAGCAGGGTCATCAAGATGAATGCTGAAGTCACCAAAGAAAACAGCAAACAGAGTGGGGAGGAAAACCTCAAGCTAGGCACCCAAGTTACTGAGAAAAGCAGAAAACTATCTTAGAATAGCAACAAGGGTCTCAAGAGGGTGACAGTCAGATGAATCCAAAGGGAAGGAAGCTGTTGACTTTGGTGTGAATTATGGTATTTTGAAAGGACAAGATGGAGCAAGAAGGATGCCAGCCTCTCCTGGATCAATGAATGCCCAGATTGTGTGTGTTCTAGGGTTAGCAGAGAGGAATGAGTGGCCAGTACAAAAAAGAGAGAGAGAGATCAAAGAACTTGGAGTCATTCAAGAATTTGTAAACAAACCACTGATGGCTCAACATCTTGATCATCAGAATTCTCTGTTCTGTCCTTTATTATTATTTATTTTTCTTGTCTAAGAAACAAACCCATATGTCCCATTTGCTTATAATCTTTTTTAATATGATCTGATGAGTCCTTCCATTTTTACTACAATTTAACTGTTTGTCCAGATGACACTTCCATTTGATGCTATTGCATTTAGGGTTAAATTGGATCTCCTGGGTGGTTCAGATTGGATTCATCACCTCTGCATATCCTGGCCAGCTAGGGAGATGGCAAAGGAAATGCCAGAGGTTGACTGAGTTAAGATAAGAGGGCACATGTGTCACCATACTGTCCTTAGAGAGGTTAGATGAACATTGCTCAATTCTCCTCAAAGTAAGAGAACAACCACCAAGAAATAAGACACAGGAAGCAAACAACCTTCAAACGCAACAATGGAGCCTGGAGAATACAGATACACTGTGCAAATCCCAAGGAGAGAGGTACGTTTCCATTCCCTGTGGTATACTTTTCTTGGGCAATTTTATTGCAGAAAGGGTTTAGATCTGACATCATCCAACTTAAACAGTGGCTTAAAGTCAAGTCCAGACAAAGGTGAAAGGCAGGTTAAGTATACTTTCATGACTGAAGTCATTCTAAAAAGTAGCATCAATCAAGCATCTATGTTTATTGAAAAGTTATAGTGTTAGGTGCTCAGAAACAGGGCTTTGAGGAATGAATGACAGCATCTTACACATACTAGGACAATATTGGCTTATGGAATTTAGATGAGAGATCTAAATCTTGTCCAATCCTTTAATTTTCAGATAAGGAAACTGGCTAAGAGAACTGAAGTAATTTGCTCTAGGTCACATAGGTAAGTAGAGAGATGATGGTGGTAGTGATGATGATAGACAGATATGAAAGACAGTGCTGTGGGGAAGGGAGAGAAGATCAGAGAGCAGATGTCATGGTGAGATGAGGGAAATTAACAAGTAGAAGAGTTGAATTTAAAACCCAGCCCCTCTTACTAAATCTTATTATCAAAGAGTGGAATAGGTTCACTCAAGGCAGTAAACTTCCTCTCACCGAATATCACTGAGGAAAAGAGAGGAGAAGAAAGGCAATGACAGGAAAGGAGAAATGGAACCTCTCTGAGACTCACTTTCCTTTTTTGTAAAAGGGTCATAATAAAGTGGGGTCATTCTGGAGCTAAAATGAGATAATGTATGCAAAATATTATCTAATACAAGTTATCATTAGAATATCCCTCTGGCACCTAATAGGTGCCTCAAAAATGTTTGTTGCCTGTTTGACCCACATTTACATAGTCACTTTATAGCTTACCAAGAACCCTCGACACATTTCCCCATTTGATTTTCATAAGCACCCTGTAAGGAAAACAGAGGAGGAAGTACTAGATAGGTTTTACACAGATGGAAGCATAGATAACTTAAATGATTATTCTCAGTAGCCTGGTAAATTCAGTCTTGAGTGGGCATCTTCTAGTTTTTCCTGTGTTCTTTCCGCTGCCTCAGGTGTTCTCTCAATGGTTGAACGACCACACAACAGGGATGGTGTAGAGAGGATTCTGGTTCAGGTACAGATTGGACTTGGCAGCCTCTGATGTTCTGCCTAACTTGAGATAATGGGAAGGCAGATTGACATCACAGAAGCATGCTGAGTTTGGAGACAGGAAGATTTCAAAATTTACGTTTGTGACTGTGGGCAAATGACAACTTCTATGACTCAGTTTCTTCATCTATGAAATGGGGATGATAATGCAGATAGTGTCTATCTTAAAGCCTTCTCTGTCACTTCAGTCTTGCTACCCTGGCAAGCCCCTTTTCTGGAGACCTTTCTCCACACTGGGCACTCTGTTCCAAGGACCAGTATTTTAGGAAAACCCTTAGCCATGTTTGATCTCATTCTTAGCTCAGCTCCCTCTGGACTCCTCTTTCTCCTTTACCAGCCTCATTGCATGGGTACCCTCTACCTTTCTTTCCAGTAGTCTTATATAGGTTATTTTTCCCCCATGTAGGTTGTCTGAGCTTAAAATATAAACTCCCTGAGGTCAAGGGCTGTCTTGTTTGCTTTTATTTTCATCCTCAGAACTTAGCACAGTCAGCATTTAATAAATGATATCTATCCATCTATCTATATCTCTATCTCTCTCTACATCTATCTATCTGTCCATCTATCTGTCTATCATCTATGAATGTATGTATCTATTGAGCTATCTATTTTTATCTCTGTCTCTACATCTATTTATCTGTCCATCCATCCATGTATCTGTCTATCTATCATCTATGTATGTATGTATCTATCTATCGATCTAATGTCATCTATCTATCCATCTATTTCTCTGTCTTTCCATCTTTCTATTTTTCTTTCTTTCTACCTACCTATCTACCAGGGTTATTGTGAGATCAAATGAGATAACATATGTTAAGCACTTTGTAAATCCTAAAGCATGATATAAATGTCCACTATTAGTGTTATTGTGTTCTTTTCCGTTCAAATAAATACAAAGATCAGGCACCACTTCAATCCTGCAGAAATAAGGGGATGGGCTGACTCTCCCTCAGTGAGTTGCTTAAGAAGCAGCCTTTTATTTTGAGCTCCAACCTCAGGATCCTATTTTGAGCACACAGTTGTAGGGGGAAGGCCTGGGACTCCCTCTCCTGCTGCTACCCCAGCTGCTTAGGCAGGCCCAGCTCTGTCTCTGTGTGAGGAAGCCCCAGTGGCTGCAGCCAGACTATTGTTCCTGAGTCTGGATGAACGCATGGAGTGATGCTATCAGCGCACATTGTATGCTGGGCCTGCTGCCAGTCCCTCCAGCGACCCTGGGACGCACTGTGTCACATCCCCACTTTCCTGGAATTCAAGGAGTAAGAATAAAAATTGCCCCTTTATTCACTCCCCAATTATTTCTAGATTCATTTTTCATTCTGCCCTATAGTATTGTTTTCTCAGGAATTGGGAAGCAGTGAAACATCACAAATATCAGATACCATACATGGACTTTTAACTACGAAAATATTCAGAAGTGTAAAGTCACTGAGGAATGATTATGAGATGGGGGGGGCATGGAAAGGTGGAATAAAGTGTCCATTCAAAAAGAAGCCAAGTGAGTAATAATTACAACGATTCACATTTATAGAGAATTTCAAGGTTTGCAAAGCATCTTAGATGTATTAACTCATTTGATTCTGCAGTGCTGGGACAGATCCTATTATGGCCTCCATTTTACAGATGAGGAAACTGAGGCTTGGAAAAGCAAAAGCAAAGCCACTTACTTATGATCACCTAGCTAGTGAATGTCTGCGGAAAGATTCATACTTGCATCTTCCTTACTTGAAGGCTAACACTTTATTCTCTACACCAAGTTACCTTGGGAGAGCAATTGAATTAAAAGTCGAGAAAATCTTCTATTAAATTCTACAAATCACGATGTTCATACGATCACAGACTTAAAGCTAGAAGGGACCTTAGAGATCACAGAATACAAACCCTTCATTTTACAGATGAGTAAATTGAGTCCCTGAGTGGTCTGATAGTCCAAAGTCACACGGTAGGAAGGGGATCTGAACCACAGTTTTCTTATTGTAAAGCCAGGTTTCAAGATCTTTATATTCCATTTCTCAGAACCCTGAAGAACTGTTGTTCACTTTCAGACATGTGCAAGAGTACCTTCTTATCCTCAAAGCTTCTCGGTCAGATGTGGTTGAGCAATGATGAGTTAAGAGTTAAGAACACAAATCTAAAGGCAAAAGCCATAATGAATGGGTCAAACTAGTTTCAGCTACGTTAGCAGCATTGCTGTGTTCTAGATAACCAAGTCATAAAGTTGAGAACCGGAGTAAATTTGGGAGGCCCGACTAAGAGTCGAATTTTTATATGAAATTTATATGAATTTTTATATGAAAAGATAATAACATGGTATCATTTATTTAATGTAATCCTCTGTACAAAAACAAAGAACATATAACAGGCACACAGAATTTCAGAATTGGGAAGAGAGCTCAGACAGAATCTAGATCAATCTCTACCTAACCAGAATTCTTCAACATACATGGCCATGTACATACATGGTCATTGAGCTTTTTGTGTGAAGTTCTCCAACGTGGAGGCATGCCAAGGAAGCACCCCCTGCCCCTTTTTGTGGATAGCTCTACTTCCTTTCAAATTTCTCCTTTGCTAAGCTGATGTTTGTCTCTCAATAACTTCCATCCATTGCTCTTAATTCTTTCCTCTTAGACCAAGTGGCTGTCAGACTCCTCTCCCACCTGACAACCCCTCAAGTAATTAAAAAACACTGAGTCTTTTTTCTCCAGCTTAAATGCTCATTCTCCTAAGAGCTCATATGACACAAATGAAGACAGATGAAATAAGGAAAAGAAGGTGGCATGAAGTATACTTTACATCTCAGCTAGCATGATGACTTGTCATTTTCAATGGTAGAAATGTGTGGCTTTTTAAAAAAACTATTGAATAATCAGTGGTGTTTACATAGGATCTTAAGGTTTGCAGAGCACTTTACCTATTATCTCATTTGGTCCTTTTAATAACCTTGTGGTGTAGGTGCTAGTAATATCACTATCTTGCAGATAAGGAAACTGAATGCTATGAAAGAAGGTAAGTGGCTTTCTCTGGGCAACAAAATCGGTAAGTATCTAAGTTTAGATTTTAACTTGGTTCTTCATGACTCCAACTCCAATACCCTTAGCTCCCTAGCTGCTTCTATAACGGGGAAAGCTCAAGTAATCAATCATAGCTTCAATCAGCTGAATTAGGACTGCCTGTGCTCATTATATTGACTAAATTGTCCAGACAGATTTTTGTTTTCCAGTTCAGCAATATATCAAACATTTATGAAGTGCCAAGTATGGGTAAGGTTCTATTTGAGGTTGCTGGAGGTACAAGGATGGAAGGCAGCACCCTCTTTGTTCTCAAGGAATTTACAGATTAATAGAATACAACATGGTTTATGATTCAAGGCAGAATGTTAATGGATCAAAGGTGAGATCCAAAGCACTCTAAGGAGGTCAGTCTTAGCTGGGGGTGGGAGAAATCAAGGAAGGCTTCTTGGAGGAGATGATACTCATGCTGGATCTTGAAGTATGGGAAGAATTTTAATAGGAAGAAATAAGCACATTCTAGTTGTGGAACTTGACCAACGTGAAGGCATCGCACAGCCAGACTGGGGGCCATTTTGACTACAGCATAAGGTGTTTAAAGGATAATAATGCAAAATAATGCCAGGAAGTGAGTTGCAAGCAGAATAGATAAAGCCTTAAACACTCCTTACAGAGTTTGGATTCTGTATTGGAGGCAAAGGGAAACGCTGGATATTTTTGATCATGAGAATGGAATGATTAGAGAAAGATTATTTTGGGTGCCATTTTTGCTGTTCTTCAGTCTTTTTTCACTTGTGTTCAATTCTTCATGATCCCATCTGGGGTTTTGTTGGTAAAGACATTGGAGCGGTTTGCCATTTCCTTCTCCGGCTCATTTTACCAATGAGAAAACTGAGGCACACAGGGTTAAGTGACTTGCCCAGGGTCTCACAGCTGGTACATGTCTGAGGTCAGATTTGAACTCAGGTCTTCTTGACTCCAGGGTCAGCACTCTATCCTCTGAGCCACATAACTGCCCTGTTAAGGTCCACAGCTTCTTTTAATGACTTTATATTCCTTTGAATATACTTTGTCTTTACTTCCATGAGTAGTATTTCTTGTTTTCTCCAATAAAATGCAAACTCCTTAAGGATAATTTTTTTTTGTCTGTGTATCCCTAGCTCCTAGAACAGTGACTTGTAAGTGACATGGTAAGAACTTATTGAATGTTGAATTGTGACTCAGTTTTTAGACCACCTTTTAAATTCAGCTTGGTGGTTGGTACTCTAATGTGAGGTACTTTTCTTTCCAGTGACCACTTAGTAACCATACCCCTGGAGGCATGAATTTCAACCAGCATTTACATTCTTATTGTAAATGAAACCAGAAGACCAAAGGAAGTCACAGCTGGATGGAAGATTGCCTACATGTTCTCCTTGGAGAGGTTAATAAAGGATTTGGCAAAGTTGGTTTTATGATGTGTCCAAAGGCAACAAGAGATATCATTTCATGAGACAGTTGGTCATCTCATATTTCAGGGCTCATGATAAGTACTTACCAAAAGACCACCATGAAGATAATTGCAGCTTATATATCAACATCTGTTATAGAGGGTGAGATAGCAGAGAAATTCTATGAAGAATTTGACAAAAAAAGGACTCTCTAAATTAAAACCACTCAAACTTCACTACTTGGTAGCATTAATGCAAAAGTGGGCATAGGAAAGGATAGAAAAATATTGAAAATTATGATTCAGCTAAATTAGGCTTGAAAACTGCACAGAAGCCTACATATCATGAGTATTTTTTTTTTCAGGAAGAGGGTCAAGAGGTGTTAGACATATCTAATACTGAGTAACTACTAAAAAAATTAGACTGACTATATTTTAGTACACAGGAAGTGACTAGTCATTGAAATGGGAGTTATTTCTGAATCAGCTCTCTTTGTATAATCTGACCAATAATTTAGGAAAAAAACACAAATCAAGATAAAAAATAAAAATGAGAAGAAATTGCAAGCAGTTAAAACAACTGTGACATGACCTATTTAAACAAGTTATGGTTTCAGAAAGATAGGAAATTGATATTAACAAGACTATCATCATTTCCTATGAAAGTTTACCTTATTTATATCAATAACTGAAATGAAGAGACAAAAAAATTCTAGAAGTGGTCTCAGCTATCAAACACTTCATCTTTGTTCCAAGTAGAGAAATATGGAGACCAAGGGCAAATGTGGTTCAGAATTCAAGCTTATTTACAAAAATTTATGTAACAGGTTTGTAGATGATTATATGCAGTATCATTGGAAAACAGCATAAATTCGTAGAAATACAAGTTTCCAGAAAGCTTCAAGAAAGAGCTAATTGACCCAGATCATCCTGAGAGCATTTAATGATAAGACTAGAAAGGGAAAAGTGTGATGAAAAGTGGGAAAGGTCAGTCAAGATTTTTATATTTTATGTCTCTATGACAGTAGAATGCTTGTTGTTTCAGTTTCCTCATCTGCAAAATGGGCACCATCCTCCCAGGGTTGTTTAGAGGCTCAAATGAGATAATGTACGTAAAGAGCTTAGCAAAGTGCCTACTAACAAGTTTATATATATATACGTATATATATATGTTAGATATTATTATTAGTACTTATCAAGACAACATTCTTAAGGAGAAATGGCACTAAAGAAAGAACAAAGACAGCAACTGGATTAGACCAAGCATACACAGCAGAGATCTGAAATGAAGAAGACCCACAATTTTCAGGGTGTTTAAGAATTAAGTTCCCAGATTTATGAAAGAGGAGAGTATACCAAATGCTTGGACAGAAATATCATAGATTGTTTTTATTATAAGATCAATTAACCAGTTAACGAACAAACAATTGGTAAGCATCCTCTATACACCAGACGCTGTGCTAAATCTAGAAAACATCGCTATCCAGCAACCAAGACCTTCTGGGATGGTGAGTGGTACCTGGATCTGTAGTTAGGGAGCCCAGTTCAGATCTTTGCTATGCTGCTGACTGTCCCTGTGGACTCTGCTCCTCTTCTCTGAAGAGAGGGGGCTGAGTGGCAGAGCCTCTTAGGGTTCCTGTCAACTTGAAATCTATGATTCTGCAGTGAATATGCTGCTAACCACACGGTGAGTGGTAGTCTTATTGACTGTATTTATGGAACTGGAATTGAAGAGGCCTTCAAAAGGCTTTGTGTTTGTCTCTCTCTGTCTCTCTCTCTGTCTCATTCTCTCTCTCTCTTTTCTTAATTTGACTCCTTTACTGATGGTGTCCAGTGAGACACAATGTATAAGGGGCATGACTTTGGGCCATCTATTCAAGGCCAGAATGTGGCTCTATGAATATCAGTCTCTCTCCTTAGCCTCAGGACTTGCTTTAGGTCAAGGAAGTTGGAGGTTATGAACTTGCAAATTTGTAAAGGTCAGGAAAATGAGCCATGTGCATTGGATAGAGTAATAGTCTTGGAGTCAGAAAGATCTGAAGTCAAATCTCGCCTCAGATACTTACTAGCTGTGTGACCCTGGGCAAATGACTTAACCCTGCTTGCCTCAGTTTCCTCATCTGTAAAATGACCTGGAAAAGGAAATGGTAAACCACTCCAGGATCTTTGCCAAGGAAACCTCAAATGGGGTCACTACTGAAATGAATGAACAACAGCCACCACCAGCATTAATGCCTCAAGGATCTAGAAACAATCCTAAGGACCTAGCCCAGTGATGGGGAAAGATAGACTTTTCAATTAATGGAGACACATTTGGATGTGAATGTGATGCATCTAGTACTTTGTAGAAATGGTTCTAAGTCAGAGTCCACTCTGCCCAGTGGTCAAGGGGAGAGGGGGCCTCAAGGTATCAGAGGGCAGAAATACCTGTACTTTTGTTTTTGCTATATTTTGAAATGAGTATCCCTTTGTTAAAAAGAACTGGGCTATTAGTCACTGGTGGGGATTGGTGAGGGGAATAAATCCAGAATGGGAGCTTAAACTGATAGGCTTAGATGCCCCTAAACTTTGAGAGGTGCTCCTAGAGCCCTGAGAGGAAGCTGCAGCAGCATTATTCTGAGATGGTGAGCCCAGATTAAGGATTGACTATACTCTAAAAGAGCAACAGATTCAAAAGAATAAACATAGCCATAGAAGCTCTTCTCCAAGAAAATGTCATCCATGCATATGCTAAAATAATATAATTCCTTGAAAAATATAACAACAGAGTGAGCTTTCTTTGAGAACCCTGTGATGTCAAGCTTGAGTGACTAAAAGGAAGGCAGGGCCATCAACAGGAGTAGGGAAGTCAGGAGGAGGTGTAAATCTTAATGACAGGATTTGGTGATCAGTCACCTGTTTGGTTACTGACTCAGCAGTCTTCCTGGAAATTGTCATGAAGGCTGAAAGTCTTCATTTCAAACAAACAAATAAACCAAACAACAGAAAAACCTGGCAACCAAATGAGTTACTGGGCTAGAGCGGATGAGGCTTGCTCCATAGGAAGGCGGCTAAGGGTACTCTTGCTGGGTGGAGAACTGAGAGTCCAGCAGGTCTGTGTTTTAAAGAATGGCAGCCGCACCCATATACAAATCCTTTAAAGGTCAGGAAATGGTTAACAATACTTATTTCAACCCCTGATCCCCCAGTGAATCTGAGTGGGTGCCTCTGTGATAAAGAATTGTAGTGATTGGTGTATGTGCCATGAGATAAAATTAAGCTGCTCATGAGAATCTCTTCAGTTCTCTAGCTTCCATTTTAAATATCTAACCTGACTATTATAAACTAGTGTACCCACATCATAGTGCCAATAAACAATCTCTTGGCAGTTCATTCAACTGATACATTTCTTTGCTTGGGAGAATAAAAACAAACTTCATTTAGCCTGGTGGTCAATTATAAAAGCTCGCATTGGCTCTCAACTTTATGGGGCCTCTCTGAGCTTTATAATTGACCACTAGGCTAAATTGCCAGGCAAACCTTCATGTCTTTAACTGATCTGGCTTCCACAAGGAAACTGTAAAATGCTTATTAGTCTGATCCTTTTATGTACCATGTACATAATTTGGCTTTGAAAATAATAGGACAGCATTTCTCAACCAAGAGGAAAAGAAAGCAGCATTTCTCTGATAGAACACAAAGTGCCCATCTTTACTAAAGAAAGGCAGGCTCAGATTCAGTTCCTCACAGCACCAATTTCTTAACTGGGTAATTCAGGAGAAAAAAAATGGTTTCCCAAGGAATCAATTTCTCCATTTCATTTAGTATTATGCATTCCTGGGTCAAAGCTGCTTAACACTTAACTCTTTGGCATTTGAATATTGTCATATCTGGAAAATTCCTTTTAACTGTTTGAGCCTCAGTCACTTCATGTGCAAAATGAGGATGCTGAGAGAGCAAATTTGATTTGCCAAAAGTGTTTGGGGAGCGCAAGTAACTAAGCAGTTAACATGGATGAAGAGGTAGCATTATATAATGGAAAGAACATTGGATGTGGAGTCATGGTAGAACTTTGTGTGAATTTCACATCTGGTGCTTACCAGATATCAGAGGCAAGTTTACAGTTATGGTACCTGGGGTTGGCTCTCAGTTCTGTTCTTTGCTACCTGCATAACCTTGGCCAAGTCTTGTAACCTCTGTAGGCATCACTATATGCCTTGTTTCTAAAGCACCTTCCAGGCCTAAATTTATGATCTAGTGATACTGTGGCCAAGGTCTTCTAAGACTCTTTGGTTTTCTGTTTGTTTGTAAAATGCTGATGCTCTAGACCCTACTTCAGAAAGTTGGCATGTGATAGCCTATGTAATGAGTGAGTATCTTTTAATAATAGTCCAGAGTATATGTGTCACAGGAAGGTGTGAAACACTGCCCAGCTCCATCAGAAACTTTGGACTACTATTGTAAATATAGTTTGGACTTGTGATTTCGTCAGTTTCATGAACTTCTTGTATAGAAACTTCATTAACTTAACAGTCTTCAAGAGTTTCCTAGGAGCTATGGCGATGTTAAGTGACTTTGCATGGTCATAGAGCTAGTATGTTTCAGAGGCAGGGCAGAAACTCAGGTCTTTCTGCTGCCAAGGCTAGTGACTACACCCTAATAATTCTTCTTATTATGATTATTGATTTTTCAAAGATATGACATTTGATAAAATACCTTCGACTCTAAAACTATACTGATCATAGCAGGTAGTCTATTTTTTTGAAATGATCAATTAGAAGCCCTTATAATGCAATTCCTTTAGGTCATTGTGAGCACTTATCATCTTGGTAAAATATAATACGTGTTTGTGTATGTGTATGTATGTGTACATGCATGTGTGTATGTAGGAGATCTTTGCTTACATGACCTTTTTGTCTGGTGAGAGTCTGGATTACAAAAGAACCTAAATATAGTAACTTGATTGACTTAGAGGAGCCCATGGGAAACCTTGAGATTAAAAAGTAATGTATATAGTACATGATTTTCTTCCATTTATTTTCTGCTATTACATTAGGTGCTCATGATCTGCCCTTACTGAACAGCCTCATAAAGGCAGCCTCTATGGATATTCTCTCCTATTAGCAATACCAGTTTAAGACTGGACAGAAAATGGAATGTTTTCCAAGAATACATCTGAAATGGTAGGATTCTTATGGTGAGTAACACATGTAAAACAAATGAGAGTAACTATGATAACATACTTCAGTGAGCAGTAGCCAAGAAAGCCCTCGGCACCATAACCACTGGAGTTGGCATTCACACAAGTGAGATTTATAGTTCTTACATTTATAGCTTTGAAAAAAAAACACAAATTAAACATGAAAGGTAAATAAGCCTTTGGTTAAAGTGAATCTCATAAGCATAGGTCCATTGAGAAGGTCAATTAGTTTTAGAATTATGTTGGTTGAAGAATTCCCATAATGCCTTTTGATTGGCCTGGTAGAAATGGGAACTCCTCAACAGGGGAAAAGGGAAAATGAGCCATGTTTATTTTTTGTAGGAGTCATGTGTGTGTGTGTGTGTGTGTGTGTTCATGTGTATTAACTTAAATCAAATCTTGGATCATTCTCTTTTTTAATGGTATGATTGGAATGCCTGCCTTTTGTCTAGTTACCTATTGTGGAAGTAATTAGTCCTTCAAATATAAAGTCTCTCCTAAATGTGAGCTGAGAAGTTTCCAAATCCATAAAGAACTTATGGCAGAGACCTTTGGAGTCGTTGGTCCACAGTGGTGTGACTGTTTCCATCTTTTCCAGAAAAGAGTGGGTCTGTGCTGCTGTTTATTTTTATATTTTGAAGAGTGGAGAGCCTCCAACATGTCTGAAAATGTGTC
This sequence comes from Bettongia penicillata ogilbyi, assembly GCA_023548195.1. Lineage (NCBI taxonomy): Eukaryota > Metazoa > Chordata > Mammalia > Diprotodontia > Potoroidae > Bettongia > Bettongia penicillata. The sequence goes on along the minus strand of JAJHZJ010000027.1, from coordinate 1,349,772 downwards.
CCGGCAAGCTCATGTTCAACCAAGTCTGAAATAAACGGGAAGATATATTCTCTAGATTCATTTCCTGGTGGTTTCTGGGGCACCATGTTGTCAGAATTGCTCCTCTGGGTTGTTTCCTTAAGTTCCCTTAGTCTAACCCCTACCAGGCTGCTCCCAAAGCAATTGTAAATGAACCTTTACAAACTGCAATGTGGCATAAAGATACTTATTTTTATTTCTTCTGGTGGAGTGGTGAGGAATGGCTAAACAGCTGACTAAGAACTGGTTAATCAAACAGGCATCTATCACTGTGCCAGTGGGAAGGTCTTCCTTATAATGTGAAATGACATAGCCAACTAGTTATGGGGTTTAAACTATTATTATAAATTATTTTTTAAATAGTACACTAATGGCCACTTACGTTGGAGACCCAAGGTTGTGTAATGGATAGAGTGCTGGACATAGAATCAGGAAGACTCGAGTTTGAATCCTAGCTCAGACATTTCCTAGGTACGTGACTGACCCCAGGCAAGTCACTTAACCTCTTAACCTCAGTTTCTCCATCTATAAAATGAGTCTGACAGTATGTATAGGATGTTTTCTGGATCAAATGAGATGATACATGTAAATTTTGAAACTTTGGAAACTTTAAAGTTCTACATAAATATTAGCTATTAATATTGTTATTACTGGTGTTATCAACTGGAAGAATAATAGAACGGATGTTTATAGGTTGAAAGGTACTTTGTGGTCCTGATATGGGAAGCCAGTTTAGATGACCCACCACCACTAGTCTTTGCTTGCATCCTCTAGAGAAAGGTAGCTCACTAACTCACAGACCTGTTCTAGGCTCATAGGGCTGTAAATGTTGAAACAAGTAAGTGTCTTTGGAAAATAAAGGCACTAACTGTCATGTCATGTGCCTTTCTCTACTTCTCCTTGGTACAGATTCTGTCTGCTGGCACAGAAATTCAGACTGAACCATTCTAGGCTGCCATGTGCTATGAGAGAAGTCATAGTATTCAGACTTTTACTTACTGGATTACATTCAACCCATCACTTGAATGACCTGAAATGAGCATTTTATGAAGTGCGTGTTTCATAAAATAGATTTGATGTTCCTCTATTTTGAAGTTAAGCATGTCTCTGCTTCTATCTATTATCTGTTCAGCATGGTCCAAAAAGAATCTAGCTGAATAAGACTTGGGATGGAGTTAGAAGCCTATGAAATGATAGTCATGGCTTCTGACCTTATAAACCTTGAGTTCAATATCCTACAATGGTCATCCCCCTCTCCCAAATGACCAAAGAGGGTGGGAGCAAAGTCTTTGCTTTATTATTTTTTAAATCAGTGCTGTTTGCTTTTGCATTGTATTTTTTCCCCAAACACATTCTTTCTTTGAATGCTCAGAGAGCCCTCTTTATTATAAAAATTAAAAAAAAAAAAGTGAAATTGTTCAGTAAAACCAACCCAAAAATTGATTACATTCGTCAATAATCCTGGAGCAAACTCTCCAAGAAATACATAGAGCATAATGGGAAAAGTAGAGAGGCATTCCGGTAAGGTGTATGTGTAGCCAGGACCCTCAACCCCTAACTCTAGGCTCCAGAGCTGCAAGGCTGCTGAAGTCTTCTAGTGACATCATCACATTCCTCCTGCCAGCCCAGCGCACTACTGGTTTTAGCCTTTCTGGACTGATCTCATCATTTTAGTCTCTACTGGACACTATTCAGCTGGATGCATAATTTCTACTGGCCACTGCTGTCATAATTTCTATCTCCAGCTGCTGACTGTTGAAATACTTGGCTATCTCTCTGTCAGGGAAGAAAGAGAATGGTCCTGTTTTCATGGCCTAAACTTATTTTTAAGTCTTTTAGAAAAAAGAGAAAAACCTTGCTCTAGGACCATCTCTAAAGAAAAGGCCTCCCCTACCTTATTCTCTCAGTTTTGGCTTTTGGTTATCACCTCTTGCCCCAGAAACGCTTCTTAGGTTAGGTACTAAGCTCTTTAAAACAAAGAGCAGAGTCCTCTCCCCTATTAGGCCTATTATCCTTTGACTTGGTGGTTCCTTTGGACATCCCTCACTAGATCAGGAATTAGGACCCCTCACTTAGAAACTCACACTCTAAATGGTGAACATACCTTTCGCATTTTAAACTCTGAAGGGTAATTTATAAGCCAAGTAAAGATGTTTTTGCCAAATGATCACCAAACGACAGCCCTGGGGCTCAGAGTTCTCCAGTTTTCAAAATCCATCTCTTTCATCCTTTCATGTACTTGAAGGAGCAGAGACTTGAGATGAGTTAAGGTTACACAGCAAGACCATTGTCAGTGCTATTCGTTGTGCAGGCTTCCTGAGCCTGTGTTATTCAGATACAGCTAATCAAAGATTCAAAGTGGTTTAGCCTGAAACCTTACATAATTTTGGTCTCAACTTTTAAAACTATTATCAAGTGGGATCTAGAGAGCCTTTGGAATGTCAGCGTTATTACAAACAGTCATCAATAAGGCCAGATTTGGGCCCAGAGAATCTCTGGCCTGGCACTCAAAGTAGCCTCCTCTCTCTTTGCTCTGCGTGGGGAGACCATATTGAGGTCTTGTAGAGGAGCCTCTGAGACAACCAAGGTCAGCATCACGAGGCCCAGGGAGAACAAAGGGTCTTGGGTTCCTGGCAGCTGGCTCACTGAGGGGACCTGTTCAAGAAAGAGAAGAGCAGGGGTGACAAGCTCAGTGTTATTTTTGGCTTTCTCTGAAATTTCCAGAAAGTCCAACTAACTTCAGCTGAATAAGCGTTAACTGCTCCAGGAGGAATCGCAGGCTACTCCTCAGTCTTCTCAAGACTTTTAACTTTTTGGACTATTAAGTTTCTCTTTAGGGCCTCAGGAGAATCTCAGAGTGAATCACTGTCTCTATAGGCTTGTTAGCTGACACGCATCGTTGACATGCCAAAAGTGGAAAAATGAGGCAGGTGAGAGCGTCTCTCTTTCAGGTGGTCAAGGCATAATATTTCAAACAATGTTAGATGTAAACCATGCAGACCATCTGACACCTCCGTGTGGATTTTAGCTCAGCTGGGCAGGTACGTGATCATCTGGTATCATTCCAAGCATGGAAATCAGTTAATTGATCCACAAGCACTTGAGTATCTACCACGTTCCAAACTCTGGGGATACAAGTAAGCATTCACACATACTCATGAACACATTCATACACATACATATACACATATGCATGTGAACACACTCATACGTACACACACACACATACAAATGTCCTAAATGTAACTGAGTCTCTCCATCACTTTCTAGGTGTGTGATCTCCCTCAGGTTCCTTCTCCCACAGTATAATCTGTGTGAGCTGTGGGCTGGTTCAGGCAGTGTGGGGCCTTGGTCTTGATGCTGAGAATTAGCTGTGTGGGTAATGAATTGACATGGAAATTGGGCCTCACAAGAGGCTGGCATGTCTATGGCACTCGTTGTGGGGAGGGTGGAACTTTAGGGATCAGAAATCAAGAGCTAGAAATCAGGCCAGCTATTCCAAAGCTCCTCTCATTTTACAGATGAAGAAACTGAAACCTAGGGTGCCTGAGTGACTTTCTCAAAATCACACAGGTATTAAACATTAGAGGCAGTTATTTGAACTCAGGTGGATTGACTACAGAGTTTATGCTTTTTCCATTGTATGACCCCCACCCTCCAACAAGTATCACAGGTTATCAAGAGTCAGAGTCAGACAGGCAGAATCTGTCCCAATAGAGCCATGGAGGGAGTTGTCATGACTGGTCCCCTAATTGGAATGCTCAGGGCTCTGGGAGCTTTGTCCTATCCTTATGCACAAGTTCCATTTATCGGATAATTCTCTGCTGCCAAACTGGCATTGAGTCCTAACAGCCTGGGTTTCAGTTCAGAAGATTCTCTAGTCCCTGGAGTGTAGTTGAGAAAACGTGCCTCCCAACGTGCCTCCCTGTCTTCAGCACAGATTTGGGGACCTGCAGGTGTGGAGTGCTGCCTGTATTGATAGATGTAATCAGTTTGTGATTTGGTTTTATTGAACAGTTTTCTTCCTTTTTTGTTTGTTTAATCTTTGTTATAAAGAAGGTTCACTGAGCAGACTAAGGAGGAATGCATTTGGGAAAAGAATACAATGTAAAAACAAAAAGCACTAAAAAAAAAAAAATGAAGTAAAGATCCCAAAGAAAAATCCTGAATCTCTCTTTGAGTCTCTTCAATTGAAACTCTTCAATTGTGAAATTGAGGTTGAAAAGACAGAAGGGAAAATGAAATCCAAAATGAATAAAGCAGAAGAGTTTATTATCCCAAACTTCTCATCTCCATTCTGGGCACTGGGAGGAAGAGCCATTTCTAAATGGAGATGATGTTAATGGACTAGTACAAAGGCCATAACATTGGAAACACTGAAGTACACTGATTTCCATGACAATATCTATGACAAGATTTGTAGCTGGAGCTCTTGACCACCTAATTTCAGACTCTACTGTCTGAGTGATTAGGCATTCCCTCATACATTTTCTCTCCTTGGGGTCACAGGAAAGATGGTGCATTCTTCATCCCCTATAGGTTTAACTGTCTTGTCTGAGAAGATAACCTAAATATCTACATTTCCAGTCCTCATATACTTTCTAGGCTCTAGTCCTACATCATAACTAACCTGTTGGATTGCTCTACCTGGATGCCCTGTGGGACATCCTCTGGAATTGGCCAGGACAAATGTGTCACTAGAAAATAGTACATTATAATAGCAATAGTACATTAGTACTATATAGTACAGATAATACTACATTAGTCATGGGAAGGATTCGAGATTCAGAGGGATATTGAAGCGGGAGGTGATCCCCCAATTATACTTATTAAACTATCTGTATCTATGTGTTTTTCCCACAAATGAAACTCCTTAAGGTCAGAAATTTGTTTTTATTTGTCTCTGTATCTTCAGCACTTACCACAGTGCCTAGAATACAGTAAACAATAAATACTTACTGGATTCAACTGAATATACTTAAAATGTTATTGATCCGGGCTGGAAAGACTATGGGGGGAGGAGGTGAAATTATACTAACGTAAGTCCCTTTTCCCCATGGCCATTTAGGTGCTATCCCCTTCAAGGTTAAGGTCAAAGCATGGACCCAGAACCCAGGTAATTACAAGAGATGAGTCAGCACCAGAGTGTCATTTCTGGGCAGAGATGATTTGTATTTTCTGACTCTTATATTTCCTGCTAGACATGAGTGGCACTGGACCTATCCATGTGTCTGGGTAGTCAATGCAATTTGGGAACCTAGAGTTCCCCACTATGAACCAATCATGAACTGCTTCACAGAAAGGAAATGGGACAGAAAGCCCAGACATCAAAAAAACCATTGGTCCCAGTATCCCCATGACAATCAAATGCTCCAAAAAAACTGTAACTTATCTATCACGAAAGCCATGGAAAGCATTGCAAGCCCCTTCTGGGCCAGTGTAACTTGGTGGGTTCTCTTCTCGACCCAGGCTCCTGATAAAACAGCCAGAGGCAGGGAAAATACTAAAATTTAAAGTGACAATAAAATTGAAGTTGAAAATGATAAAGAATCAGACCTGTGGAGGAAAATGAGTCTTTCCTCATTTTAACTGGACCAGAAATGTCAGTATTCCACACACTGAAAACTTGCCTGAATGAAGGGGGTGGGATGGTATTCGATGGTATGGTCCTACCTGGGATCCCAAGGAATGAACTCAGTGTGGGGATGGGGGATGGTCCAGACTGCACAAGGCTTTTGAATCTGTGTTATCACATCTGCTTTCCATTGAGAAGGACTCCAGACAAATGCTGGGAGATACTATTCAAAGGAAGAAACACAGAACTCATCAGCTGCTTTAGAGACTCACAACAGGAGACCAAATCAACCGGTGAGCTCCAGAGTGACCAAACCTATCTGTCTCAAAGGGTTGGTCTTGCACATGGGAAATGCTGGTGCCTCCTCAAGTCTGTCCTAAGGAAGAAAATGTAGGCTGCCTGGGTATAGACCCTGGCAAGAAACCAGAGAAATAAAAGAATAACTTTGGGAGCAGCTCTGGGCTTGCCCCTCTCTCAAGCTCCATGCTCCCCTTTTCCCCCACCCCATGCAGCATGACCGGGGAATCCTAATGATGCCCTTAACTGATATTTACTGGGCCCCTCAGAGCTCACAAAGTGCTTTGTATAGCTGATCTCATTTAATACACAGCACCATCCCCAGATAAATGCCATGTATATGATTATCCCCATTTTACAGATGAGGAAACTGAGACTCAGAGAGGTTAGGGGACTTAATCAGAGTCAAGTATAGAGCCAGTTTAGAAGGTAGAATGTGACCCACAGTCGTCTTGGGTACAGTAAATAGAGAATGAAATGTGGAGTTCTGGGATTAGAGTTTGGATTTTGGCTATGTCCCTTAGACTCTGTGTTTACCTAGGACAAGTCTTTCAGCTCCTCTGGTTCTCAGTGAGGAAACTTGAAAATGACAAAATCTGACTAGATGACATCTAAGGTCCTTTCTGGCTCTGAATCAATCATCTGATGGTTTCAGGGTCATTGCTCTATCCTTTAGATCATGTTGTCTTTTTTCTATCAGCTTCTTGGTTGAAATGGATCCTACTCACCCACCCAAGGCCAAACCCTGCTTCTGTATTAATGAAATCAAATTTTGCATAAAAACAGGAGCTTACTGTAGATTGAGCAACCCTTGATTATGTCAAGTAAGACTGAACCCCACCCCCATTAGATGTAGGGGTTAAGAAATGTACATTGGCATAGATAATCCAATAAAAGCATTGTTTGTGAATGGGGGGAGGGAAGCGGAGAGATTTAGCCTAGAGGAGTAAGCAGCTCATTTCACAAAAACATGTGTGGGGAAGAGGGTGAGGGAGGATGATTGGGGGTGGGTGAAGGAACACCCATTGAGGATCTGGCCTCTGCCCTAGGAGGTTACCCCATACTGAATGTTACATGGAGCTCTTTGGAAGACTACAGAGAAAGGAGGACTATATAAACAGGTAGCAAAAACAAAAGCCTCCCAAGTCCTTCAGAATGATAAATGTTTGGACAGATCTTAGCCCATCAGCCAGACCACCATCGTCTTTTCAGGGCCATGACATAAAGAGAGCCCTGGGGAACACTGTGGAGGGAAGGGAGATGTTCAGCTCACTGGATTCGCTGGTAAGTAGAGGTAGACTTGACTTGCAGGGGTCATGCAGCCCTCCTGCCATTTCAAAGCACAGCTTTTCTGATCCTTTTACAATCCATGGGAGTTTGGTACAATCTGTCTCCTAGAGATTTGCAGAATCATAGGGGAACTTGGGGGCTCTCACATTGAGAGAGAAAATGAAGTCCCATAGGCTGGTTTGTGATGGCAGGGCAGTGGATTTTGCTTACAGAGCTTTAGTTTGTGTACAACTCTCAGTAAAGGAGGTCAAAGTGGGCTGGACCTGTAGCTAAGAGAACCAGGATTTGAATCCCAGCTGAATGACCTTGAGCAAGTCACTTCAAGTGAATGAGGAGCTAAACTAGATAGCCCCTACTGTCTTTTTATCTTGAAATCTATGTTCCTATACACTTTATAGTGTAAACAAAATGTTAACAACCTTTAAGTTTACTGTTTCAATATTCAAACTTGCTTCTGCCCTTTCTCCATTTCTAATCCCCAGTCTCTCTATTCACTTATCATCCATTCCTCAAACATTTATAGAACACCTACTGTGTGCATGAGATTGTGTTAGTGTTGTAGAAGAGATAAATATGAAAAAGATACAGCTCCTACCCTCTACAACTGATACTTTAATAATCAGTTCTCTTCTGCTATGCTGAAGACTGTTGAGGCAACCTATACAGAGAAATGAGGCAAAGAGCACCAATAGCTGAGGATCAGCGAGGACTTCAGAGAGGTGAAGGTGGCATCTTAGCTGAGGCTGAAAGGCATAGATGAAGGAGGGCATTGTGGGCATGGGGGTAGGAGATGGCATGGCATTTGGCCAATGGACAGTGGTCCCATTGGGTTGAAACATAGATGATGGAAGGGGTGGCAATGTGAATTAACCACAAGAAAGGCTAGAACCAGACTGTAGAGTCCTAAATGCCACACAGAGGAATTTGTATGTTTTCCTTCAAAATCAAAACTGCCTCTTTAGACAGATGTTTTCAACAGGAGGGCTCAGTTTATTTTGATCCGATTACATTTTGCTGCATCTGCAAGGGCAAGGTCTTGGCCTTCAGATTGTATCCTCCTCTCATTGGATTTTTCCTGATTCAGAAATATGGGGGAGGGGGAGGGACAAATGAGGACAAAGAAGTAGATGAGGACGCCATCATCCATCACTTAAATTGTCTATCAGCTTTCTGAATTTGTTTTTGTTTTGGAGGTGTCTGCATCATCATTTGTCTGGGATTGCTAGAGGCAGTTTGCATGTCTTTATTGCCTCCCTCTGCCCTTTCCATAAGGTTGATTACCAACGGCTCAGTCTGTCACCGCTGGGGTATGTACACAGAGCCATAAAGGATACTTCAGTAGAGACTCAAACAGTGCAAACACGTGTGCTCACTCTCTGCCACCTCGTAGGCTGTGCTGAATGGGAGTGATCTCAGTCCAAAGGATGCTGGGAGGAGAGTCTGCCAAATGCTCTTCCGGAGACTGCATTGGGTCCTATGATCTCCTGCCATGGTAAGCACCAGGGCTTTTGGCAAATGCACCTTCCACATTCGTAAGTTCTGCTGCAATGCTGTATCCTGGGTATCCTCTGTATCCTCTGCAGCAGGGGTTCCCTGGAAAGAGAGGATATCTTATCATGAAGTTTTTTCCCTCAAAGATGGTGAGTATATTCTTAACTTCAGTATTTCCTTGGTGTATCCATTTGACAGTTTGTTTTAACACCCTCACACTGAAAGCCACAATTATTATATGATCCTGTCTCCACCAAAAGAAAAATACTGAAGATCTCTAAGACTAAAATGGGGAAAACATTCTATATTTCATCATGTATGACCTACTTGAGAAACAAAAAATTTTTGATTATGAGAGACAGCATGGATATGGTGACATAGAAATGAGTAAAACTTAAGGAGAACATACACCCTGGCCCTCTCCTGGAACCACCGTATCGTCCCCCCAGGGCTCTAGGGGTTTTGGCATCTCTTCTCTACTATCATGGGCTCAAGATCCCATCAGCTGTGCCCCCCCCAACCTCATTGTTAGGGGCCAGTAAGTAGAACCCAAATTCCATTTATCTACTTAACATCAACCAGAACAAACACACAATCACCTCCTGCCCCAATTCATGAAGGGTGTGTGTTCTCCAGAGACTGTTTGGTTCTGAGGGAGTAGGCTTTAAACTTAGTTCAGCTTCTACATAGCTTAGTCTTCCCGAGTTCATGTCCAGATGAAGTTTGACTGCTGGATGAATTTTCCTCTCATTTCTGATGGTCTGGGTTGAGAAGGTCACTTTTTACTCTTCTGAGCTGCCTGCAATGCCTTGCCTTGAGCCTAGGCTCTGGAATGCTAGGATACTGCAGCACCCTCGTGACAAACTTTAAACTCAGTAAGTCATGAAACTTCACTCCCTTCATGTAGAACAGAAAAGAATAAACAAAAGGCTAAGAACTGAGGCCTATTCTATGGGTCTACAAAGGTTCAGAGAGAAGGGTGCCTAAATCAGGTGTGGGGGACCTGTGGCCCTGAGGCCACATGTGACCCTGTAGGTCCTCAAGTGCAGTCCTTTGATGGAATCCAAACTTCACAGAACAAATCCACTAAATAAAAGGAACCCCAGGAATGTTACTCCCATTTCCAACCAAGAGTTGCTCTGGAGGAGGTGCTTTGAAATGCATGAGACTATAATGGGGCTTATGAGATACAAGCCGTGACTCAGACGACCAGCAACTGTACTAACGTTCTCTCAAGAGAGATCCGTCAAAAATAGCCTGAGATATGAAAAAATGCTCTAAATAACATTGATTATAAAAATGAAAATTAAGACAACTCTGAGGTACTGCTTCACACCTATCAGATTGACTAATATGACAGAAAAGGAAAATGATAAATGTTGGAGGGGATGTGGAAAAACTGGGACACTAATGTACTATTGGCAGAGTTGTGAAATGATAGAACCATTCTGGTAAACAATTTGGAACTATGCCCAAAAGGCTATAAAACTGTACATATCATTTGGTCCAGCAATAGCACTGCTAGGTCTGCGTCCCAAAGAGATAAAAAAGGGAAAAGGACAAAAGTATTTATAGCAGCTCTTTTTATGGTGACTAAGAACTGGAAATTGAAGGAATGACTATCCATTAAGGAATGGCTCAATAAGTTGTGGTATATGATTGTGATGGAATTCTATTGTGCTATAAGAAATGAAAAGCAGGCAGATTTCAGAAAAACCTGAAATGATGTACATGAACTGATACAAAGGAAAGTGAGTAGAACCAGGAAACATATACACATAATAGCCTATTGTATGATGAAGAACTATGAATGTCTTGGCTATTCTTAGTAATACAATGATCCAAGACAATTCCAAAGGACTCATGAAGAAAAAGGCCATACATCTCTAGAGAGAGAACTGATGTTGTCTGAATACAAACTGATGCATACGACTTTTTCCCTTTCCTTCCTTCCTTCCTTCCTTCCTTCCTTCCTTCCTTCCTTCCTTCCTTCCTTCCTTCCTTCCTTTTTTCTTTCTTCTTACACAAAATGACTAATATGAACGTTTTACATGATTACACATGTGTAATCTTTATCAGATTGTTTACCACTGCAGGGAGGGGAAAGGAGAGGGGAATAGAATTTGGAATTCAGAACTTATAAAAAAAGAATATTAAAAATTATTTTTACACAAAATTGGGATAAATATATTATTATCTTTAAAAAAGAGTGGACTGAGATGGTCCCCAGTTGTCTGGTTGAACAATGGGACAGTAATATTCCTGTGTTTCCCCCGACTCTCACAATTTTCCCTTCCCTACTTTCTTAAACTCTACCCCTTGCAAGCCACACTGCAGCAAACATCTCTAACCTTATAAACCTTTTGGGTAAGTTATTTCTAACACCTTGTAATTGAACTCAAGAATTGATTTGACTTGTCCTTCAGACTAATATGTGGTTTTGGAGAGAAGGTAATAAGTCACACCTTGGGAATATGGTTTCTTCCACTACTGCTCCAGTGAAACTGCTATCTCAGGGGTCACCAACAATTTCCTAAATGCCCAGTTCAATGGCCTCTTCCCTCAGTCATCATCTTGAGTGGGGAAAATTTATTAGAATAAGGCCTTGAAGGCACAGTATTTGGAAGTGTGCAAAGGATAAAGAATGCAATCCCTGAAGTCATGTGGCAAGGAAACTTGCAATCAATTAAATCATCAAGTGTTTATGGAATTCCTAATATGTTCCTGTCTAAGGTGCTGGGAATACAAATACAAAGAATGAAAAGGGCAAAGATTACCAGGTGAAGGCAGCAAAGTGAGGGTCTGGAAGTGATAGCAAGTATAAGGAGTATTATAAGTGCCTTACCAGGACTACCATGTTAGGAATGTGAGAGAGTATAGCCCAGGAATTCAACAGCACTAGGGAGGAGCCAAGGCTCATTGAAGGCTAATAGAAAAATTATGAAAGAGGATCTGGACGAAGGGAAGTTTGTTCACTATGGAACAGGGATTCCAGAGGGTAGAGTGGAAAGGATGGGCAGGATGAGTGGCCAGAGTGGAAGATGGGTGGGGTAGGGTTGAGCAGGATGGTGAAGAAATAACAAAAGGGACTGGAGTTAAATTGCTGAGGACTGATTAGTAGAAGGAATAGGAAAAGAAACAGAAAAAGTCATAGTAGTAATGTGAGTGGCACAAGAAGACTGAGCTCAGTCCCTAAGGGACATTGGACTTGGGTTGGATTTGGGTCTGCTCCCTGACCAGGGTAGCTGGTGAGTGGAAGAGCCTTCTACCTTGCCACTCAGTGGGTGCCAAAGCTGGGGTTGACTTGGGCTTTCCAAGAACAGCTCCTCCTCTTTCTCCTCCAGGGTTACTGGTTGAGGGGGTAGGTGGGTAGAGGGGAGGGGCTGTGTCATCTTCCTCACATATGGCTGAGCATAGTGGTTGGTGGCTGGGTCTGGGTCTAGGTTCAATAAAGACTTTACCTTGTATATGTACTCCTCCTCCTTGGAGTGACTGACAGGAGCAGAGGTAGTAAGGAAGCTTTAGTCATTTCTTACCCCTGAAAACAGCATTGTTGAGAGGCAAGTCATCTGGGTTCAGTCTGGGCCTACTTGGTACTATTGCTCCTGCCTTTCCTTCATGGTAGTGGAGACTAGAGAGACTGGAAAGATGGGTTAGAAGTAGTGGGGTCCTTTGGTGAGATAAATGAATTTACCCCAATATGGCATTCAGGAAAAAGAAGAAAGATACACTGAGTTTTTCAGGAAAAAAAAAAAAACCTTAGGAAATATATTCAGTTAGATAGAGGAAAGCATCTGAGGCCATTTTTTCCCCTCGGCCCAGGGAACAGGAACAGGAGTTTGAAAATATTTGACCCAAGAGCTGGGCCAAAAGAAGATACCTGTGGCTAAGCTTGGAGCTGACTTGCATTTGTTTTCCAGGACAATATCTGGCCTTGGATCTATCAGGGATTGGGTCTGACACTGTGTATTTTTCAGGAAGCAGTAACAGGAGTCAGCTGACCTCTGGGTTGTCCTTACCCAAGAACTGGAGAGCTGATCCATCTTGGGACTAAGGAGGTGATCTGTAGCTAAGTGCACACATAAACTATGAATGTATTCCAAGGTAAGGAACAGTCATAGATCTAGCTCAAACAAAGCCTGAGGCCGCATATTGGGAAAGGGGCAGCAATAGAAGAGAACAGCAGACATGTGGCTCCAAACCTCAGAGAGGGGCTACAGATTCAGCCCAGACTGGATTTGGAACCACCAGCAGTCTACTGTAACTCCAATCAGGGAGAAGCTTACGCTTTTGTCACCCAGAGTCATCCTAGGGCAAAACCAGGAGGATCATCAATCAGACCTCTCCCTAAATCAGACCAGTTTGAATGTATTGAAAGTCTGTAGGTGTTGAACCTGAGCCACCCCTGAAATCCCGGAAGAACACAGAACTTAATACCCAAATAAAGTAGCAGCAAGACACAAGAGAATACAGTGGAGGAACAGACGTGGGTCTGACATTGCCTTCAGAGGTTAGTGGAGCATGACCTTGATAGCAACTTTCCAGTTCAGAAGTTAAGGCTGGAAGAATTATAAGTAACAATAAAAAATTCCCCTCAATAAAACTATTAGGTGGTAGGAATGCCCAAGACACAAATCCCCCAAAGGCATTAAATCTAAAATAACTTAAAGCTAAAACACAGAGAAAACAGTTTAGTCATAAGATCAACTAGAATTTCTGGAATAAAGCAAAAATTCTTAAAAGAGTTTTTAAAATTACCTTATAAATGAAATTAAAACATTCACATAAAGAATTAGAAGGTTAGGAGGAAATATTTAGAAGAGAATTAATAACTTAGTATAAAAGGCATAGAACATTAACCAAATATCAGCTTCCTTGAAAATTAGAATGTATCAAAAAAGTTTATGACTTCATGAGACAAGAAACATTTAAAAAAAGACAAAATACTTTTAAAAATAGAAGAAAATCTCATAGAAAAAAACTGACCTACAAAACAAATCAAAGAGAGATAAATTAGGAATCATTAGATTACCTGAAAAATCATGGACAATCACATTTTAAGAAATTACAATGGGGTAGAGCCAAGATGACTTAGCAGAGGCAGCCACCCAGCTGAACTCATCCAACTTTCTGCTCCAAAGAACTTTAAAATAACTCCTCAAATCAAATTCTGGAGTGACAGAACTAGCAAAAGGTCAAAGTAAGACATTTTTCCAGCCAACAACTTAGGAGGTGGGCATCAGACACCAGGGTAAGGACTTTTGGGAGCACAAAACATGTGGTGGCAACACTAGTATGGACCTTGGAAGTGGCTGTGACAGTAGCAGCAACAGCTTTGGAAACTCTCATCCCAGAGATGGCAAAAGAATAAGATAATTGGTCAGAAAGAGATTATGGGGGACTCTTTCCTGACCCTGTTGCATTGCCCATTCACAGTTCTGGGTCACAGTTACGAGGTGAACGGGAGTATTAGCACTTGTGGGTGGAGGGGACCAAAGTCCTTTCTGGGTAAAGAAAAGAGCATAGGCCAGGAGAGAAATGAACACACATCCTCTGGGATCACATCACTTTGGAAATATCAAAAACTTAGATTCCCAGAACTAGTTTTGAAAACAAGAAAGCTGCATCTTGAGACACTACCCCTCTCCTCAGGAGCAGAAGAAATTGTACCCAAGCCCAACAGGAATTCCTGAAGAGCTCAAAAAGTATTTTTTTAAAAATCAAATAAAAAAATAGAGAAAAATAGGAAAGTAAATTAAAGTGATGCAAAAAAAAATTATGAAAAAGGAGTTTCTAGAAAATTTAATATAAATGATCTATAAGAAATATAGGGAAAACCTTAAAGAATTATTATATGGCAACCATTAAGGTAAAACTATTATGTATATGAAAATATTAACAGGATCCTAAAAACCTTCATCATTATTAAAGTAGTTTGAAAGAAAGATTGGGGCAGAGTTGTGTATGATGGAGTGATTCCACCTCTCATTTTTAAAGACTCATTTTCTTCAGTGAACTTTTATACCTATTTTTCCATTTGGCCAATTCTGCTTTTTAAGAAGTTCTCTTCAGCGTGTGTGTATGTGCATACCTCTTTTACCATTTGACCAATCTGAATTTTTAAAATATTATTTTGTTTAGCATTTTTTGTGCCTCAAGTTGTGAGTTGTGTATGATGGGGTGATTCTAAAAAAAAACTGGGTAGGGAAAGTAAAAAGGAGAAATATTATAAAATGGGGTATGAAGCTAGAACTAACAAAAAGGAAACAGGTGGAAGTAGAGGACTGGTTATGTTGAAAATTTCTCATCTGAGTTGAAGAGGAAACAACATATACATGTAGAAGGGTGTATCTGAACATGTAGAGATGTGAGAAAACCAGGGGACAGGGTCAAGGAGGGATTTTTACAGAGGCGTGTGGATTGGATTGTTAGAGTGGGGAGAAAAGGTGAAGGAGGTCTTTTGAAGGGGTGAGTAGGATGGGGAATGGGGAGGTGAGGGGAGAGAACATAAGGTAACTGGGATAGGCTTAAAAGAGAGGCTGAGAATGAAAAAGCAAAAATAAGGTGGAGGGAAATTTACAAATAGTAATTATAACTGTGAACATGAAGGGATGTTTATAACAGCCCTCTTTGTGGTGGCAAAGAACTGGAAATTTCAGGGATCCCCATCAATTGACGAGTGGTTGTACAAGTTGTGATGTATGGTTGTAATGAAATACTAGTGTGCTATAACAAATTATGAGCTCAGTGATCTTCGAAAGGCATGGAAAGACTTGCACAAAATGGGAAGAGTGAAGTGAGAAGAACCAAGAGAACACTGTATACATTAAAAGCAATATTGTTCTAAGAATGACTTTGAGGGATTAAGTCATTTTGACTTTTATAAATACACAAATTGAAAATAAAGGACATATGAAGAAAGAGATGATCTTCATCTATAGAAATAACTGATAAATAGAAGTGTGTATAGAATAATTTTACTTATACATGCCTGTTGGTGTCTAACGATAGCCATTTCTAGGACAGGGAAGGGTTGGGGGAGAGAGAAGAAAAAAAGAAAAAGAAAGAAATTTACATAATAACTTTATTATATATTTAAAAGAAATTTCAAATTGTACATAACAGATTTGCAGTTTCATATACCACTATCTTTTTATTATACTATATTATGAAAATGCTTGTTTTAGTCCATAAATTAGAAATGAAATCATTTTTAAAAAATCATTATAAATTTTTTTATTATAAAAATGAGAATTGGATAAGCAGAATCTAATGACTCCATGAGACATTAAAAAAATAAAGTCAAAAGAATTAAGAAGAAGAAAATGTGAGATATCTCATCATAAAACCCAACCTGGAAAATAGATTGAGGAGAGATAACTCAAGAATTATTGGACTATCTGAACACCATCATCAAAGAAAAAACCTAGACATCAAATTTCAAGAAATTATGAAGGAAAATTGATTGATCCTAGAACCAGAGGGTAAATTAGAAACTGAAAGAATCACTTCCTGAAAAGACCTCAAAATGAAAATTCCTAGGAATATTCTAACCAAATTCAAGAACTCCCAGCTTAAAGAGAAAATATCGCAAGTAACCAGAAGGAAATCATTTAAATATAATGGAGCCACAGTCAGAATAGCACAAGACTTAGCAGCTTCCACATTAAAAGAGCAGGGGGCTTGGAATATGATATTCTGGAAGGCAAAGGAGCTAGGATTACAACCAAGGGTAACCTAATCAGCAAAAGTGAGTATAATCCTCTAGGGAAAATTCATATTTAATGAAAGAGGACTTCAAAGCATTACTGATGAAAAGTCTGGGCTGATTAGAAAATTTGGCATTCAGACAGAAGACTCAAGAGAAACATAGAAAGGTAAACATGAAAGAATAATCAGAAAAGATTCAATAAAGTTAAACAATTTATACTCCTCTACAGAAAAATTATACTTGTAACTCCTAAGAACTTTATTATTTTTAGGGCAGTTAGAAGGAGTATACATAGATAGGGTACATGCTGTAAGTTGACTATAATGGGATGATCTAAAAAAAAAATCAAAGGGCTTGCTGATTTGAAAAAAAAACAAACAGGAGCTCTCATCAATACCAATGAGCAGTCATGACCCCAGAAGACAAAATATGCCTCCCCCTCTGACAAGAAAGGCAATGAACAACAAGTCCAGAATGAGTCATAAAATTTCATACATAGTCAAAAAATAGATTAGTTTGTCAGATTATATTTATTTGTTACAAATGAAGGATTTTGTAGGTGCAGGGGAAGAAGTGAATGTAAAGATAGGGTAATAATGTTAGGAAAGCTTCCTACAAAAAAAAGAAAAAGAAAAAAAGAAAGAAAAGAATACCAACAAAAGATTTAAAAAAAAAATATGCAGAAGAGAAGCAATGGATGAGAAGCAATAGAAGAGAAATAGATGAATATTTACAAAAATATAAACTACTCAAATTAATCGAAGAGGAAATGGAATGCTTAAATACCTTTATTTTAGAAAAAGAAATTGAACAAGTCATCATGGAGTTCTGTAAGAAAATATCACTAGGAATAGATGGATTCACAACTGAATTCTACCAAACATTTAAAGAACAATTAATCCTAACACTATATTACCTATTTGGAAAAATAAGCAAAGATGGAGTCCTAACAAATTTCTTTTATACATAAATTTTGTGTTGATACCTAAACCAGGAAGAGCTAAAACAGAGATGGTGGAGTAAAAAGATTCACATATGCTAGCTCCGAACCCACAGCCCATAAACTACCTATAAAAAGAACTCCCAATGGGTTCTGGAGCAGTGGAAACCATGCAGCAGCGGAGTGGAGGAGATTTCTGTTCCAGAGAGCCCTGAAAAACCATCACAAAAGGTCTGTCGCGCACCGGACCCGGAGCAAAGCCCAGTCCTGCCTTGGCCACGGCACTGAGAGGAGCAGATCTGAGCGGGCTTCAGGGACAGAATCTCTGGTGGCTGCAAGGGTCCCTCAACCCATGAGTGCTACAGATCAGTGAGAGAGACATCTGGACTGGCTGAGAGGGGAGTGGGGTGTCTCCATAACTCAGGCCCCCTTGGGAGGAAGCAGGGGACAGGGGTTCCCAAAGCAGGCAGGAACCTGGAGCCATTACTGAAGGCTTCTGCATAAACCCCCTGAGGGAACTGAGCCTGGGAGGTGGCCCTGCCCCTACCCAAGAACCTGAACTTAATCTCTCACACTGAATAGCAGCCCTGCCCCGCACTGAAAGCCCTGAGGCTGGGAAGCAGCATTTGAATCTCAGACCCCAAGCACTAGTGAGGCGGGGGTGGACAGGAATCTCAGAAGTCAAGTAACTGGTTGGGAAAATGCCCAGAAAAGGGAAAAAAAATAAGACCATAGAAGGTTACTTTCTTGGTGAACAGATATTTCCTCCTTTCCTTTCTGATGAGGAAGAACAATGCTTCCCATCAGGGAAAGACATAGAAGTCAAGGCCTCTGTATCCCAAATATCCGAAATAGATATCCAATGGGCTTAGACCATGGAAGAGCTCAAAAAAGATTTTGAAAATCAAGTTAGACAGATGGAGGAAAAACTGGGAAGAGAAATGAGAGAGATGCAAGAAAAGCATGAAAAATGGGTCAATACCTTGCTAAAGGAGACCCAAAAAAATGCTGAAGAAAATAACACCTTGAAAAATAGGCTAACCCAATTGGCAAAAGAGGTTCAAAAAGCCAATGAGGAGAAGAATGCTTTCAAAAGCAGAATTAGCAAAATGGAAAAAGAGGTTCAAAAGCTCACCGAAGAAAATAGTTCTCTCAAAATTAGAATGGAACAGATGGAGGCTAATGACTTTATAAGAGACCAAGAAATCACCAAACAATACCAAAAGAATGAAAAAATGGAAGAGAATGTGAAATATCTCATAGGAAAAACAACTGACCTGGAAAATAGATCCAGGAGAGACAATTTAAAGTTTATGGGACTACCTGAAAGCCATGATCAAAAAAAGAGCCTAGACATCATCTTTCATGAAATTATCAAGGAAAACTGCCCTGAGATTCTAGAACCAGAGGGCAAAATAAGTATTCAAGGAATCCACCAATCACCGCCTGAAAGAGATCTAAAAAGAGAAACTCCTAGGAACATTGTGGCCAAATTCCAGAATTCCCAGGTCAAGGAGAAAATCTTGCAAGCAGCTAGAAAGAAACAATTCCAGTATTGTGGAAATACAATCAGGATAACTCAAGATGTAGAAGCTTCTACATTAAGGGATCGAAGGGAGTGGAATATGATATTCCAGAAGTCAAAGGAACTAGGACTAAAACCAAGAATCACCTACCCAGCAAAACTAAGTATAATATTTTAGGGGAAAAAAATTGTCTTTCAATGAAATAGAGGACTTTCAAGCATTCTTGATGAGAAGACCAGAGCTGAAAAGAAAATTTGACTTTCAAACACAAGAATGAGAAGAAGCATGAAAAAGTAAACAGCAAAGAGAAGTCATAAGGGACTTACCAAAGTTGAACTGTTTACATTCCTACACGGAAAGACAATATTTGCAACTCTTGAAACTTTTCAGTATCTGGGTAGTTGGTGGGATTACACACACACACACACACACACACACACGCACACACACACATACACACATGCACACACACAGAGACAGAGAGCACAGAGTGTATTGAATAGGATGGGATCATATCTTTAAAAAATTAAGGTAAACTGTGAGAGAGAAATATATTGGGAGGAGAGAGGGTGAAATGGAATGGGGCAAATTATCTCTCATAGAAGAGGCAAGTGGAGCAAAAAAGAGGAAAGTTGAGAGAAAAACATGAAGTTTACTCTCATCACATTTGACTAAAGGAAGGAATAAAATGCACACTCATTTTGGTATGAAAACCTATCCTACAATACAGGAAAGTGGGGGAGAAGAAGATAAACAGGGTGGGGAGGATGATGGAAGGAAGGGCAATGGGAGGAGGAAGCAATTTCAAGTCAACACTCTTGGGGAGGGACAGGATCAAAAGAGAGAGTAGAAACAATGGGGGGCAGGATAGAATGGAGGGAAATATAGTTAGTCTTACCCAACATGACTATTATCGAAGTCATTTGCAAAACTACACAGAGATGGCCTATATTGAATTGCCTGCCTTCCCAAAGGGAATGGGTGGGGAGGGAGGGATGGGGAGAAGTTGGAACTCAAAGTTTTAGGAACAGCTGTTGAGTATTGTTCTTGCTACTAGGAAATAAGAAATCCAGGTAATGGGGAATAGAAAGTTATCTGGCCCTACAGGACAAAAGAGAAGATGGGGTCAAGGGAAGGGAGGGATGATAGAACAGAGGGCAGATTGGTGATAGGGGAAATTAGAATGCTCGGTGTATTGGGGTGGGCGTAGGGACAAATGGGGAGAAAATTTGGAACCCAAAATTTTGTGAAAATGAATGTAAAAAGTTTAATAAATAAATTTATAAAAAAATTTTAAAAAATTATGAAGCATAATTTTCAAAAATTCTGAATAGACCTACTCTGTTCTATTATAAAACATCTATTATAAAAACATCAATAACAAAAACAACAAAAATATTTTTATCTTAATAGATGCAGAAAAAGCTTTTTGACACACTACAATATTCATTTCTATTAAAAACATTAGAAAGTTTGGGGATAAATGGAGCTTTCCTTAAAATTATAAGTAGTATACATCTAAAATTATCCACAAGCATTATCTGTATTGGGGATAAATTAGAAGTCTTCCAATGAGATGAGCGGTGAATCAAGGACAAGCCTCATCACCACGATTACTCAATATTGCAGTAGGAACATTAGCAATAAAAGAAGAAAAAGAAATTGAAGGAATTAGAATGGGCAATGAGGAAAGCAAACTATCACTCTTTGCAAATGATATACTTAGAAAAACCACTAAGAAATCTAATTGAAACAATTAATTAGCAAAGTGGTAGGATATAAAATAAACCCACACATATCACCAGCATATCTATATATTACCAACAAAGTCCAGCAGCAAGAAATAGAAAGAGAAATTCCATTTAAAATAATTGCAGACAATATATAAATTATTTTGGATTCTACCTGCCAACATACACACAGGAACTATATGACCACAATTACAAAAGACTTCACATAAATAAATACCGATCTAACCCACTGGAAAAATCTTAATTGCTCATGGGAAGGAAGAGCCAATATAATGAAGATGAAAATTCTACCTAAATAAGTTACTTATTCAGTGCCATATCAATCAAATTCCCCAAAATTATTTTATAAAGCTAGAAAAAGTCATAACAAAATGAAAAAATACAAATACAAAGGAATATGGCTTAGCTATACCAGATTTCAAACTCAAACAGATCACCAAACCATTCTGTTACTAAGAAATAGAGTAGTGGATCAATGGAATAGATCAATACACAAGACACAGTAATAAATGACCATAGTAATCTAGTGTTCAATAAACCCAAAGATCCAAATTTTTGGGACAAGGACTTACTTTTTTACAAAAATTATTATCAGAAATTAGATATGTATCAACATCTCACATTATACCAAGAAGATTAAAATGGGTACATGAATTAGATGTAAAAGGTGATATATCATAAGCAAATTAGGGGAGCATGGAAAATGTTACCAGTTAGACCCATGGATAAGGGAAGAGTTTATGACAAAACAAGAGATAGCATTTGATGTAAAATGGATAAATTTAATTACATTAAATTACAAAGTTATGTGCCAAGGTAACCAAGATTAGAAGCAGAAAATTGGAAAGGCGGTGGGAGATTACAACAAAG
Organism: Bettongia penicillata ogilbyi; assembly: GCA_023548195.1. Classification (NCBI taxonomy): domain Eukaryota; kingdom Metazoa; phylum Chordata; class Mammalia; order Diprotodontia; family Potoroidae; genus Bettongia; species Bettongia penicillata. Next base: position 1,328,303 of record JAJHZJ010000027.1, on the reverse strand, counting down.
ACCTCTGATAATGTCCTCATTTCTCAAATATATAAACCAGTCAATTTTATCAGAAAATGAGTCACTCCCCTCCAGAGATAAACTGTCCCCTCCAGAGAAAGAACCGATGCATCTGAGTGCAGATTGGAGCATAATAGTCTTATATTCTTCTTTTGCTTTTAAAACATTTTTTGCAACATGGCTAATGTGGAAATATTTCTTAAATAATTTCACATGTATGATTGAAAAAAATGCCTTCTCTATTAGTGAGGGAGGGACAAGATAGGGGAAAAATTTGAAACATAATTTGAAAAAATGAATGTTTAAAATAGTTTTGAAAAAACTTTAAAAAATTATGAAGCAGAACTACTTAGTTCTATTATAAGCAAAGGACAAAGTGGAAATAAAGTTCATTGATTACCTCCTGAAAAACTAAATTAAAAATTCCCCAATAATGTATTAGGCAAAATCCAGAGCTTTCACATATAAAAAGCAAAACAACAAAACCCCAAAATGAACAAACAAAACTTAACATACAAGCAGTCAAAAGAAGAAAAGAAAAGGGTTCAGGTACCAAGGAACCATAATCAAGTTCACACGAGATTTAGGACCAACAGTATAAAGGAGTGTAGAGACTGGAATACAACAACCTCAAAGGCTGAAAATATAGGCTTACAACCAAAAATACATTACCCAGAAAAACTGATTATGATCAACTTGGGGAAAATGAGGCTTTAACAGAACAGAAGATTTTCAAGCATTTCTGATGAGAAGACTAGAAACTCTGAAACATAACCTAAGAGTTAAAAGAAATAAATGTTGTTTCTAAGAAACAAACTTCAAACACAAAGACTGACAGAATTAAAATAAGAAACAGGAGCAAAATCTATTACATTTCATCAAAACTCCAAAAGGCAAGGATAGCGCTCAAACAAGGCAAAGGCAAAATTTTTTGTTGTTTATTCATTTTTTCAGTCACATCCTACTTTTTGGGACCCCATCTGGGGCTTTCTTGGAAAAGATACTGAAGTGGTTTTATGAGAAATTAGTTATTTTTCTCTTGTACTTAACAACTAATTATTGTATTAGGACCAAGGCTTCCCCCCTTTTCTACTTTCTCATCCAGAAACCAATCAGGGAAATCACTCTTAAAGATTTACCTAGGTAAAGATCTAATTAGACAGTAGAAGAAATTATAAATTTGAGTTAATGGATGTATTCCTGCTCATTGTATTTGCTCAGCATGTTTGGGGAAATGTTGATTCTCCATATTTTCAAGACAGGTGATAAGGAAATTGATTTCTTTTGACCAAGATTTCAGTGACCTAAGTCACATACACCAGGACTTTCATTTCATTTTAACCCACATCTCTCACTGTCTTAACTAATCAGAGTTGATTGCCATACCTCAGGAACACTTGCTTTTCCTCTTCAAAGTTCATATAAATTGTGACCTCACGGCCAATAGGGGTCTTTGGTTTTAGAGAGATAGTCAAACTACTATTCAATTATTAATAACTTGTTGGTCTTATTAATAAAATGATTAAATTACCCAGAAACCATGTCTTCCAAACCTTTTTAATTTCCACAGTTTGTTATTTCCTTCTCTATCTCATTTTATAGATGAGGAAATTGAGGCAAATGGGGTTTAATGACTTACTCAGGGTCACATTGTTAATAAGTGTCTGAGGCTGGATTTGAATTCAGGTCTTCCTGACTTCAGGCCAGCACTCTATCCAGTGCATCACCTAACTGCCCAAAAGCAAAAAATAGACTTTATTAAAAGAGATAAACAAACAAACTGCATTTTGCTATGAAGTGTCACTGGCAGTATTATCTATGTATATGTGTGTGTATGTGTATACACATATATATATACATATGTGTATATATATATGTATATCTATACATATATATTCATGGAATGTCATGGCATCTAGCCAGGAAAAAGAAAATCTAAATGAATTACAGGGAGAAGTATACAACAAAAGTATAAAAGTTGCAGACTTCAAAGTACCTCTTTCAAACTTAGACAAATAAAATAAAAACAAGAGTGAAGTTAAAGACCTGAGTAACAGTTTATAGAAGTTTAATAAGGCAGGCTTGTGATTACTGAATGTAAAGAAAAATTATGTTTTCATCTATGCATGAAACCTTTATAAAAAAAAAAAACCTGACCACAAACTAGGACAAAAAGATCTCGCTAATAATACAAAAAAAGCAGCAATATTAAACACATTCTTTGTTGTCCACAAAACAATAAACATTGCATTAATTCAAGGTCCATTAAATAAAGGATTAATTGGGAACTGAATAACTTATTCCCTCAAAAATGGTGGGTCAAGGAGCAAATTATAGAAACAATAAATAATTTCACCAAAGATAACCACAATAAGATAACATGCCAAAGATTTTGGGATGCAGCCAAAGCAGTCCTTAGGGGAAAATGTCTATCTCTAAACACTTCATTAATAAGAGATAACAGTTCAACGAAATAGTCATGCAAGTAGTGAAACTAGAAAACCTACAAATTTAAAAAGGACCAATTGAAGACCAAAATATAAAATCTAAAAATCAAAGAACAAGAAGACAAGCAAAATAATAAATGAATTAATAAATAAAAGTAGGAGTTATTTTTAAAACTTGAAATCAATAATTAGGTAATTTGATTTTTAAAATCAAAGGGAAAACCAAATTATCAATTTCAAAAATGAAAAAGTATTCACAAAGAAAAAAATTTTAAAAAGTATTTGAAACAATTTTGCCCAGTTCTATTGCAATAAAGTCAACAACTTAAATGAAATGGATATTTACGAAAACCTAAAATTCTCAGATTAACAAGAAGTAGAATATTTAAATAACTAAATCTTAGAACAGCAATTTGAACAAGAAATAAATGAACTCCCAAAGCATATGGGGACGTGGTAGAATTTGAGAACACATAGGTTTGTAAGGGAATTTCATCACACATTCAAAGAACAATTAATTTTAATATTATCTAGACTATTTTAAAAATAGAAAAAGCAGAAGACTTCATAATGCTGATCCAGAATGCTCATCTGTTCTAACTATGCCTCTTCTTTGTGAAGAAACAGTGTCTTGTAACAGTCATTCTGTTCCAATTCTGGACCTATTCCAGAAGTGCATTCAGGTCCCGTTAGGACCTCTGCACTATTCTAAGCCTTTGCAGAACTGTAGTTCAGGCTGTATATATACAGTAGCCCATATTCCACCCAGACAGGTCCACCCAGGGTAGATAGGCAGTCTGTCATGTAACAAGATGCTAGTGACTCCACTTTTCCTAAAATTCGGAGACCTTAACCCGACTTTCTTGTTGGAATATTATTTCATTCCATTTTGTTAAAATTTCTTTCTGTGCTGATCATCAGTCTAAATTGCAAAGCTCTTCTTGGCATATTTAAGTGTTTGTAAGACTAAGTCAAATACGTGATAAATTTGTGCTCAACAGGAAGTAGTTTTTCAAGACCTTCCTAAACTTCACTAAGTCCATCATTTTTGATGGTCAGATTTTTCTAGTGGTACATTTAAAAGGGAGAAAAAAAAAAACAAAACACCAAACCAAACAAGAACTTCAAAATCCTAGCTACCATTGCTTGGAGAACCTCAAATAAATTTCACTTTTAAAACACTGGCTCAAGTGCAACCTGCTTAATAGTGACCTAGTTAGCCTTTCCTTGTCTGATTGCTTGCTTATTTAAGAATCATTGTTCATATGTAACTGATACACTCTGTTACCTCTTCAGTTAGCATCTCTGCTAATAGACTTTAAACAAAAACCACCTGCTCCCTTGTTTGTGAAACTGCACTGCCCTGAGAACATAACCAATGCTATACAGTGATCACTCCAAGAGACAGAAGCTTGGTTTAGAGACCTTAAGACAGAAGTTCTTAACCTAGAGTGCATAAGATGCCAAGAAATTAACTGATTGATTTCAACGGATTTGTAAATTTGAATGGGGATGAGGGGAGATAACATCCTTATTTTTACTAACATTTGGCCTTCTTTGCAACTTTGTGTATTTTGTTTTACACAATTAACTTTATTCTCAGAAGGGCTCCATAGGTGTGTTTCATCAAGTACTCCTGTCTTTGGCGATGCTACTTTCAGATGTTGTTTAACTAAGAACTTTTTATTTTTATCAGTTTTCTACAATCACTTCCTTAGTGAAAATCTTAGATTATCTCCCTTTCCCTCCCCCATCCCTCCCCAAGATGACAAGCAATTTTATATGGGTTCTGCACATAGATTCTTATTAAACACATTTTCACATTAGTCATGTTGCATAGAAGAATTAAAATGAATGGGAGAAACCATGAGAAAAAAAAACATACACAACAAAACATTACATAGAGAAAATATTCTGCTTTATTCTGTGTTTCAGTACTATAGTTCCTTCTCTAGATGTGGTTGGCATTTCATCTCAAGAGTCCTGGGAATGTTTTAGGTCCTTGCATTGCTGTGAAGGGCTAAGTCTACCAGAAAAATTCCTCGTACACCGTAGTTGTTACTGTGTACAATATCTCCTGGTTCTACTATCAGGAATTTTTTATTGCAAACAAAAATCATTTTCACTTTTCAAAAGGGAAGTAACTTAATGAATTTTTTGGAGGGGAAATCAAAGTAAAATGACTTGACCAGGGTAACATAGCTAAGCAAGTGTCAAATGTCTGAAGCCGAATTTGAATTCAGGTCCTCCTGACTCCAGGACTAATGCTCCATCTACTCTGTCACCTAGTTGCCCCTAACATAATTCTTCTTAACACAAGTGCTTATAACCTGATATGTTTCTCTGAATTCATGAGAGCTCATCAGAATTAGAGTTTTTCCATATTATGTTTTATTTCCTCAGTTACACATAATTGGCCATGTACCTGAAGGGGATATGTTCCCCTTGATCCTTGACTTTTTCTAAACGATTCATTTGTTTTTTTAAAAAAGTTCTTTTGGATTTATTCATTCCTAAAAGTTATCACAACAGAAGGAAGTTCAAAAGTATCACAGACAAGAAGGGTAATGTCTGTGTTACCTGTTCAATTAAAAAAAAAAGTTGTACATGGTAGATTGACAATTTCATACACAATCCTTTCTCTACCCTTTGTATATGGAAATGTTTGTGTTTGTCACTATCCAGATCATATTAAAAATTAATTTGATCACAGAATTAAGCAGATCATTTTCTTTTGTATTATGTTTTGATTTGTTTTATGATTTCTTCCATTCATTTTAATTCTTCTATGCAACACGACTAAAGTGAAAATGTATTTAATAGGAATGTATGTGTAGAACCTACATAAAATTGTATGCTGTCTCAGGGAGGGAGTGGGAAGGTAGGGGGGAAGGAGGAGGAGGGAGGAGAAAAAAATCTAAGATATATGGAAGTGATTGTAGAATACTGAAAACAAATAAAATAATAAAAAATTAAATTGACACATTATTATGATCCATTCATCAACACAGCAATATACAACTTCAGGTGTCTATAAACAGTTGGTATATCAAAAGTTGGTTTCCTGTTCTTGTGCTAAAAGTAGTTAGAGTTAAGTGCTGAAGTTGACAAGTATGTGCACACTGGCAGAGATTACCCAAGGGGGTATAATTCCTGTTAGCTGGGTCTGGTGATTATATCACACTATAATTGACATTTACATAGCCGTTCCAGGTGTAGGAAAGGCTTTGTTTTTATCTCATTGAATCTTCCTTTGTTACTCTTTGAGTAGGTATTACAGGTATTATTGTTCTCCTTCTATAAATGAACAAACTGAGACTCAGTCCTCATTTGACCATGGTCACGTAACTAGATGTCAGAAATAGGAGTTGAATCCAGTTCCTTTCTAATTCCAAGTCTGGTGCTATTTCCTTGCAGCACATGGGTTGATCCAGGACATGGCAGACATGAGAACCAGGAGAAGTCTTTTTTATTGACTGTTTTCTCCACAATTCTTCATTCCACTGCCATCACTCTTCTTCCAAATCTCTAACTCAGAGGTCCCCATTATTGACCTCAATAATCTCCACTGCCTTGAGTCTTGGGCTTCCTCAGTAGAATGGTGTTCTCAAAGCATTTCTTGATTAGGCTGGCTTCCATCCTTGCAGATGTTTGGTGTTTCCCCTTTTATAAATGTAATTACACTTTTGGGTACCATTGAATTACTAAACATTTGGTCAATATACTAAGTAGTGCAGTCACTGGGGTCAAGTTTGGCTTAAGACAGGGTGATAAATACTTTCTTTAGTGAGAATTGAATCCCTTCCCTGAGGATTTAAAGATTAGATTTAGGACAGCAGAGATCTCAGGCTCTAGATGGATTACATAGTAGGGAAGGTAGGGATGGAGTCAGTTTTCCTAATACCTGGCATATGTACAGTTCCAACAGTTAGTATGTATTAGGTGCCTACTACGTGCCAGGCACTGGCATGGTGTGTATGGGTGGGGAAATGAAAAGCAAAAGGCAATTTCTGTCTTTCAGGGACTCACAATTTAATGGGAAAGACAACAAACAGATATATACACACAAGTTATCTACAGGACAAAGAGTTAATAATGTAACAGAGGGAAGGAACTAAAAACCAATTGGAAAGGACTCCCTGTAGAAAGTGAGATTTTTGTTGGGACATGAAGGAATCTAGGATGTGGAAATAACAAAGGAGAATATTCCAGGCATGGGAACTGGAAGAGAAAATACTAAGAGTTGAGAGATGGAGTATATTATTTGGGGCATAGCAAGGAGACAAATACTGGGTGTTTTCATCAAGTTCTTGAAGACAAAGGAGAGAGGGGGAGGTTTTGTGGCATAAGGTGCTAAGTAGGAGGACAAACCTGGGTAGAAGACCAAAGGGCAACATTTAGGGAACTGATAAGCTGTTGGGGAGAAGGTACAGAGAAACGAAAGACAGGGAAACAGAAAGCCAAGAAAACTACGTAGTAACAGAAAGGAGAGGAAAAACTACATAGCAAACTAATGAAAAAAAGAGGCCCAGAACTATTTGCAGAAAACAGAAAGCATACTTCCAATATTTTATGATGAATTTGGTTGTGAACCCAAGACAAATGAAGCACAGAGGTCAAGGTCAATGAAGACAAAGAAAAGCCCTTGGCCATTGGGACATCATCCCTTTATAATCTCCTACTCTTGGGTGGTATTGCAGCTGGGGAGTGGTGGGGATTAAGGACAAGAGGTCTCTAGTAAAACAAACTAGCCTCAAGTTCCAGATTGTTACCTTCCATTCTGAGGGCTTGGGATTGCTAAAAGCCATATTCCTAAATTTTGAGGTTTCTGTAATGTTAGCCATCCATACATTTGTCTCCAAATGGAAATATTTTTAGAACTGAGATGATATTTTCGTATTTTGGTTAATGGCCTGAGAATGGGATTTTGGTTGTTTGCAATAAATGTCCTGATTTGGATGTACTGGTGCAAGGGGACCATATAATTCAAAGCCATTTTATAGTGCAGCTCTTTTCTGTACTCAAAATTCCTTTTAATAAGGTAGTGGAGGTGATTAATGGCCACATATTGCTCTACTTCATAGGCCTACATCAACCAGAATGGGCAGGGATATCAGATGCCTGCCCAATGTGAAGACACAGGCGATTGTAAATAACACTTTTACAGAAGAAAAATAAAACCAGAAAATACATTCCCCATTGCTGAAGCTCATGCATCCAATTAGTTTTAAAATCTCACCCAAAAAATCTGGAGGGAAGAATGCAAATGAAATGTAAATGAAAATAAAAACCAGTTCACAAAAATACTTGAAGCAAAACCACATAGAACACAGACCAGGCTGGTCTATGTATTATTTGTCTTGACCTTGATATGTAGGTGATTACAAGGACAAAGAGAAACAATGTAGTGGAAAGAACACCGAGAATGCGGTGCAGAAAACCTGTACTGGCACCTTGGGAAAGTCAATGAATCTGAAGTTGGAAGGTTCTAAGTCGGAGTTTGATCATTTCCTTGTTGTGTAATTTCAGTAAAATCACTTCCTCTTCCCATGCTTCAGTGGTCCCCTCTGTCAAATAACCAGGCTGAACTACCTGGTCACTAAGAATGCTCGTTAAATATGCCATGATTCTACCCTCTGGCTCCCTTTCTCTTTTCTAAAGCTGTTTTTAGAAATATTAATAGCATCAAATACCATCAGAGGAATGGCTCTGGAATTGGCCATGCAAATTTCTATGATGGCCTCAAAGTTAAGGGATGAGGGCTCTATTTTCCCTTTAATAAAATTTTCTCAGTCTCATTCATTGTAGCTTATACTACTCACTAACACAATACTCTTTTAAAAATTATTTTTATTTACCATTAACTTACTTTTAAACATCAGAATCAATTTACATTTAAATAAATTGCAATGAATAAAATTTCATTATTTCAGTCACTCCATTTTAAGTCTCTATGAGCAATCTTGTCTACTCAGTTTCAATACTGTTTTTCTTCTACTGTTCTAAGTAAAGTGTATTGTATTCTTATAATTATACAACTTACAATCTTGGAGACTTGTCCAGGAGGAGGAACTGAGTGGTTAAGTGAATTGCATAGTTTTATAGAGGTACAAATGTTTTAGAGGTAGGACTTGAACCCAGGTCTGCCTGATTTCAAGGCAAACCTTCTTCATCTACTAAACAATACTGTCTCACTGTACTAATATATCACAATGTACTAGACTATTTCCATGTTGGGCAATATTTCCCAACCGGAGACTATTTCCAGTTTTTAAAATTAAAAATAAGACCATGAGAAATTTTAAGCACTTGGCAATCCCCCTCTCAGTTTTTCTTTGGTTTTTGTAACATCTTAAAGGGAATATTCCCAACAACAGGACTACTGGATCAAATGATATTAAAAAAAGTTTCAGAACATGTTGTTAGACTGATCTGTTGTAAAAAAACTAAAGTTATAATGACAGAAACAGAAGACCTAAATCATTGGAGGAACATTCAGTGTCCATGGAAGGGTCAGATTAACATGGTAAAAATGATAATACTCCCCAAATTAATGTATATATTAACGATATATCAATCATAGTAACAATAAAACTTTTATAGACTTCATAAAATCATAATAGAATATATATGGAAAAACAGAATATGTAGGGGCATGCTTAAAAATTGTTGAATAAGGTGACTGGTCTTGTTCTTCCAGTCTTTTAATATATATTACAAAGCAGTAATCAAAACTATCATGTGCACGGTATAAAAGAGAAATAGGTCAATGGACTAAACAGATCACATGTACCATACTCAAGTGATCAAGTAGATGTGCAAGATTAGTATGTGATAAACCTATATAAAATAAAAACAATGGAAAAGATTTGTTTTTTAAACAAATGCACATGGGATATTGAGCAGCAATTTGGTTGGAAAATTACTTACAGGCACATCTCATACTTTAGTGAATTCCATTTATAATCTCATCTATGTTGATACTCCCTTCAAGAACACATGACAATTCATCCATGTGTGTCTACAATGCTCAAGCACATTCTGTCCTAAGTTTGCCAAAAGGGGTTCTTCACAATGCACTAGTGATCTTCTTAATAATTATCTCAACCCTGTTCAGATATCAATCAAAAGCATGGACTGTCCATCAGCTATCCCTTGATCTTATAAATCATCAGCCTGTCTTCTGACTTATTTCTTAGAGGGAAATGTCAAGATTAATTCAATATGTTCTCTAATATGTCTTTGGTGGTCATTAGAAAAATTCAGTTAAAAGGTGGTAGAAGAAAGTGAAATAGCAAACTTATCAAAAGCACAAGGGCTCAAATAGAACATTGGACAAAACAACAGCCCACAAATTCACAGAACTTTGTGGCTGAAAAGGTATGAAATAAAGTTGGGAGAATTCATTATGGAAGACCTTGCATTCTGGAGTAAAACATTTCGAATTCACTCTGCACACACTAGGGAGTTGTGTTTTAAACGTGCAACTAAAGTGTAATTTCTGAACTAGAGTACACAGGATAATTTGGGGGAAGGAGCAGACTGTTGGAAGAGATGTTTGTAGTGGTACAAGGAGAATTTGACCCATAAAAGTGAGGATAATGGGAATGGATGGAGGGATAAAAAAGGCATAAGGAAAGAGAAATGACTAGAACTTCGTGCCCAGTTGAATGTTTAGGGGCAGAACAAGACAAGAAATATAGGTAACAGGTTTCACGGCTCAGTGAAAAAGGTCTTTGAGAAAAACAAGGGAGAATTCAGAAGGAAGATGAATAAGGTCTGTATGAGACCTGCTGAGTTGAAGGTGAAAGAAGGGCATTAAAGTGAAAGTACCTACTGTGTAAGTAAGAGGTAAAGGCCTAGGGGTCTCAGGAGAGTAAAGGATGAAGATGGACTTCAGATAGTCATTCCCACAAAAAGAGGTATTTGAATTCAGGGGACCTAAAATCTCCAAGGGAAGTGGTACACATCAAGAAGAGAAGTTGTCAGTGATTAAACCTTGGGAAACATCCATATTTGAGGGGCTTGGGGGAAGAGGTACAGGGGAACCAAATCAAAGAATTAGCCAGAGAAATAGTCTAGTTTAGTGTAATGGGACTGAGAAAAGGGGAAAATTTTGAGGAGACAGTCAACTGTGAAATGTTGCAAGAAAAAAGCTGCTGCATTTGGTGATCAGGAGCTCTCTCTCTTGTATGAGAATAGCCCCAGTTGAGTTGTACATGGCATAGCTAAGTTATGGGAGGTTAAAGAGTGAGTAGACTGTAAGGAAAATATATAACTCAACTAATCACAGAAATTTAAGAGTGGACCTTTGGAATTATACATGCTAACACAGTTATCTTGCATATAAAGAAACTCAGGTCAGAATGGTCAACATTTCCAAAGCAAAGCTAGGGCCAGAACCCAAGATTCTTGGCTGCTGGGTTTTTATTTTTTTAATATCCCATCAGTAATAAAGGATGGAAAAATAGCAAATTACACAAATATAACCAAACACATCTAAAATATTTTATTACTTCGCATATTCCCACTAGCATTAATCTGCGGTTTCTATCTCAAGATCCAGATGTGATGAAGGTGGGAATCCAATCTCTGCTCAGTCTGATAGAACCCCTTGACTTTTATTGAGACTCAGATTTAGGCTAAAATTCTGGTAAGGTCCACTGAAGTCAGGGTTCTGTTTTCTGAAAGACCTGAACCCCATTCAGAAGATCTGAGGACTCCTAGAAGCAATGTTACTTCTTCATTAAGCAGAATCCTGTCTTGTGTCTGCTCCCCAAAACAAATGAAGGACAAGATGTCTGTTCCCCTGATCTTTAAGTGATCAGTTATAACCCTGCAGTTCATCTCCTTATTCAGAGAAGGAGCTGGTACCAATGGCAACTAGGTCTTTGTTTCAAGTGGCCATATGATGGTGGGAAGTGGGTGTTAAATTGAGGCAACTCAGACGAGAATATGGGGAAAAGGCCAGAACTTACTGACTAGCAACATCCCCACTTTACCCCCTCCCCACAAGTATATACTTATTTGTTAAAATGGCTTCTCTGTTAAGAATCAGGTACAATGGCGTGTTTATACCACTGGGATTAGACATGACTTTGGCCTTTCCTGTTGGACCTCCATCTTCCTGGAGTTGACTCTCATGTTCCTGTTATATCCTAGAGTCAACTTACATCTAGCACTTATTTACAAAAACTTCAAAGAGTAGCTGAAGCCCTTGTCTGCTGTATTAGGCCTGTCCCAGGAAAGAAAAAAGTATGGCACAATAGGTCAAGGAGAGGGTCTCAAACATATCCAAGTCACAGTTCTATATGACCTTTGGTGCCCTGTGGGCTCCTTGGTTCTGTCCTCTTTGGCATCAGACCACAGCTCTATACTCTTAATGAGAGATATGGCAATGCTGGATGGAGGGCTCTATGACTTCTCAGTTATGACTGAGGAATCCCAAATTGGAAGTTTCTTCATTCTAGCCTTTTCATCCATTTTTCCAAGGCTGGTGTAATATGCATACTTAACCCATTCTTCTTATTATTCCTCCAATGAGAAAAGGAAAGGGATGCGGGTCTTTACCAGAGAAGGGATGATAATCTGAGGCACAGAGTACTTTGCTATTGGATTCCACTGATCATCTTTCCAGGATATATTTAATTTTCCTCTTCTTTCATAGTCCCTGAGAAATGGAATGAAAAAAATGCATCAGTTTCACTAACCTTGATGGGTCCCCCATCTGGTAAAGTCCCTTTTAATTATCAAACGTCACAGATTTCAGGGAAAAGGATATCCCATTCCTATTCTGGGGTTTTGTTCTCAAAGTGCTCCTTTATCTGGGCCACTCCCACCATCTCATCTCCCCCATAACAGAGTAGCTGGACCTATTGGGTTTTAGCATCAGACAGGGGTCTGGAGCCCTGGCTAAGATCTTGTGGATACTTCTTCCTCTACCTTTCCCAGCACACTGGTGCTCTGCAATTTGGTTCACTGCTCCACATACATACCAACCCAACTACTCGTATTCCTAAATTTTCTTTTAACTCACAGTAATCCAAGACTAGAGACTTGCAGGCCTTGCTTAGGCATCCTTATTCTCAGGAAGTATCCTAGTTATCTAGCATTTCCCACCATTCTGCCCAAGGGGAGACCTAGCCTTTCTTGTTCTTACAGCTTTTAATCCATCCCATCTTCTTCCATGTTGCTCTTCCAACAGGTTGTAAAAAGTAGGGCTAGGACTTCAACAAAGGTCTCTTATTCCAAATCTGGAGCTCTTATGATCTATTATAAAATTAATACTGAAGTTCAACACAACAGATTAAACACACTTCTTAACTATTTGGGAATAGGGGAAAGCAGGAACATTTTCCAGATCACTGATTTTTATCTATTTAGGCAAAACTTTGTATGGAAATTTCCTCCACTTATGAATGTCAACATCTTTTTTGTAACGTACTTTTTAGTATGTTACTAAACGGTTGGTCACTGTGTCACAGGCAAGATAGGAACCCAAGTTTTCCTAATGTCAAGCGTTTCTCTACTTACCCTGCCACAAAACATCTCTTCAACAAATAAAAGGCTATAAAAACTAACCCCAGCCATGATTCTCAAGACTAACATTTACTCAGCACCCACTAGGTGCCAGGGTCACGGGTGGAAAAATCGAAAACAAATGAAAAAGCCCTTCCCTACAGGGGCAGATTCCCGGCCACATTTCAGATCCCTCCTCCTCTGCCCCTGGGGACATTCTCCACTTCACACCCCGCTAGGGCCGGGGATCTTTAGGGGGTTCCACAACACGGCTCCGAGGTTGCCGACCAGCCCACAAAACCAAACAAACCTGCGGATACTCGGAAGGCCGCAGGCCGGCACCCAGCCTCTGCGGGCTGCGCCTCCCTGGGCCTGGCAACAGTCAGACTGGCCCACCTCGGACTCTCTTCCGCCGAGGGCCTGGGTGGGCCCCACGAGCGTGGCGGAGCGCGGGGCCTTGGGTCCTGGGCGGGGCCTTCCGGGCCCCCTTAGAGAGTCTCGCAGCCTCCGCCCCGCAGCCCCCCAGGTCCATCGGATCTTCCCAAGGTCCCAGCCTGCTCTCTGGGAGCCTCAGCCACCGGCCCGGATCGCTGAGATTCTATCGGGCCACAGCCTCCACTAAAGTAAGCTGTTTCGATTCTTTTCGGCCAAACGGGGGGCGGGGCAGGAGCAAGTCCTCCCTTGGGGCCCTGTGGAGGATCCCCATGGTTTTTTTGCCCCTGCGCCTCCTGGGGTTGCTGAGGGGGCTGCCTCCCGCTTGTCTACGCACTTCTCCAGGAGGCTGGGCCTGGCTTTCAGCCTGAGACACGAAGAGCCGACGACAGAACACATCCCTGGCCAGCCAGAACTCCGGTCATGTGATGCCTTCCGAGCCCCGCCCTCAGGCGCCCCAACGCCAACGCTCTAGGTAGCAGGTCCAGGCCCCGCCCCTCCCAGGTTAAGGCTCCGCCCAGACTCAGAAAGAGGCTGAGAAACCGCCAGGAGGTGGAGCATCTGGGGAAATTAACGATGGTAGGGGAAAAGCCTGAGCCTCGAGAGAAGAATGCACCTTCCACCTTCAGCCGGATGTTGTATCTGATATGGACAATGCCATCAGGAGATTAAAAGAAGAATCTTAAAAAGTCCAGCACAGTCTGCCTTGAAAAATGAATCCTTTTGTCTTATAATATGAATAACATCATCAGACAGGGACTTCAAAGTAGGAAGATAAAAAATGACAAGATTTGAAATTCTTTTCAATTACAATTGTTATTTTATACATAGAAACTTTAATCTAATTTTGAGAACTTCTTATAAAAATAATCAAGCCTATATTCCCTTTTAGTTACATTTAGAAGCCAATAGAATATATATATATATCCTAGTTATTAAATTTCTAACAGTTTAATCTTGTTTTCTCAAAGTTGACTATTCCATTAAATTAAAAAAAAACTTTTGCATCTTTGTCTCATTTCTCCTTTTTGAAGCTATATTTGTTATTGTCATATTATCTTGAAACGATAAGGTACTTTAAGGACCTACTCTTATCATTGGCGAGAGGTTGACAAGCCTAAGAACTCATTTACCTAGTTACATAAGATAGTTGATCACAAATACAGATTACCAATAGTAAGATTTTTCATACTTGTGTCCTACTATAGTAACTCAAATGTTTTAATATTAATCTATTAATTAAAAGACTTGGCACTGTAACACAAATATCCTTTTTTTCACCTGCTCTTATTATAGAAATTTTGTAATGAAAGGAAAAGGGAGGACTTGGTTATGACAATATCAAAACTGTTCTTTCAAGGGCATGGATGTATCTAACAAAACAGGGGGGAAACTCCCTTAGCACTGTTTAATTCTAGGCAAGAGTCATAGTTACTAGTCATTCATGGAGCAAAGTTTAGCACCTATTCATAGCGGACCAGAAGTCAAGTTCAGAACCAACCAGATGGGAAAATGTCCTGGTTAGAAATAACACAATAGGGAAATTGAGTCAAGAGACTCCTATCTTTGCCTATGCAAAATTGTCCCCTTAACTTTCCCAGACACAGATATCCACCTGAAGCAGTTCTCACACCACACTCCCCTTGGGCAGAACATGGAACTCCCCCTGGATGGTAGATTATTAACTTCATGACAATTCAGATAATCATACTTGAAATAAAAACTTAGAATAATATTAGATTACAGTCCCAAGAGATTTTACTTCAAATAGCAAAATTTCACGAATCACATGTTAGGACTAGGATATTACTAGCTTTCTCATGTTTCCCTAGCAGTTAACAAGGAGTAAATACAAGGACATTTCATTTATCCTCCATTTATAAATTAAGAATAATCACATTTTAGTTTCATGCATATGGTGAATATGTGATAGTTAACTCAAAAGTCTCAGAAAATTGCTGGTTACTACAAGTCTCCAGACTAATAGATAGCCATATCGCTTATTAACCTCTAAGACAAAAATAAAATCTTTGAATCTCAAGTCTAATGTTACCAAGCTGATTCAAAGATGTAACTTGAATGCATACAGTTTATTAAGATACAGTTTTTATAAGTGGTAGCCAAATAATCTCAGATGAAACTCAAACTTTACTATAAGCAAACTTGTAAATTTCCCCCCTTTGATTGAGCATGATCCTAATTTCTTAACCTTCACTACTTTAGAATTTTACAACACATGGTCAGCAAGACTGTTTGGATCTTATGACCTTACCCAAGAAGAAAATCCCAAGGAACTACACAGATGAGGATAATTTAAAAGATTTGTGCTACTTTTCTCCCAAAAGTAAACTATGAAAGCAAATATACTCCATTACATATTTGCCAGTTTTCAAATATTTTCACAGCATTCTTTTTACAGCTCAATTCATAACCTAAAAGCACTCAGATTAAAAGAGCAGTAACTTTTCTAATAGCACTTCAGATATAATGGTTTACCAAGTTTCACATACATACATACACACACACACACACACACACACACACACACAGAGTTTAGAAACACAATATCATACATTTTATAAAGTATTTAAACATGGTACAAATTTATTACTAGTAGTTGATATTAAGTCAAATGTATTTCCAAATTATAAAGAAAATCATTCATTTTTATCACTTTTGGCTTTTCATACTAATTGCATTCATGATCAATATAAAGTATTTAAATTTACTAACATTTATATAGTGTTTACTATGTACCAAACACTGTACTAAGAACTTCGCAATCATATGATCCTCACACTATCCCCTGGGAAATGGCTGCTATTATTTTTTCCTTTTACAGATTAGAAAACTGAGGTAGACAGAAGTGAAGTAACTTGCTTAAAGTCACACACGTACACACACACACACACACACACATATTCCTTATGTAAGGGCTAAAATATATCCTTCTAAAGGTTCTTCAAGGACAGAATTTTGGTATGCTCTCCCCAAATAACTCAGCATGGCAAATATATTTTCATATTTTCCATATCATATAGGATAGCCAGATAAATTTTTCACATCCTTCTTATCTGAATGAGATTAAAATCATTCCTCAAACCTCTTTCTCCTCCCCCCAAAAAAACTCCAGACTCCAAACCCTTTACTTTCAAGCCCTTTATTCACAGGTTGTGTTTGCTCTTTGTTTTAAAAGAGGACCATGACATCAGAGAAATGATGACATGACTTGCACTTGACTTTGTTTTGAGTAAGGGAGGGCTGTGCAAGGTCACCAACCTCACTTTCTCCTCCTGAGCCATCTGGGTCCAGTGACCAGGTATTTATCAGGATGACTGGAGATGGTCCAGGATGCAGTGGGAGACCTTGGCCTTTTATGTTAAAGTCTTTTCAGGTACTCACTTTAAAGTGAGATAATGTCCATTCAGTGAATTAAGCCTCTCTAAAAAGTAGTCAGGGGGATGCCCCCTTAAATAGAAAAGAAAAAAAAAAGATAAATCATGCTGAAAGGGGCAGGAGGCTCAGGATTATTGTTTAGAAGAGAAAGAGTTACTATTGACATTCACTGTAAGCCAGGAGGGTCCAAAACAGCACTGAGTGGAGGTTGGGCAGGGACTCTTCCTAGTTCAATCCATGAGCTTCAGAGTGCATGGGGATTAAGGTTTTAGGGGAGATAAGAATGAAAGGGCAGGGCAGGAGAGGAGAGGAGAGGAGAGGAGAGGAGAGGAGAGGAGGGGAGGGGAGGGGAGAGGAGAGGAGAGGAGAGGAGAGGAGAGGAGAGGAGAGGAGAGGAATGAGAGGAGAGGAGAGGAGAGGAGAGGAGAGGAGAGGAGAGGAGAGGAGAGGAGAGGAGAGGAGAGGAATGAGAGGAGAGGAGAGGAGAGGAGAGGAGAGGAGAGGAGGGGGAGAGGAGGGGAGAGGAGAGGAGGGGAGAGGAGGGGAGAGGAGAGGAGGGGAGAGGAGGGGAGGGGAGAGGAGGGGAGAGGAGGGGAGAGGAGGGGAGAGGAGGGGAGAGGGGGAGAGGAGGGGAGAGGGGGAGAGGAGGGGAGAGGAGAGGAGAGGAGGGGAGAGGAGGGGAGAGGAGGGGAGAGGAGGGGAGAGGAGAGGAGGGGAGAGGAGGGGAGGGGAGAGGAGGGGAGAGGAGAGGAGAGGAGAGGAGAGGAGGGGAGAGGAGGGGAGAGGAATGAGAGGAGAGGAGAGGAGAGGAGGGGAGAGGAGGGGAGAGGAGAGGAGGGGAGAGGAGGGGAGGGGAGAGGAGAGGAATGAGAGAGAGGAGAGGAGGGGAGAGGAGGGGAGAGGAGAGGAGGGGAGGGGAGGGGAGGGGAGAGGAGGGGAGGGGAGGGGAGAGGAGGGGAGAGGAGGGGAGAGGAGGGGAGAGGAGAGGAGGGGAGAGGAGAGGAGGGGAGAGGAGGGGAGAGGAGGGGAGAGGAGAGGAGAGGAGGGGAGGGGAGAGGAGGGGAGAGGAGAGGAGAGGAGAGGAGAGGAGGGGAGAGGAGAGGAGAGGAGAGGAGGGGAGAGGAGAGGAGAGGAGAGGAGAGGAGGGGAGGGGAGAGGACAGGAGAGGAGGGGGAGAGGAGAGGAGAGGAGAGGAGAGGAATGAGACGAGAGGAGAGGAGAGGAGAGGAGAGGAGAGGAGAGGAGAGGAGAGAGGAGAGGAGAGGAGAGGAGAGGAGAGGAGAGGAGAGGAGAGGAGAGGAGAGGAGAGGAGAGGAGAGGAGAGGAGAGGAGAGGAGAGGAGAAGAGAGGAATGGAATGGAATCAAGCCAATATAACCCAAGTTAGTTGGGCAGCTTCTGGCCTTCAAAATTGACTTTCTTTTGGAGAATAGAAGGAAAGGGAGAGGGGTCTGAGTTACCCAAATGGCTGGGTCCCCATTTAGGCAGCTGTCTACTCTCAGGTTGTGTTTGTCCTTTTTCGAAGAGGACCAGGTTGTGTTGTGTTCGTCCTTCAAACTGACTACAACTTTCTTAATTTTCTTTTATTCCCTACTTACTTAAACTTTCTCTCTTCCTTTCTTTTATAACCTTCCAAAGAACTTAGATTAAAGCCTTGCAAAACACCTTTTTTTTTATATTTTGATTTGACATTTCTCTTATCTTATTCTATTTGTTTAATTCTTCTAGCTTTTATTTAGCAGACTATCTGTAGAACTAATCTTTCTTCCACTGAATTTTTCCTTTACAACTTAGCACAAATCTTTATTACACAAAACCAATAAATTGCAGTACTTGTCTTTGGGGTTCATAAACACTTACAAACACATGGTCTATTCCATTATCTTTTGATGACTTTGCTTCTAGTATTTCTAAACTATTGCATTCTATTATATTATTTACAGAATAAAGTGGAGTGGTAACACAAAATGTTCTTCCAAATTAAATTTTACTTAATTTTAAGTTATTCCCTGATTTAAGCAAACCTCTTTTTTCATGGACAAAAAAGAAGTAAAGAGCAGTCATTTCTTAAATTTCTTTTCAGAATGGTTGAATCAGTTCACAACTCCACCAACAATGCATTAGTGTCCCTTTTTTCATATCACCTCCAACATTTCCTATTTTACTTTTCTCTCATATTAGCTAATCTGATATATGTGATACCTCAGAAATGTTTAAATTTTCATTTCTCTAATCAATACTGATTTACATAGTATTTTTTCATATGACTAAAAGTACCTTTGTATCATTTGATATCATTTATCAAATGGGCAATGACTTGTACTCTTATAAATATGAGAATTCTCTATGTACTTGAGAAATGAGGCCTTCATTAGAGACACTTCCTGTAAAAATTGTTTCCCATCTTTCTGTTTTCCTTCTAGTCTTGACTACACTGACTTTGTGCAAAAAAAATAAATTATATAATAAGAATTATCTATTTTACATCTAATAATGCTCTCTATTTTCAGTTTGATCCTATTTTTTCCCTTATCCATAGATGTGACATGTAAACTATTTCTTGCTCTCCTAATTTGCTTTTGGTATCATCCTTCATGTACTCATTTTGATCTTATCTTGGTATACAGTGTAAGATGATGGTCTGTACCTAGTTTCTGCCATATTCTTTTCCAGTTTTCCTAGCAGTTTTTCTCAAATAATGAGTTCTTGTCCCAAAAGCTGGCATCTTTGGATTTATCAAACACTATATCACTGTGGTCATTTACTAGTAAGTTTTATGCACTTAATGTATTCTGCTGATCCACAACTCTATTTCTTAGCTTATACAAGATTATTTTGATGATTACCACTCTATAATATAGTCTAAAAATATTGTATGACTAAACGACCTTTTAAAAAATATTCTTGACATTTTGTTCTCCTAGATGAATTTTATTATGATTTTTCCCCAGTTTTATGAAATTTTTTTTGGTAGTTTGATTGGTATTGCACAGAATAATAAAAAACACAAACTCAGAAAAGGGGAGCAATGTCAAAATGCTACAACTGAAGCCTCAAAGAGAATTATGAATTGGTCTCAGGCCCAAAAAGAACTCCTGGAATAGTCGAAAAGTATTTCAAAAATCAAATAAGAGAAGTAGAAGAAGAATTGGGGGAAAATGAATGCTATGTAAGAGAATCACAAAGGAAGAATCATCAGTTTAGTAAAGGAAGTATAGAAACCAGAAAAATATGTACAAAGATTCACTCTTTAAAGTAACTCCTTAAAAATAAGAATTGGCCAAATGCAAAAGGAGGTACAAAAGCTAACTAAAAAAAAAAAATCTCTGAAAATTGGAATTGGGCAAGTGGAAGCTATCAACTCTATGAGATATTAAGAATCAATCAAACAAATCAAGAAAATGAAAAAAAAAATAGAAGAAAATGTAAACCACCTCATTGGCAAAGCAACTGACATGGAAAATAAATTAAAGAGAGATCATTTAAGAATTACTTGACTGTCTGAAATCCATGATAAAAAAAAAAGCCTGGATGGCATCTTTCAATAAATTACTGAAGGAAACTGCCCTAATATCTTAGAACTATAAGGGAAAATAGAAATAGAAAGAATCCACCGGTCACCTCCTGAAAGAGATCCTAAGATGAAAACTCCTAGGAATACTAGAGCTAAATTCCAGAACTCTCAGGTCAAGGTGTCAGAAAAGAAACTGCATGTAGCCAGAAAGAAAAAATTCAAATTTTGAGGAGTCACAGTTAGGATTGCACAGATCTTATTAGCTTCTACATTAAAGGATCAGAGGGCTTGTAATATGTATGATATTCCAGAAGACAAAGGCACTTGGATTACTACCAAAAATCAACTATCCAACAAAGCTGAGTATAGACCTTCAGGGGAAAAAAGGATATTCAATAAAATAGATGACTTTCAAACTTTCCTGATGAAAAGACATGAACTAAACAGAAAATTTGATTTTCAAGTATACAAAACTCCAGAGATGCATAAAAAGGTTAAGGTAAACAGGAAAGAGAAAACATGAGTTTTTCAATAAGCTTAAATTTTTTATATCTCTGCATGGGAAGATGATATTAGTAATTCTTAAGAACTACATCTCTATTAGGGCACTTAGAAGGAGTACAGATAGACAGATGGTGCAAGTATACATTGACTTTGATGGGAGGAAATAAAACAAATAAAGGATGAGAAAGATGATTACACTAGGAGAAGAGGAAAAGGAGAGGTAGAATGGGGCAAATTCTGTCACATGAAGATGTGTGAAAGACCTATTACTCTGCACAGAGAGAAATAATATGTGTGAGTATAGCTTGAACCTTACTCTCATTGGATTTAGTTCAAAGAGGGAATAACCTACACACTCAATTGGGTATAGAAATGTATCTTATCTTACAGGCAAATAGGAGAGGAGGGAGATAAGAGAAGGAGGGAGTCTTCTAGGAAGGAAGGCACTGTAAGGGAGTTGGTGCCCATAAACAAAACACTGGTAAGGAAAGAGAGTGAAAGGAGAGAGATACATATAGAGCAATGCATATATAGAATGGAAGGAAATACACAGTAATCATAACTGTGAATGGGAATGGGATGGACTCACCCATAAAACAGAAGGGGATAGCAGGGCATACTCAAAATCAGAATCCTATAAAAAAGAAATAAATCTGAAACAGAGAGACACAGATTAAATGTAAAAGGCTGGAGAAGAACATACCAGTTGCAATTAAAAATACACACAGAGGTAGCAATTATGATCTCAGACAAAGCAAAAGCAAAAGTAGAGCTAATTAAAAGAAATAAGGAAGGAAACTGCATCTTGCATCTGGGATCTTTGAGTTTATAAAAAACCAGGTTACTGTGGTCATTTATTTCTGTATATTGTGGACCTAATTCAATCCGTTAATCAACTCCTATATTTCTTATTTAATACCAGATTGTTTGAATGATTTCTACTCTGTAGTATAGCTTGAGATCTAGTGTAGGAAGAACATCATCCTTCACTTTTTATTTTCATTGATTATCTCATATTTTTGAAATTTTTGCTCTAAATGAATATTGTTTTCATTTTTTCTAGCTCTATAAAATTATTCTTTGGTAGTTTGATTTATATGACAATGAATAAGCAAATTTTGGTGGTACTGTTATCTTTATTATGTTGACTCAGTCTACCCATGAGCAAATAATACTTCTCCAATTGTTTAGACTTATCTTTATTTGTGCGAGGAATGTTTTGTAATTGTGTCCATGTAGTCCTGCGTGTGTCTTGGCAGATAGACTTCCAAGTACTTTATATTGTATACAGTTACTTTTAATTGAATTTATCTTCTTATTTCTTCCTGATGGGTTTTGTTGGTAATATATAGAAATGCTGATGAATGGTTTTATTTTTTATTCTGCCAATTTGCTAAAGTTGCTTATTGGTTAGGCTATCTTTTGGCTGATTCAAGTATTCTAAGTATACCATTGTATCATCTGCTAAAAGTGATAGTTTTATTTTTTCCTTGCCTATGCTTATTCCTTCAATTTATTTTTCTTATCTTATTGCTAAAATTAGCATTTCTAGTACAATATTCAATAATAATGGTCATAATGAGCATCCTTGTTTTTCCCCTGATCTACTTAGAAAGGCTGTTGGTTTATGTTCATATTACAGTTAAGGCTTGCTCTTGGTTTTACTTAGATATTACTTATTATTTTAAGAAAGACTCCATTTATTCCTATTTTTTTCTAGTGATTTTAATAGGAATGTGTTTTGTATTTGGTCAAAAGATTTTTATGTAGCTAATCACATGATTTTATTTTGTTACTGATATGGTTAATATGATTATAGTTTTCCTGATATTGAATCAACTCTACATTTCTGGTATAAATTCCATCAGGTCACATTATATGTTCTTTGTATAATACTGTAGTCTCCTGACTAGTGTGTATTTAATTTTTTCACATCAATGTTCATTCGGAAAATCAGTTCATATTTCTCATTCTCTGTTTTTGCCCTTCGTGGTTTAGGTATTAAAATAATATATGCGTCTTATAAGGGATTTGGTTCGGATTCCTTCTTTGCTATTTTTTTCTAATATTTTATATAGTATTGAAAATAATTGTTCTTTAAATGTTTGCTAGAATTCTCTTGCAAATCCATTAGGTCCTAGGTTGTTTTTATTTCCTTAGAGAATTCATTTATGGCTTATTCCATTTCTTTTTTGTAGATGCTATATACTTCTATTTTTATAAATACTTATCAATTTCATTTATATTATAAGTTTTATTGACAAATAATTTGGTAAAGTAGCTCTGAATAATTGCTTTAATTTATCTTCTTTGGTGGTGCATTAACCTTTTCCATTTTTAATACTGGCAATTTAGTTTTCTTCCTTTATGAATCAAATAATCAATATTTTATCTATTTTATTATTTTTCCATAATACCTAATTTTATTAATTGAACATTTTTCTAACTTTTAATTTTATTAATATTTTCTTTGATTTTCAGGATGTCCAGTTTGGGCTTTAATTGGGGATTTTCAATTTGTTCTTTTTTTTCTTTTCTTCTTTAGTTGCATGTCCAGTTCATTGATCTGTCCTTTCTCTCTTTTATCAATATGTGTTTAAAGATATAAGTTTCCCCCAACACTGCTTTCACTGCATCTCATAAATTTTGGTATATTGTCTCATTGTTTTTATTATCTTTAATGTAATTATTGATGATTTCTTTGATTTGTTCTTCACTTCACTTATTTCCACTTTAATTTCTAATTAATTTTTAATATGTGCTTCCAAACCCCTTTATTGAGTGTAACTTTTATTTACTTATGATTTTAAAAAAGGTGTATTTAATATTTTTCTTTCCTGCATTTCTTTGTGAAGATTTTATATCCTAAGAAATAGTTAATTTTTGTGAAGTTACCATGTATACCTGAGAAAAAGGTATATTTCTTTCTTTTCTTGCTCAATGTTCTCTTGAGATCTATCATATTTAACTTTTCTAAGATTCCATGAATATCCTTAATTTTTTTGGAGGGGTTCAATTTATCTATCTCTGAGAGGGAAAAGTTGAGGCCTGCCAATAGTACAGTTTTACTGTCTATTTCTTCCTGTAATTCATTTATATTTTCTTTAAGAATTTGATGCTCAGCCTTTTACACACTGAAACCTACAACCATAAGAGTCAGCTCTTTTATATTAGTTACAAAATGGAAGCCATAGCAGCCCAAGTCCCAGTCTTTGGAAACCTCTGAACCCTTGCCTCCCAGAGCAAGTACCTTTTGTGCCTGAGGTGCTGTTTTTCAATCCTAACCTTTTAACCATGAATAATGCCACTCTCAAAATAAAATGCCTACAGATCATGAAGAGTCCTGTGGCCCCAGTCACAGGTCATTTTGCCTGAATGGGGAGATTTGTTATGTGATACCCACTGTTCCATTTTGTAGGAAAGGGCTCCAGAGACTTGTTCAGTCCAGTATGACATTGACCTGGTAGAGACCAATAACATCAATATTTACAACAAATATGGAGAGAACTGAAGAAGCACTAGTGAAGTGAATCGAGATATTATGTCCAAACTGCAAGGGAAATAAATGAGGGCATGGAAAGGGTTTTATTGAAGCAAGTTCTTAGCCAATTTTCAGTGCTTTAAAAACAAGAATTGACTGCAATAATCTCCTGTTTCTCCTCAAGTATTTGTGGCCACATACATCCATCTGAAAAATGTGGTTTATTTTGGTCAAGGATGCCTTGGTCAAGCAAAACCCAAATAGCTCAGTTTTGTCCTACTAGAAGTCTTCCGCAGGCTTCATGTCTCCTTGACCTCAGCATTGGCCAAAGCTTTCTGTGCTAGATCCCTACTACATTATGTGTGATAGCCTAAATTCAGCTTTCCGTACTCACCCATGTTCATGCTGAGAGTCAAGTGGGTCATGGGGGAGGGGAGGCTCCAACTTGTCAGTGACCTGGACCCTAGTGGGTTTGGTCTTTTGGGGAGTGGAGTGGTGGTCAAAAAGGTCTCATTTGTCTAATAACAGCTCATACTTTTCTACCATTAGAGCTTTGTTTACTATAAGTCACTTTGTTTACTACAGCCCTTGGAAACAGGATATGCATGTAGCCCCATTTAACAGAGGGGCAAGTGGGGACTTGCCTAAGGTCCCCCACAGTAAATGGAAAAACCAGGACTCTAAATTGCCTCTTCTGATTCCGAGTTCAGGGTGTTGGTTACTACCTGAGAGTGCTTCAGGGGATGGCATTTTGAAAAAGATTCAGCCAAGCAGCCTTTGGGAAGAAAACCCAAAGGTGAAAAAGGAAGTGGTCCAAAGTACTGAACAGTCCAATAGTAAGTAGTCCTGCAAAAGATACACAGCTGGCCTTGTGGGAGCCGAGGCTTTACTCCTGCAGAGGCTACCTAGCTGTGTCATCCCTGGACTTTCTTCACATTTTCTAACTGTGGGTAAGGATTTTATTTTGACTTCTGACTTTGAAAGAACCTAGGCTTGGCCTAAGCCCAAGTCCAAGGTCCCTGGAAGACACCTTGAAGACCTTCCAAGTCTAACCCACCTCATTTGACAGATGGACCAAAGAGAACAGTTCATTCATTCGTTATTATGGCCAAGTTCAAGATGAGGCAGAAGATGAAACTATGACTGTTCTCAATCCCAAGGCAGTCCAAGAGTCCCAGAGTACAAGACTCTTGCCGCTACCTCCCTCTTCTTTCTGCATTTCTCCACAATTTCTTAACACTCATCTGCAATAAATGGTGTCTATTTTTTAACTGAGGAAGTACAAGTTAATCCTTTATTGTCAGTCTTTCTCATCTAAGCCAAAGATGTTTCACAGTTGCAACCAACCAGCCAGTCATCCTAGCTTAAAATCAAATGTTATATAATCACTGAACTCAGAGGTAGGCGTTAGAGGGAGCATGTGGGCAGTGGTAATGTTCTCCAGAAAGCTCATTTTCTTTTCAGCTCAGCTTCCTCTTCTATCTTTGACAATTCTTTCTTCCTTGGGACAAGGCTGTAAACACATGAGAAAGTTGTCTGGTCTTAGGTGGAAAAGGATCTTCTGAATATCCTATTGGTAGTTGCTGTGAGAGCAGAATGAATGTCCCTTAGGAAATACCCCTAAACCTTTCATATATGCTGATTTGTGTAAATAAAATGACAAGTTAAAAATTCTTTGGATGCTGTCATTCGGTGCATATATATTTAGTAATGGTATTGTTTCGTTGTCTATGGTGCCTTTTATCAAAATATAGTTTTCCTGCTTATCTATTTTACTTAGGTCTATTTTTTGCTTTTGTTTTGTTTGTAACCATATTTGCTACCCTTGACCTTTTTTATTTCAGCTGATGGATAAGAGATTCCAGTCCTTAATTTTAACTGCGTGTCTTTAACAGTGTGTTAAATGTCTTTTGGTTTCATGTGTCTCTTGTAAACAACATATTATTGGATTGTAGTCTCTTTCCATTCTGCTATCTTTTTTGTTTTAAGGATGAGTTCATCCCATTCCTATTCACAGTTATGATTATTTACTGTGCATTTTCCTCCATTTTCTCTTCTATTTATCCTTCACTCTCTCTCTTTTTTAATCCTGTTCCCTCCTCAAAAGTCTGACTTCCTTCTGACCACTGCTTCCTTAATCCTTCCTCCCTATTATCACCTCTTCTACTTTAGTTTGTGGCCCTCCTCTCCTACTTCTCTGAAAGGTAAGGTTGAATTTCTATGCCCAATTGTGAGTGTATATGTGTTATCCTCTCTTTGAACTGGATCAGATGAAAGTGACATTAAAGTGTTGCTCCCTCCCCCATTTCCCCTTACATTGTAAAATTCTTCCTTGCATGCCTCTTTTATGTGAGACAATTTTCCCCATTGCTCCTCTCCCTTCCCCCTTCTCCCAGTGCATCTCTTTCTCCCTCTTCCCTTTTTCTTTTCAGACCATCCCAACATAATAGCCTCAAATCCATGTCTTCTTTCTAAGTAGATTCCTACTAGTTACCCTAAAATGATAAAATGTGAAGTAAGGTAATAAAGAGTTTGAAACTGGAAAAACAGCTGAATGCCAAGACTGCACATGGATGAGTCCATGGACAGACCTTGCCCTTGAATTGTTCTAAGTCCTCTTCGGTCAAGAGATTGGTGGCCCTCATTATCCTCCATAGGAACTGTGAACTCTTTATGGTATCAAGGATGGAACAGCTCTCTGCATTGAAATCTCTACTTGTTTAGGGAAATGGCACTAAATTAAAATACCCTTTTATTCCAAGTGCTCTCCTCTCACCAGTGGGGTTATGTGAATGAAGTGTCCCAGCCAGAGCCCTATAAACTTCATATGTTATCAGGCAGAGGCAGAGTTCCCTGGTTTAGCTCTATATAAATGAAAGAATGTGGTTGGCTTCTTTCCAGATCAAATGGTTTCCCTCCTGCCTCTCCACTCACCTCATAATGTTCCTGGGCTTTCAGATTGTTTGAGATCACTTGAACCTAAAGGCTGGACTTAATGGCAAACCGGTCTTGGCCCAAGAGGATCAGATGGAAGATCCCTCTTCCTCAGGAGTCTTCTGTGTGAGTGCCTCTCACCTCAGGTTCTCCTAGCTAAATTAACTCATACCAGACTTCTACAAACGCTGAATGCTTTGCTTGTCCAGTGGTCATACCAATAAGAATCAATCAGCCAATGAGGATTTTAAGCATTTACAATTTGCTGAGTGAGGAAGGGGGAAGAGAAAGAGAGAGAAGGCCAGAGAGATAAGGAGAGAGAGAGAGACAGAGAGAGAGAGAGATGATTAGATGGATGTGGAGAATTTATTAAATGCTTACTGTGTACCTGGCACTGTCAATGCACTAGGGATAAGAAAGATAGAAAATAAAACCTGTTCTCAAGAGGTCTACCATCTTTTCTAACTTGATTTAATGTTTTCACCATACTTTACATATATAGCATCTTTGAGTTAAAGAATAAAGTGATTGGACCAGATGGTCTCTGAATTCCTTCAAATTCTGTCTTTACCATCCTGTGAACCTGACAACAACTATGTGAGGTAGATGCCACTATGATCATTCCCCTTTTCCAGATGATGACACTGAGGCACATTGAGTGTAAGGTTTTTGTCTTTGGTCACATGACTAATAGGCATCAGGGATGAAACTCTTACCCAATTCTCTCCTGACTCCAACTTTGAGTGTTTTTTTTTTATCCCATCACACCTCCCAACCTCTCATCCTGCAAAACTTTGAAACATGACTGCCTTTTATTCTATTTACCTAGGCCTAGATCAGACTCAGCGACCTAGACTGAAGATTCACTTGCCTTATGTGTGTGTGTGTTTTGAAATAAGACCATCCCATACATAAAGAGAGCCTCTAATCCTGCCTTACTTTGGGGGCCAGTCTTCAACCATCCATGTTAGTGCTGTGTGGTGAAGATGATAATTGTCATGCTATTTGATTTTGTGTTATGCATTGGAAATGCAGTTTGTTCATTTTAAAAAAATTTGGATTTCTGGCTATTTTGATGTTCTGGATTCTCTGCCAAGATTCCCATATGTTTTTTTTTCTTACTAGGCACAAGAGCAATTAGGAGGAATGTGTAAGCTTTTGTTGCTGGTCTTTAAAAAAAAAATCCCAACAACCTTTGTTATTGTCAGTATAATCAAAATCTGTCACTAGCAGCAAAAGACTAGCCCAGGCTCCTCCCATGAAACACGCTTTTAATTTTTCATGGATGGCTTTAAAAACTACATTTCCTCAGGGCTTCCAGTTACGAGCATAAATACAGGAGTTCAAAAGACAAAGCCAGTTTTCACAGCTGTGGCTCAACTAAATTAAAAAGAGGAATTAAAAAAAAAGAAAGAAAGGGAAACTGATCCATGGTTTTTGACAATAGGCAGAGTGGGACTGCCAACAATTGTTCTGAGTCATTTCTGAATGCTTTGGCAACTTCAGAGTTTCCAGATTTGACCTGGTTCTCTTAATTAATGGGGCTAGGGAACTTTTTTTCTTTCATATTCTTGCCTTGACGTTTCCACGTTTAATTTTCTTGTCCCAAAGCCTGCAGAATATCCATCGGCAGTAAAACATCCAAGAAGTTAGAAAAACATGTCATCTTAGTCATAACAGTGGGCTAATTGATTTTGGAGAATCGCTTAATTGTGTGACATTGGTTACCCAAACAACAATGCATGTTTTCACACCCCCCGTATATTAGCTCAAGCTATTTCATGACCTCCCCCTGCTGAGACAGACTCCATATTTCTGACCATAAATCTGGCCTGTGACTAAGTAAGAAGATTCTTTCCATCTTTGTTACTGTTTAGTGGTTAGATGTCTCCCACCCCACCCCCTTTCATTGCTAACATGGGAGAAACATGGGGAATAGTTTAAGAGTCGAGAGGACTTATTTCTGACCAATGGTTCTGAATACTAAAATTTTTCATTCAATAGAAGGAACTTCAGAGATGCTTCTCATTAAAAGCACCCTTATTTGAGGAATTAAGTGATAGCATAAGATCATAAATGTAGAAGCTGGAAGGGACCTCAGAGGCCATCTAATTCAATGCATCCATTCTACAGATGAGGAAATAAAGACCTGAGGAGATTAAGCAATTTACCCAAGGTCATACTGCACATGTCTCCAGAGTTCTTAGATAAGAGTCTTTTGCTTAGATGAGGGACTTGAAAATTGAAGAACAGGGACGGAGCTTAGATTCAGAAGCATGGATCTAATTTTCAGCCCTGTTGTTACCATTCCTTGGCACAATCCAAGATGGCTAACACTTAGGAAAAGGAGAGGATCAGAGCGAGAGAGCTCACACACTTAAATAGCTGAAAAGCTGGGAATAACAGAATGAAATACTGTACAATGTCAAAGGAGATTTGGAGACCAGCACAAACAGAAATAAATGTAAGACAACTCTGTGACATATTGGAGAGAGCACTAGTCTTGGTTTCAGAGAGCCATCACTTCAAATCTTGCCTCAGACATTTACTAGCTATATGGCTTTGGGTAAGTCATTTAATTTCTTTCAGCTTCACTTTCCTTATTTGTAAAGTGGAGATGATAATTTTTGTTGCTGTTCAGTCATTTCAGTTGTGTCAGACTCTTCATGACCCCATTTGTGATTTTCTTGGCAAAGATACTGGAGTCATATGCCATTTCCTTCTCTAGTTCACTTTACAGATGAGGAAACTGAGGCAAATGGGATTAAGTGACTTGTCCAGGGTCACACAGCTAGTGAATGTCTGAAGCTAAATTTGAGTGCAGGTCTTCTTGATTCCAAACCTAGGACTCTATGTACTGTGCCACCTAGCTATCGTGATAATAATGGGACCTACTTTATAGGCTTATTGCATGACTGAAATTGGTTGAGCAAGAATCCCCTCTTTAAAACTCTAGTCAAAAAAACACAGAGTGAAAGGGGAGTTTGGAAACTACCAACTTCTTGATGTTTGAGGCAGGCTCAAATGAAATAATGCATAATATTTGTTGTTGTCATCATACCCCATAAACTTGAAACATTTCAGCAAGGAGCTGTGTTCCTCTGAGAATAGTTAGTTTTAGACTCACAAGGGGAAAGGAACGGAGTAGAACATCAGAAATGGAGGTAACTAGTCCTTAAAAAGGATAAAGAGGAGAAAATGCAATCATAGATGATAGAGTTAGAGCTGAAGGTGGCCTCAAAGGCCCTCTAAATTTAATGCAACCATTTTACAGGTGAGGAAAGAGAAGCCTACAGAGGTCCGGAGACTTGCCTGACATTACGCAGGTAGTGTCAGAGATGGGAAGGGAAACCAGGTCCTTTGAGTCCTTGGGTAATCTTTTTTCCACTGGACTGTAACCCAGGAAATAAATATTTCAATCCATCAACTAGTATTTATCAAGCACTTTATTTATCAAGTTCTGTCCATTTCAATAGAACTTAGGACTTACAGAATTGACAATATTTTGTTATATACACAGTCATGACAACAACCCTGTGAGGTACATAGCATAAAGCTATTATTTTTCCATTTTACAGATGGGGAAATAACTGTTTAAAGAAGTCATGGAATCATAAAGCTTCAAGTTGGAAGGGTCTTAGAGATCATCTGTCTGAAACCCTTCATTTGAAAACAAAATGAACTGAGACATGGAGAGGTCAAGTGATTTGACCATGGTCACACAGCAAGTAAACAGCAGAACCAATGCCTGAATTTAGGCCTGACTCCAAGGTGACTTCTCTTTTCACTGCACTGTGTTCATTCCTTTCCATACTTACCATTGTTCAGTGTATTTTTGGTTTGTTTATTTTAATGCACACATAACTCAGACTACCATTTCTTAGAAACATATTTCATTCTTCACCTACATCTATAAGCACCCTCATAAAAATATGTTCAGCGTCTCAGAACTCTTACAGCAGAGATTATTCTGTAGGGATCTAAAACTCAGAGATATAAAACAGGTCCCTAGCCCAACCAAGAACCACTGTCCCAGGTAGTAGTACCAGGCAGAAGACAATCAGCATTCTGGCATGACTGAAATGGATTAGAGCAAGAGTCTAATCTTTAAAGCACAGTGTGATAGGGTAGTTTAGAAACCCACAAGGTGCAAAATACAAATGACCTTCATGGGAACAAATTGCATCTATGCTCCCTTACAAGTGTAGAACATAAAAATGCATCCTGGGTTTCTACTTAGGACTTGTTTAATTTTTCTTTCCAACAACAGGTGCTTTTATTATTATATCTTTTTTTGTTGACCCAGTAATTGTGTTTTTGGAAATATTTATTCCATTAAAATTTTTGATTTTGTTAGCATGTAACTTAGCAGAATATTCTTCAGTCATTTTATTTATCTACTCTTCAACATTATGTATTTCTCTTTCTCACTTTTGATCTTGATAAGTGTGTTTTTTTTTCCTTTTTTGAACAAAATGTTTAATCTTTTGGGAAAATGGGAGAATTTTATTTTAAAAATGTATCAATTAGTTTTATTTATCTATATATTTTTAGCTCAGTAAGTTCTTATTTTATTTTCAATTTTATTTATCTCTTCGATTTTTAGAATTTCTATCATGATGTATGTTGGGGATATTGATCTGTTTGGGAATATTGATTTACTTGATTTTCTTGTTTTGATAATTACATATTTAATCACATTTCAAGACAACTACTATTTGACAATTCTTTCTGTGCCTCCTCAGTCTTGGAGATGGGACAGGTCCTTCTTTCTTTTGTCTTTACCAATTTAAAATTTAAAATAAAGAAGATCAATTATAAGCCAAAACATTTCTGCTTTTGCAGAAGCACTTTAACTCTGGGGTCCAGTGACCATTGCTTACAGTATCATTCACTGTTAGCATCCACAGGGGCCTCAGAAGCCCATTGAAACTGCATTGGAGAAAGGTTTATCTTCCACCTCATATAACTTTTCTCTGTAGTGTACACTTCTTAATTAAAAATCTTCAGCAATATGTCAGAGGCTTACAGTGTTGGAAATGTACTCAGATCAGGAGCTAGAGGATGAGTGGCTATCTCAAACACTGGAGATGATGGAAACCAAGTCCCTCACCCAGCCTGGGAAATCCATCTGCTTGACCTTGTACTCATAGCCTTGTTTGCAAATAATGAGGCATGACAAGGAGAGGAAAAGAAGTAATAGGAAAGGAGAGATTCTCACTATGAGCCCTGCATGAATGAACTGTATAACCAGAATCTTCTCATCTCTTAGCTTTCTGTGCATCCTAACAGCCTAGTCCAGCTGAGGGAACCCCATCCAAACACTTGTGTAAACATTACAGAACTTTAGGAGAATGAAAATATGTTCCAAGCCACCATTTGCACAAACAAATAAAACACAGACAGGAAGATTAACCCAGGAATTGCATCCCAACCTTGCAAAGAAATAAGACCTATATAAGTCTAAAGCTCTTTGTGATTCCAATAAGAAGAGACTTTGTTGGATCAAGAAAGTATAATTATATCCCTCATTGAATACTGAATAAGACTTACTTAAAACACACACACACACACACACATGCACACACACACACGCACACACAAACATACTCTCTGAGAACACAAATCTTTCCCCCCTTTTAGATGAAATCAGTATGGTGTTCAATGTCCAGTGTAGACCCAGAGAAGAGAATCCCTGAATTAAGATTCACCTCCTCAAAGACTCCTGTAATGTTAATGAGAAGTAAAGGTCTCCTCTTCCATTAATGGCCCATTACTGCCCATTAAGGGAAGCTTGATTAGGGGAGACCCACACCTTTGGTTAATTTTTCTAATGAGGCACTGGTTCTCAAGTGTTGGGATGCCCTCTGGCTCTGAAAAGTGTATAAACTTCTGCAGTGAATTTTTACTTTGGGGCTTACTGATTGGAAGTGATTGGTTAGATAAGACTCTGGGCAGCAGTTAAGGAGTACCCACTTTGAAAACACATTTTGAAAACCCTGATCTTGAGGCTTTTCTCTCTGGTTAACTGTGTATGTATGGTGAGACAGTTGGATCTTTCTGTTGATCTGTGATGTATGTATTGCTTTCAGTCAGTCAGTTGGAAGCCATGTCTATTGATTTTGATTTCTGTGTATTTTCTCTGAAGTTCAGGGTGCTGACTTTTCCCCTTGAACTAAGTGAATGATACATGTGCTTGATTAAAGTTGACCCTTCAAAAGTTACTTTCCTTTTAGAAAAGACCTAAGAACTTCTACAGCAGGCACTCTTGTGTACTTTGGGGTCCTTGCTGTTACACCTCCCAATTAGCACCTGGCCATGTACTCCTTCCATTTATTTTTAATTCCTTCAGTATTTAATATTAAAATAGTGCCCCATTTTCCGGCACAAGGCAGGTAGGAAGACCACTAGCTCAATGGGGTCCACGTCATGTACAATCACTACTATATACTATATACTACACTACTATATTAATAATTAATAATTATATACAATTATCAAATTGTATATTAAAATAATATACAATATAAAATTGTATGCCACACAATTGCTGATATTACTTTGGAATAGAACTCTAATTGTTTTATGTGAGTAGCCTTGCCTCTCCCAACAAATGTTACGCAAGTTATTTCCTTTCTCAGGGTCCCAGTTTCCTCATTTGTAAAGTGAGAAGGTGGGACTAAATTACATCAAAATTCATTTCTAAATATATGCTTAGAATTCAAATTCTGCTTGTGATGTTTACGTAGCTGTGTGATCCTGGGAATGTCACTTAAAACTCTCAGAATATCGGTCTTATTTACCAGATTATAGGCAAGTTAGGATAAATTGACGTTGTTTGTGGTCCCATCTAAAGCCTTTCCCTATTTGGGGGATTTTTTTTGAGGCATTTGGGGTGAAGTGACTTGCCTAGGATCACCCAACTAGTAGGTATCTGAGTGTGGACTTGTTCTCAGGTCCTCCTGACTCCAGGGCTAGCTGTGCTTTTCATTGCGCTATGGAGCTGCCTCTTAGAGAATTTTTAATAAATGTTATCACTTGTACTGGACCTGAGTTTTTGTTAACTTGTGTGTGTGTGTATGTATGTGTATGTTGTCTCCATTTTTACTGTAATGTTCATCACCTGTATTGATCTTTTTGTTTCCCTTTTTTTGTTCAAGTTTTGTCATCTGTATTTTAGGGCACACTGTAGGCATGGTAAGGAATATTGAGACCAAAAATGTTTCCCAGAAAGACTTTTGGAGTCTGGTAATTAATGCAATTGATGAGAAACCAGGTATCATAGTTTCTACTTATAATTCCATGACCCTGGATAAATAATATGATTTTTTTGTGGTCTCATCTCTTTAACAGAACATTTGACATTTCTAGAGCACTTCACAGTCTGCAACACTTTCCTGCCTTTGAACTAATATGCTAAAGTGAGTTGTGGTAATTCAATATTATCCCCATTTTACAAATGAGGAAACTGAGACTTAGAGAAATGAAATGACTTGCTACTAAGTGGTGGAACTAGGAATTAATTGAATTCAAATTGGATTCCAGTTCATTTCAACACACATTTAAATACACTTCACAGGGCATTGTGCTAGATATTGGTAGATACAAACCAAACAAAATAGCTCTTGCTCTCAATGAGCTCATGTTCTACTAGAGTGTATATACCATGTGCATAAAGTAAACATGCTACAAAGTCATTAATGATGCAGTGGAAAGAGCTCTGGACCTGGAGTCAAGAAGACCCGTGTTCAAATCCCACTTCAGGCCCTTCCTAGCTGCGTGACCCTGGGAAAGACATTTAACCTTTGTCTCAGTTTCCTCATGTGTGAAATGAGTATAATAATATCACCTCCCTCCCAATGGTGTTATGAGGAACAACTGAGATAATATTTTGTAGAAATCCTAAAGTGCTGAATCTAACAAATACTTATTACTATTAAGAGTTGGAAAGGGCATTAGAAGTCTTGTCTGAACCTTACTCAGTAGATGATGAAACTGAGGTCCAGACAGTTTAAGGAACTTACCCAAGATCGCATGGGGCAGAGATAACATTTGAGCCTGAGTCTTCTGACTCCAGATCTGTTGTTTCTTTCTAACTATACCATATGCTAATGGAAGGAGAGAAAAGGGAATGAGAAGGGCCTTAGTTAAGAGATGGCATGGGAACTATGTTTTGAGGCCTTAGTCCCAAGTCAGACAAATAAATGATGCTTGCAGAACTAGACTCAGCTGTCCTCTGCCTCCTGGACAAAGGAACCCCTCGTTCACCTCCTGGGGTGTTGGAGGCCAGGAAAGGAGTGAGTGAAAAGGCAAAGAGGAGTTTCCTCTGAGTGGATAAACAATTGTTGGGGTTTGTTCTAAACTGACATGTGTCTTTGATCAGTGGAATTCGCAACAGCGGTCTGTGTGAACAGAGCCGAGAAAAGCTAAAATGGCTCTGTGTAAGGGGGAGTTGGAGGGGGCTGGGTGGCCCAAGAGGCCAAGAAGCTGGTTAAACATGGAGTGGGTCCAAAAGCAAAAAGGGAACTTGTCCTTCTCAGGAACTGGTCACAGAATGAGGCCTGAGAGAGGGAGGGGAAGCTTGAACAGGAGAAGGGCAGAAGCCAGTGAGGAAGTTAGCTAGAGTCTCGCAAGATGGAGCTCATGTATTTTAGGGAGAAATGCTCTTCCTTACCCCTCCCAGTATCATGAACTAAGATAAACCAGGCAACAAGAGAGATGGAAATATCTGTGAGATAGAAGACAAGCAGATTTGCCTGACTAAAAAGCAGCTAAACTCTCAGCATATTAATTTTTAATGGTGTCAGGATAGCATGGTAGCCCAACCCCATGGAACTCTAGGGGTCAGGTCTATGCTAGGGGCATGAACAATATCGAGAACTAGCTGTAAGACCTCAGTAAGGCATTTTATTTTGTAACCCTCACTTTTCCTATCTGTAAAAAGGCAGTAATAATAGTTGTATTGCATATTTCCCAGGGTTTTCAGTATTAACTTATGATCCTGGACAAGATGAGCTGAAAGCTCACTAAGTCTCAGTTTCCCCAAGTGTAAAATGGGAATATTAATATTTACATTATCTGCTTCATAGAAATGAGAAAACCTTAAAGTTTCATGTAAGTGTGAGTTAATATTAGCACCTGTTGAGTTTGACACAAATGGATTGCCTTCTCAGTCAAGTCAGATGGGTGTGAACAATAACCCCAGTGCATTCAATTATATGGTCTCATATCTAGCTTAACTCATGTAGACTAATCTGATGAGTTAAGATAAGGACAGGAGACAGAGGAAAGAAGGTTACTGCATTTAGAGACAGCTGGTGGTACAGTGGTTAGAGCACTGGGTTTGGAGTCAGCAAGACCTGACTTTGAATCAAGTTTTGGACTTATGAGCAATGTAACCCTGGGCAAGTCACTTCTGTTTGCCTCAGTGTCTTCAAATGTCAAATGGAAATGATAATAATACTTACTTTGCAGGGTTGTTGTAAGGAAAGAAATGAAATAATATTTGCATAAAAGCACTTAGCACCAGTACTTGGTATGTAGTAGGTACTATAATAAACATTTATTTTCTTATTTCTGAACCACTGAATTTCAGAGTTGGAAGGGGCTTTAGTAGTCGTTGAGAGTAACTATATCTGAAAATGAATCCTCATTGCAAAACACCTGACCAGTGGCCATTCATTCAGTGTTTATAGACCTCCCTTAAGGGAGATGCCAAAAGGCTCCGCATTAACTATATGAAGCAGTCTGTGATACTTTTGAATGGCTCTATATTGTTCTTTCTTATATCAGGTCAAATAGTCTTCTTTGTAATGTCCATCCATCCACTGTACCCTCTGACACTAAAATTAATTGATAGATGAAAGTCCTATGGTCAGTAACATACTAGGTTTCTTGGTAAGAGATTTCACTTGCAAAATAAATTCCAACTACTTAGCATCCAACATTTTCATTGGAATAGAGAAAGTCACCAAGAATTGTAAATGACAAGTAAAAGTTTCTAGTGATGGAGTTTCCAGGAAGACTGGAGATTACCGGAAAGTCCAAATGGATGAGGGTTTGCTTCAGTTGAGTATCTTTATTAAGAATCCTGTGAAGGAAGTAAATAACAAATTAATGACATTTGCAGAAGACTCAAAATGTGAAGGTATGATTATAATGAAAGAGGATAAAGGTGTTGGGGTGAAAGAGCTATGTAAGAAAACAAATAAGATACTAAAGAGAGCAATTCCCCTCTGTAGCCTTCATTATCAGTGCTTGCATGTAGCTGGAAGCCTAGTCTCATGGAAACCAATTTTGAAATCAGAAGTTCTGAGTTCAAATCTGGAGACTGCTCTTTATTTCTTCAGTGACTTTGAGGAAGATTCTTTGCTACTACAGGCTTTATAGGAACATACATTTTTTTAAAGCTAAAAGAGGCAGTAGAGGATCGTCTAGTCTGAAACTTTCGTTTTACAGATAAGGAAACTGAGACCAAGAGAGATTAAATTATTTTCTCAACAAATAGCCCCAAGACTAAGCTGGGATTTTATACTTCCTCATCTATAAAAAGAAGCTTGAACTAGTTGTTCCTATGAAGTCCTTTTCTTTCTGGACGCACATGAGAGTATAATGCTGTGAGCAAAGGAGACGGATTCTCCTTCTTTAGAAGGAGGAGTCGCTTTAATTGTGTGTGGAATAGTAGAAGTAGTTCAGTTAAAGGACCTCAGAGTAAATGCAAGTACTCCTCACATGTGAGACATGGAGTTTCACTATGGGGAATTCCCAGGTAAGAAAACTCCTTTGAGAGTTGTTTAGAGTACTGAAGGTCACTAAGTCACTTGGTCAAGTGACAAGGTCACACAGTATATATCAGAGACAGGACTTGAAGCTGGCTCTTCTGGTCTGGTATTATCTACTACACTATACTATCTTTTGTTAGCTATATGGTCACTGGGAAATTTTACTATTTTGTTTCTTTAAGCCTTAATTTCTTCATGGCTGAAGTGAAGATGATAATGATACCTGTAGCACCTACCTGATAAGCTATTGTGAAACCCAAACAAGGTAATGTATGGAAAGCACTTTGCAATATATGATGGTGATGGTGATGATGGTAATGATGATGATGATGATGATGATGTTGGTTGTGGTGATGATGGTGATAATGAGGGTGATGATGATGGTGGTGATGAAATTGGTGATGGAGGTAGTGATAATCATGATATTTTGGAAGGAGTAGTATGCTTTATATGAGGGGGCAAAATAGCGTGAGAGAAATAAGGTTGGATATGGAGTCAGAGAATCTGATATTGCATACTGGCTCTGTCCCTTACTATCTATGTGACTTTGGGGAAATCATTTATCTTTGTGGGGCTTAATTTCCTCATCTGTAAAATGTACGAGTTGGGACCAGATGGACTATAAGGTCACATTCAGCTCTAGATCTATGATTCTATGAATGCTCCTTTGAAAAATCCATGACTTCCCTAAGAACATATACCCTATGGTGTTCACCATCAGATAGGGACATCTAGCATTTCAATTTCTCCAGCACTCTGGATCTTTTAGGACCTTCCCAAGGGCCATGTCAGTGTACAATTCAAGTGTGCATTTGAATTTTTTCCCTTCTGCCACCAACAGTCTATGTAGAGTAGGGTTAATGATAGAATACCCTTTTTTCCCACCAGACATTAGCCTAACATTAGCCTAACTGGATTAGGGAGGATGAGAGAGGTCACACCCAAAGACTTTTCCTCTTCAGTGACATGGACATATGAAATACATTTTAAGTACTTAAAATAGGAAAAGTGTCCTTGGAAGGTGTTTGGATGACCTAAGATTTGGATGATCCAAGGGTATAGTCCTTTTTCCCTCAACTATTTATTTGGTGCTTATTAAGTTCAGGGTATTGTGGAAGATATAGAGAAATTTAAGACCCAATCCCTTTTGGAGACATAGATTTGAATCCTGCTCCCACAGCTGGTGTATTAGACATATGTACAAATAATTATGGTAAAAGACAGAATATAAAAGTATAAAAGATAATTCAAATACTGTGGGAGTTTAGAAAAGAGAGAAATAACTGGGCTGAAGGGACAAGGAAAGGCTTGATAGAAGAGGCGGCTTTTGAGCAGAACTGGAAAGGGGAGGAATCAGTTCAGCCAAATAGAGGAAGAAGAACATTCTAGGTGGAGGCAACAGCTTGAACAAAATCACAAAAGTGGAAAATCAAATGATCCTGACTGGCTGAATCAGGAATGAGACAGGATAAGGAGCAATGAGAGGTAAGGGAGATTAGGTCAAACTGTGATCACCTTGAATGTCAGTTGAAGGAATTTGGATGTTTTTATTCCAAAGGGAATGGGAGCCATCAAAAGTTTTTGAGTAGGGGGGTCATGCAGTTGGATATGTGCTTTAGGAAGATGTATTCTATCTTATGCATATGAGGATAATGCTACTCAAACTTGCTCTTTGAGACTGTTTCTAGTCCCATCAGTGGCCTGGCAGACAGAGAAATAGTGAATGAAGTTGGGTTCAGCTGAGAAAGAAAACAAAAGTTTCTGAATGAATATTCCATTATACAGGGCTTTAAGTTTTACCAAGTTATTTACATGCATTATCTCATTGATCCTGACAATGACCTTGTGAGTTAGGAGCTATTATTTTCCTTTTCAGAGATGAAGAAACTGAGGCTAAGAGATTTTAAGGGGGTTGGAAACTGAGGCCCAAGGAAGCTAGATGCAACAAAGCTGGTATGTGTCTGAAGCAATTCTTTCCTGATTTACTGGTCTAGCTGGGACACATAGAAGAGAAATTACTTACCATGACCTCTCCATTGTACTCAGTGTGATACCCCTCTTCAGTTCTTCAGTGGCAGGGGTGTTCCAAGTCTTGGCACCATAATCCAGTAGTGAAATGTTACCATTGAAAAGCTGAGCATTTGTGTTTATGGGAATCTTGGGAATTTTTGAGGGAGTTTGCAATTTTCCAGAAGCAATCCTCTTTTTTCAATGCTGGAACCAACTGAGACTAAATGTTTTCTGAGGACTGTTCTAGCTAATTACAAAGAGAAACATCATTGAGAGGTTGACCATTTGGTGCTTAGACTTTGGGGACCATGGCCAGTCATTAAGAATGTTAATCTTCTTTTTGTATCACTTGTGTTATGTGGTTATGTGGTTGCCATTATCACATGCCTTTCACTTCCTAAAGTCAAGCCAGTAGAAAGGGTCAAGTCAATATTTCTTACTTTTGCTTTGATCTCTTTCTACTGATGATATTTTATTTCTACCCATGTTGCCCATGTGTGCTGGAATAATGTGCTAAAATATTTCGTCTCCATTGACCTAAAAGCTGCTTAATCTGACTTTGGTTTTGAAGACATCTGCGTCAGATCAGTCCCTCAATCCTCTTTTGTTTCTTTGCAGCTCTTGGCAAGATTTGTTGCAAGTGGCAGTGTGCTTTGGTATTTGCTGTTATTTGCTAATTTAAAGTTTAGTTGAGCCCAAATGTGGAAATTTGGGGGAGAGAAAGATGAAGAGAGAGAGAAAGAGATTGAGAGAGATAGGAAAGGGGAGAAATAAAAAGAGGGGGAGAAGGAGAGAAAGCAAGAAAAAGAGGGAAGAAGAGGGGGAAAGGGAGAGAGGGAGAAAGAAAGAGAATGAAAAGGTGAAGAGAAAGGAAGATAGAGAAGATAAGGGAGAAAGAGGGGAAGAGAGAGGGAAGAAAGGGGAGAGAAAGACAGAAGAGAGACAGAGAGAAATACAAGAGAGACACACATAGAGACATAGATAGAGAGACAGAGACAAAAAGACATAGAGAGACACGCAGACAGAGAGACAGAGAGATAGAGACACAGAGAGAAAACAAGAGAGAGACACAAAGAGAGAGCAATAGAGACAGAGACAGAGAGACAGAGAGAGACAGAGAGAGAGAGAACTGTTTGATTTGAATTCTGGGATTTTTACCTGCCAATATGAATTACACAAGTGTTTTCTCTGTCTTTAAAGAAGGCTTCAGGAATATTATTTGAAATTCAATTGGTAACCAGATACTTTGTTTCTCTGTGTTTCAATTAACAGTAAAAGAGATTTGGTTCATAGGTGATGATAAAGTCAAGTGTTGTTGGTATACAATGGAATCCATGCTTTTTCTTTGCTTTGTAGCCTTTGTTTCTACCTGGTTTCTGATTGGTTGTGTGGTATGTGATGTGTGTGTGACAAGAATTAGTATTTCCTTATGATGGTTGTCTCTTTTGCTTGTGATCTTCAGAGCCTGTTTTTATATTTTGATGTGTCAGAAAAAAGTAATAAGAGCCAAGATGGCAGAGTAGAAGGATGGACTTGTAGAAGCTCTCCCCCCATAGCCCATAAAATACCTGTAAAAATGACCCTAAACAAATTCTAGAGCAGTGGAAGTCACAAAATGACGGAGTGAAAGAGATTTCCAGATCAAGGTAGCCTGGAAGGCCAACAGGAAAGATCTATTACACTGGGCTCAGAGCAGAGCACAGCCCAGTCTTGGTCTTGTGGTGCAGCAGTGACAGAACCATAACAGGCTTCAGGGTGCCACCACCAGCAGCTGTATTTCCCAGATTCCTCAACCCACAAACAACAAAGACAGCTTCAAAGGTCAGTGAGAAAGCTCTTTCATCTGCATGAGAAGGGAGCAGGGTCGTCCCCTACCCTCAGGCAGCCCCAGGTGGGTACAGCATCCATTCTTGGAGCCCTCAGCCTAAATAACCTGGGGGAATTGAGCTGCTAATTTGGATCTCAGCCCTGAGTGGTGGCCCTGGAGTGAGGAGGAACACTGGCTGGTGGAGCTGGTGGAGGCTCTGGAGAGGGAATTCTATTCACAGATCTTGGGAAGAAAAGTTTGTGGTTGCTCCCAGAACAGAGTGCAGGTCAGGAAAGGAAAAAACTTCTCTCCCTTGATTTTGCCACATTGGAGAACTTACAGCTCCCCAGAATATTCCCTTCTCTTGACAAAGGACTGAAAAGTCAAGGAACTGGCTGGGAAAATGCCCTCAAAAGGGAAAAAAAAAATAAGACCATAGAAGGTTACTTTCTTGGTGAACAAGTATTTTCTTCCATTCTTTCAGATGAGGAAGAATGATGCATACTGAGGAAGACATAAAAGTCAAGGCTTCTGCATCCAAAACCTCCAAGATAAATACGCAGTGGTCCCAGGTGATGACAGAGCTCAGAAAAGGTTTTGAAAATCAAGTAAGAGAGGTGGAGGAAAAATTGAGAAGAGAAATGAGAGTGAACAATAAAATCATGAAAAGAGAGTCAACAGCTTGGTAAGGAGACCCCCAAAATGCTGAAGAAAATAACACCTTTAAACATAGACTAACTCAAATGGCAAAAGAGGCCCAAAAAGTCAATGAGGAGAAGAATGTTTTCAAAGGCAGAATGGGTCAAATGGAAAAAGAGGTTCAAAAACTCACTGAAGAAAATAGTTCTTTAAAAACTAGACTGAAGCAGATGGCAGCTAATGACTTTATGAGAAACCAAGAAATTACATAACAAAACCAAAAGAATGAAAAAATAGAAGACAATGTGAAATATCTCAACCGACCTGGAAAATAGATCCAGGAGAGACGATTTAAAAATTATGGGACTCCCTGAAAGCCATGATCAAAAAAAGGGCTTAGACATCATGTTTCATGAAATTATCAAGGAAAACTGCCCTGATATTCTAGAAGAAGAGAGTGAAATAAATATTGAAAGAATCTGCCAGTCACCCCCTGAAAGAGATCTGAAAAGAAAAACTCTGAGGAATATTGTAGTCAAATTCCAGAATTTCTAGGTCAAGGAGAAAATATTGTAAGCAGCCAGAAAGAAGCAATTTGAGTATTGTGGAAATACAATCAAGATAACACAAGATCTAGAAGCTTCTACATTAAGGGATTGAATGGCTTGGAATATGATATTCCAGAAGTCAAAGGAACTAGGATTAAAACCAAGAACCACTTACTCAGCAAAAATGAGTATAATACTTCAGGGGAACAAGTGGTCATTCAATGAAATAGAGGACTTTTAAGCATTCTTGATGAAAAGACCAGAGCTAAATAGAAAAGAAATAGCATTTGACTTGAGACTTGAAGGATCAATGAAATTCTTATAGGATGAAATGGGCCATGTCAGGCTTAGGGAATGCCATGAGCAAAGATATAAAGCTTAGAAAGTATGCAATGTGTATGGTGAGCTGCCTATTTTGCAGTATAGTGTAAGGAAAGTTAAAGACCTGTAATTCCAAGCTGAGCGACTTATACTGAATTTGATAAGCAGTAGGGACTAGTAAAAATCAACAGCTTTTATAAAGAGTTTTAAGGATTATTAAAGGGTTTTGAGCAGAGAATCAACACAATAAAAACTATATATGAGGATAATTCATCTGTCATTTAGTTAAGAAGCCCTTATTAAGCACTTATTGTGTACTAGGGACTGTGCTAGTGGCTTAAAGGGTTGACTAGAAAGGAAAAAAGAGTAGTCTGGAAAAAGTTAGGAAACAA
Organism: Bettongia penicillata ogilbyi; assembly: GCA_023548195.1. Classification (NCBI taxonomy): domain Eukaryota; kingdom Metazoa; phylum Chordata; class Mammalia; order Diprotodontia; family Potoroidae; genus Bettongia; species Bettongia penicillata. The sequence continues at coordinate 1,284,580 of JAJHZJ010000027.1, read as the reverse complement.
TTTCAGTGGCTTAGTCTGGTGGTAATTAAGACTTGTACCATAGAGATGATCATAGGAATAGAAAAAGGAAATAGGTATGAGAGGAAGAATTACTGAGATAAAAATGAAATAATTCCCACCCTCTAAGAACTTACAAGAGAAATAACACATATGCAGAATATATGCAGAATAAATACAAAGTAATTTGGAAGTATAGAGAAAGCATGGGAAGCACATGAGACAAAAACAATAGATAACAGAATGCATCGATTCAGTGGAATATAGGTTTCTTGAGAGGCTGAATCTTAAAGCTATCCTAAGAGACATTACATAGATAACCAGGTTCATTAATTGACTCAAAATGCTACTTCTGTGAAGGAACTGGATTTTAATTGTTACATTAAAGGGATCTGGGACATTAGGATATTGACTGGAAAAGAGGAGAGAAGATGAAGAGAAGGAAATACGATGATGTAAATTCAATATGGCAGGGAAGAAACTATAGGACCTCTAAAAAGGGGGATACTTATGCCCACGTCTATATTTTAGTGGTTAATGATGAATTCTCATGTCTCTGTAAGAACAGAATGTTAGTCATAGACAGAGAAAATGATAGGTCTGGGTATATTCATGAGTTTGGAGGAGGTACCTCCCATAGGATGTGTTGTTCCCACAGATACCCAAGAGGTTAATTGGACTTAGAGAACTCGGTGGGTTGTATGTACATTGATTGGGAGTGACTCTGTGCCAAATTCTTACAACATAAAAATTTCTAATTTATTCTCTGTCCTTAGAGGGCCATGATGACAGCAGGCTACAAGAAAGCCAACATAATTGACAGAACATTTCTGTTTTATGCTTTAGTTGATGATAATAGCCAGAGAATCATTGAACAAAATTTTCACTATTATTGCACATTTTAAGGAATCTTGGAAGATTTTAACATCAGAATGGGACACGCTTCATTGGAAGAAAGCTTTTAATGTGGCATTTTGCTTGATCAAGTCAAATGTTTTTATTGTCAAACCATTAGATGGAATTTTGTATTCTTGAAACCTTTCAATAAATTCAGATATCCTGTGCTAAAACTGACTTCTGTGTCTTCATCAAAGATGCCTTAAAATGTATTTAGATGATTATCTACAGGTTTTGTAGAGGTGAGTGAGGTTGGCAAATGACTTGGTCATTATTGATATCTTTTCCAAGAATTTTGTTTCCTCCCCACTTTCAGTTTTTCAGAATCAGCCTCTTGGAATTCTTCCAACATAGATTGTTTGCCCACTTGTTCTAGTTCAACTACTCTTTCTGTCTGCTTCTTTGATTACTATTTCTACTTTCTCATGCTGCACATCCAGATGGCTCTGTCATCATTGATGCAGAAAGATATTTGGGAGACTTTGCATATCATTGCCATTTTTCATCTGGTCATTGACCTGATGCAGTTTGCAATTTAATCCTTTGCAGTTTCATCCTTTAGGGCTGTCAGAATGATTGTCTTGTTTGATTTTCTCACCACGTTTTCTGTAACCTTATTTATACCCATTATGGCTTCTTCCTACTCTAAGAGACAATATCACATAACATTTATAGTTTTACTGACCTTGATTGTCCTGTTTCCTATTCAGCTGGCTGAGAGGGATAATTCCCAGCCTTGGGTATTCCATACAAACAGCAACATAAAAACTATTGATGTAATTATATTTCTTCAGGGCATTGTGTGTCTGCTTTGCAAGGGGCAGAATCCTAGTCCAAGCATGGCTCAGTCTTGGATCATAGCCCTTCAGCAAATGATCATCTTGCATTTATTTAACACTTTCTGTGGGCCAGGTACTGTGCTAAGAAAAACACATAGGTGGAGCATTTGTGCCCATAACTGGTGTAGGTCACATTTTCCACACTTCTCAATGTTCAGAAATTCAGTACAATCTAGGGGCCCATGGAAATTAACCTCTGGGTTTTCTGCTAGGTGATGGGAGGCAAGAAGGTAAGAAACTGGCTCTTAGGGATGTGAATATCCTCTAAATAGCAACATGATTTGACTGTGTTTTTATGTAGTAGAGCATTTCTCCTTCCTGAATATTTTTAGTTTTATTACATGGAGTGTAACATAAGTTTATGTCCCTGATAAGTCCCATATCCAACACATTTATCTTCTATGGAGTTGTAAAGTCTTCAGGATGAAAGAAATAAGCTTTGGCAGCACCTGTACTTTACCTGCTGTTACTCAGAGCTTTCAGTATAGCTTCCTTTCCAGGTGTTTTCTTGGCACTACTACTGGGCAATTGGGAATTCTAAACACATCTTTATAGCAAAATAAATTCTTCTTGTTGAAATAATCTCCCAGTCCCAAGAGGTCATTCTTCCTCTAAACTTGTCAGAACTCACCCAAGGTTACAGAACTAATATCTTCCTAGGTTTGGGGATATCACCTATCGCATTATTTATTTTATTGTCATTTACCTCCAAGGGCCTCTTCGTTTTTTCATCCTACCATTTACATTATGAAGATGATCCTGCCGAAGACCATGTGAAAAAGTAGGAGCTTAGGCATTCTACTCTTCTGTTGACATGCATTAATATTACCAGCTTCCCTGAGTTGTAGGGCCATCTTTTCTGTAGTCTTCTTGCTATGATTGTAACTAAACAAATTTTTTTTTATCACTTCCAGATTTGTATTATAGCCAAAATAGTTGAATATACCCCAGTTACATTGAGGCACTTTAAATTGAATCAAGTTTTTAAGTACTAGATTCAAATTTTTCTCATGCTCTACTAAACTGTGTGACCTTAGTAATTAAACCTTCCTCAGTTTCCTTATTTATAAAACAAGGTGATAGGCAAGATGGCTTCTGAGGTTTCTTCCAGCTCTAGAGTTAAGATCTTATAATACAAGCCCAAATGAATTACATCACAGACTTCTGAACATGGAAAGGTCTGGCAGATATAATTCAAGAGGTAAGCAATCCTCTGTAATCATAGAATAATTATGAAAAGTGGTGGAGAATTTGAGAATAGAGACTGGGAAATGTTTAGATTTTCAAAAAGTTGGAGAATATTGGGTCCCAGAAATCACAGAATGGTAATGTTGATTTTCTCCAAAATTGTCAACACACACATTTATATGTGTGTTTATACATATATATATATATATATCATGGAATATAAAATAAATTTATATTATATTTTATGTAATATATAACACATATAATATATATGTATGTACATATAATATACATGTCATATATACACATTTTATATGTGTATACATACATATTATATGAGTATAACATAAGTTGATATGTATAACATATAACACATATATTACATATGTATGTATAATATACATATTACCCATATATGTATATTATATATAAAGAATGTAATAACATTCTAACAAATAGAGTTTTCCAAAACTAGAATGGAAGTAGAGGGCTCACCCTTACTGGGAATCTTTAAGCAAATAATGGATAACTATTTGTCATGTATGTTATAGAAGGGATTCTTGTCTAGGCAAAGACCTATTGATCTCTTAAATTCTATGAATTTTTTTCCTACTATTCTATTTCTAGGAAAGAAAAGAAGTCCAAACAAGGAATTTACCTTGAAATCCAATGTCAGGTCTGTGTCCTGAGGTCAGCACAATATGACTCATTCTAAAACATCCATGGCTACATTTCTCTTCCCATGTAAGGATTATTGATGTTATGGTGATGATGAAATAATATGTCATCCTTAATCCTCAATTACGTTTACCATTTTTCACCAATTGAAGAGTTAAGTGGGTTCATTCATTTTTTAAAAAGACTTTTAACAATATTTTAAAATATATTAACAATGTATTTTAATGAACAACAATATGTTAAAAGGAAGCAACATCTTATACTGTTAAGAAACAATGGTGTGAATTCACAGGTACCCCAGAAGAGGGATCATTTAGGGATCATCCTGTAATGTTCTGAGGAAAAGGGGATAAGTAGTCATTTGTGACTCCCCACTAAAAGATGCCAAAGTCACTATTAATCATCCTGATATACACAATAATAATAATAGCTAGCATTTATGGAGCACTTACTATGTGTCAGACACCGTGTTAATTGCTTTGCAGCTATTATCTCATTTGATCTTTACAACCCCAGTTTGTAGGTGTTATTACTATTATCTCCATTTTACTGATGATAAAATTGAGGCAGACAGAAGTTAAGTGACCTACAACTAGAAAATGCCTGAGGCCAGAACTGAAGTCAGGTCTTCCTGGCTCTAGGCCAAGTGTTCTACCCCTTGACCTACACAGCTTAAGTCTGTTGTTTACTTACTGCATGCATCTAGAATATTACAGAGTCTCCCGAATCTTTTAGAAATTGACTTATGGTGGCCAAGTGCAGGGATGATCTAAGCCTAGACAAGAACTGATTATATATCTAGTGACTTTAAAAGACTGAGAGAGTGACTTTCTTGTTTCATATCTAACTCTACTTGGCATGAGATGCACCAATGTGCTAAAGATTGACATGTGGTATTCAAATTAGAGATAAGGGAGAGGGGGAAAGAAGAGACTAGGAAGGATTATAACTACTTCTAAGGATAAATTGCACCAGGATCTAGACATTCACTTACTCATTCAACAAACATTTATTAAACATCTACTATGCACCAGTCATGATAGGTCCTAGAGGTACAGAAATGCAAACAAAATAACTTCTCCCTTCAAGGAGCTTATTTTTTATGGAGAAAAAGCAATTTAAAATCACACACATACACACACAGCACATATAATGTGATTTCAGGGGTTATACTAACAAGTGTAGAAATCAGGATAGACTGCTTATGGGAAGTAGTAATTAAGCTAAGCTTCAGAGAAAGTTTAATTGGATTCTATGGTAGCCTATATGAAAATAACTTGTTCAGATTGGCAGGAGGGGAAGGATTTGATTGTACGTAAATGGCTATATCATATCATAACAACTGAGCTCATTCTCCATAGCTTTAGCTAGACCTATGTTTATTCAGTACAATTCCTATTCATCACTCTGTGTTTCTGGAGGCTATGAAGGGGAGTCTGGGAATTAACAAGGTTGACTATCCATTCCTTCTTTGAGTCTTATAGGGGACAACTGATACCACTAAAAGGAACTGGATTTTCAGTGCCAAGGATTATGAAGGACTGGGCAGAATCCCTGATGACTAAAGAGTCATGAGTGGTATTTTCATCTTTGCTGCCAATGGAAAATGGGGGATTTGGAAGAAAGAGGCAGATTTGGGAAATGAGTGACTGGCTTAGAAGATGGTGTCTGAGAATGGAATTTGGATTTCCGGACCACAGCTTAAGATAATAGCAATAATGAACTCTTGGCCAGAAATGGCCCCTAATGAGAACTGGAGTCTTGAGAATCTGATAAAGAGGATTTAAAACTGGAAAAACAAGGGCAGAGTAGAAAACAGTTCCCATAGATTTACTGAAGCTGGTACCAGAGAGAAGGGCAGATACAGAATAGGAAGAATAGTGGAAGAGAGAACCAATAGGGTATCCTAAGGGAGAGATAGGAGACAGGATGTGTCAGGCAAGTCAAACTGTCACCACCATTTTAAACTCCATCTCCCCTCACATCCTGATGGAGATATCTCAGGATTCCTAGGCAATTAGAAACCCCAAGACTATAAGTTGCAAAGAAGTGGTTTTGAACTGCATTGGTAATGGTGTTTTCCACATTGAGAGTTCCCTAACCAATAAAATCAAAATCTTGGGCCTGATGGAATAATAAGTAGGGAGAAATAGAGATTGTAAAGGAAGATTGCAAATTTGTTTCCATAGGAATTGAGATCCAATGGGATGGGGTTCATCGATGGAATATGGCTCTGGTAGGGTGTGTCTTATTCTTCTATGCTAATAGTTTTCCATAATATAGAACCAGCCCAGGTTGGTTTTGGTATAAACTTTGGTGCAAATCACATATACTATGATCCTTGTGATATATTGCTGTAATCTTCTTGCTACTGTCTTATTTACAATTTTTACAACAATATTCATTAGGGAAACTGATCTGTAATTTTCTTTGTCTATTTTGGCTCTTCCTGGTTTAAGCATTAGCACCATATTTGTGTTATAAAAATAATTTGATAAGGCTCTTTCTTTTCCTAGTTTCCAAAATAGTTATTATAGAATTTTGGGATTAATTATTCTTTAAATGTTTGGTAGAATTCACTTATAAATCTCTCTGCCCCTGGGTTTTTTCTCAGCAAGATCATTGATAAAATGTTCAATTTCTTTTTCTAAGATTAGGTTTTTTAAGTATTTTATTTCTTCCATTAATCTGAGTAATTTATATTTTTATAGATTTTCATTCATTTCAGCTAGGTAGTCAAATTTATTGGCATGTATTTGGGCAAAATAGCTTCTAACAAATGCTTTAATTTCCTCCTCACTGGTGGCAAATTCACCCATATAATTTTTGAATATATGTCTTATGCTAAAGGAACAAAATAGATAAAAGGGGAAATAAAGTGATATTATATGTTAAAAAGTTTTGGGGGTGTAGCAGGGAAGATATTTTCCAGACCTGTAATTTCATCCGTGTGAGGAGCTCTCAATTTGGAAGCTCCATCATTGATATAGGCTTGTAACTAATATGTAATTTATAGTTTCAGTTGACTGAGACCATGAGGTTAAGTAATCTGTTCCATGGTTACAAGTCAGTACTTGACAGGCCAGGGACTTGAACCCAAGACTTTCTGACTTTGTGGCTAATCTCCTATGCTGCACTGACATATCCAAGAATTCAAATAGGGGATAGTGGTAAGCATTTCAAGAAGTCCCTTTTCCTGTTGTTCTTTCTATCTTGAAATATTTGTAATTGCTAATGTTTGTTGAATTCACAGTGCACAACACCCCTTCCCCCCCATCCATAAGACTACCTCCTGATTCCCACTTGCAATGGTAATTTAAATGGAAAATCTTTCATATTCATTAATAGGTCCAAGTGCCCAGTCTGGGTCCCATGGAAACCTGAGTTACAGGAGTCTGAGTCACATGGAGCCTGTGGTGGGAAGAGTTTGCTGAATGGGTGAAACAGAAGCAGAGCTGAGTTATTCATGAGAGCAATCAGAGCTGGGAAGGATGCAGGTTGCTGGCTAGTGGGAGTGATAGGGCTTGTTTGTGATTTGTTTAAGGGAACTGGTTTGTGGGAATCCTAGCAGGGGGAAGACTTGGGAATGGTGTTATCCTCTGCTTTATTATTGTGTATAGATTTTTGTTGTTATGATAGATTTGACTTTCTGGTGTCTGAATAATGTTTTGGTTTTGTCTTCCATGTGGAGAGTCTGTGGTATTTCAAGATTCAGAACTGCAAAAGGATATTCATGACTGCAGTAGGTGCTCTGAATATCACATTGGCGCTACACCACTCAAACTTGAAATTCAGATCCCCTAAACATGGCTAAACTCTTCTTCCTGAAAAGTTCTAGAGGCTACCTTGAGCAACTAGGGACTTCCTCTAGTACTATTGCTTGTGAGTACCTGTCTAGTATGTTCTCCATTTTTATCAGATATCCTTCTAATTTCAAATAGTTTTTAGAAAGGGGTACTTACTAAACAGGTATATCAAGGGTCATCGTTTCAGAAACATCCCTCCAAAAGTCTAGCACATGCCTTCCTCTTTCATGTGCAAGGTCCTTGGGAAGAACAGGTTGAAGTATGGAAAGCACATGTGACAGAAGAGTAATCCATAGCTACTTGCTACTGGAATTCCTTTTCTCCCTTCATGGAGTCCTCCTAAAGTTCCCTGATATGGTTGTAGCACTTCTGATCAGTGTCTTTGTAGAGTCCTGAATGTGACTTTCTTTTTGTGTCTATTCTCTGTGTGTTTTGTTTTTCACTCCTAATGTATATACTGGCATCAGCTACTGCTATTCTTGAGATATTCTTATGAATGTTGATAAGAAATTCAAATCTTCCGATTCTTTGAAGTCCATAAGGTCATCCTTTAGTCAGTGGAAGGATGAAGGTGGGGAGATCTCGATCTTTTCATTTCTTGCTACCCTCTGGTTACAAGTGCAAGATTCTCAGTCCCCAAAGGGTTCTCAAACCTTAACTTGACTCATTGCTAAAAATCCCTTCTTTAATATATATGGACATATCAATGTCAATTAAACCAATCCCAATTTATTGCTTTGAAGCATCTTCTGGTTTCATTGAAACTTTGAATGACTTATTGATTCAATAGAGATGTCTGACACTTATTCACAACTAATCTCTACTTTCATCTGATTAACTCAATAAAAATTCTAGATCTTCTGTAATCTCATCCGTTTGGGAGGATGCCCCTTTTTACGACAATCAACAAATTTAATAAGAAAGCAAATTGATCAAAGTCTTTGGGTTGGATAACCAGATATAGATTGATACACAACTTAGCTTTTGTAGAGAAAAAAAAACAACTCAAAATCATCAGATAAGAGATAAATAGGATTCTATAGCTTAACATATAGGAGGGAAAGTTAGCCTAAGAGGGAAGATAATATCATAGGAATTAAAATATGAAGACAGAAGCAAAAGTAATTCTTAATGACGAGAAATGATGAGAGCTTCCTAAAGAGATCAATACAACTACACAGGGAACATATTTTCTGACTCAGATTTTCACAAAGTAGCTGTAGATAAATTCAATAGAAGCAATTTTGTAAGAATAACAGTGAATTCTAATGTTAGCAAAAAAAAGTAGTTTTAGCTACTTGAGGACAAGACGAAAAGCAAAGAAAGGACCAAGCTGATTTCTGGAGTAGATGAATGTTGATAATGGACAATAGTCAGCTCTCTTATTTAAAGTCTGTTTTCTCATCCAAGGAGGAGGGTCTTTGAACTAGAAGGAGAACAAATTCTGAGTACTTCTAAATTACATGCAGTAGTGGAAGAGGTGTGGTATGCTGAGATAGACTTTTGTAGTACAACAAATGTACAATGAAACTTGAGTACAGATTATATGGAAATTTGTTGAAGAGTCAGGAATCTGTCTTTGTCCAGGAACTTGGGGGAATTCGAATGGATTTCTTAGTGGAACTAAAAATCAATGCCATCTACTCCAGGAAGTAAGCCTTCTCTACCTCTTTCCCCCTTGAGTTGCAACCTTTACCTCTTGAACATCACATAGCACTTTGCTTGCCTCGTAGTCTACTTACCATGAATTATCTGGCATTTTCATTGTATGTTTATGTGTCATACCCTCTCATCTTGCTGTGAAGGTGGCACAACATTCTTGAAACTCCTACCAGTCAAACACAGTCTCTGATAAGTGGGAAAATCTTATGTGTTAGCTTAGTGATAAACTCTGTCTCTTGTCCAAGGACCAGCATGGCCAAATACAAAGAGACTCATAACCAGATGTTTGACCTCTCTAGGTGATGACTTTTTTTCTGTTACAGAAACTTATGAAGATCTATTAAATCAGAAAGGAAATTGTAACCTTCTTTGGTAAAAGAGAGCCTGGAAATATTAAAGTAACATTATCTTGGGTATGAGCTTCCTTAAAGGCAAGGACCCTATTTTACCTAACCTTTGTCTCTAGGTGACCCTAGCAGCTAGTGTAAAATTCTGACACGTTAGATGTTTAAGCCATGTTTATTAAATTGGACTGCTGACTGTTGTAGGTCAATGTATAAAAAGATTGAAGATGCCAGGGGACTGGGAAGTGGGGATTATGGGAGGGAAGGGAGGAGGGAATCTTTTATAGAGTTGAACCCTTTTCTCTTTGTCTTGGTTGGCTTGGGCAAGGGTGGGGAACAGCACATTTGTGCAACATCCCTGTCTTACAGAACAGGAAGGCATCTGACCCATTCATGGAACAGCATTTTTTGATCTCAGTGTGCAACAGGATTGGAAGGATGTAGATCACTGAGCTCAGCTTCTACTGAGTTTATTTTTCCTAGGGAGGCTATTGTCATAGCATAAGTAGACTCTGTCTCTGATTATTCTTTGTTTGAACTGGCCTGAGGTTGGAAAGGGTAAATCAGTTTGGAGAAGGGACTTGGAATGGTGAACAGATATAACTTGGTAGGAAAAAGTTTTTTAATAATGGGAAAATAGTTGTTAAAAGAGATGAATCAATTTGCTATGTAGGAGAATGATTAGTAAATTTAAGCCACGTCAGATTGAAAGGTCTCCTGAGTGGAAAAAATGAAAGATGTTCAATCCAAATCAATTCATTTCAACAAATATCTATTAAGAACCTACTATGTGCAAGGCACTGGGGCTCCAGAAACAAACAAAAAAAGCAAAACAAAACAAAATGCCTCTGCCTTGAAGGAGTTTACACTTTAAGGAGTGAGGGAGAGAAACCAAATAAATAGATATTGATGTAGATAAAGACATATAGATAATTAAAGAATAATTCAAAGTCATTTCAAGAAGTGGAGAGGTAAAGGTCTTGTATGGGAGGTTGCACATGGGCAAGTCTTAGAAGAATGCTAGAAATTTTAGGCGTATGGAGACACAAGTGCATTTCTGAAGTAAAGAAACATCTGTTTAAAAATCTCTGAGATGGGAGACGATGTTATTTTTTGCTTTTGGGCAATAACCCAATAGCCAGTTTGATTAGAATGTAGTGTGAGAAGGGGAATAATATGAGCCTAGATTGGAGAAATTGGTGAGATTTGGATTGTGGAGGGCTTTAGTTGCCAATTTAAGGATCTTATATTTTATTTTAGAGGCCACAAGGATCCAATAGAAACAAGGATCAGAATTACTATTCAACAGGACACAGTCAGAGCCTAGTTTGTTCTGCAAGAGTGATTTAATGGACAAAAAACATCAAAGACTGTAAATTGATCATGTAAGAGTTTCACAGATTGGGGATTTTGGGATGAGTGGTCAATGGAAAAAGGGAAGGACATATAAAAGCTACCTATTACCTTTCCAATTTCCATTCTGCAATGTGAGAGAACAAAGGAAAATGAATATTAAGATTTAGTGAATAATAACAAAAAGGTTTATCCATGAATCCAGAGAAAGTGTTGGAATGAAAATTTGGTTACTTTGGCTCTCCTTTAAGGAAAAGAAGAGGAATGGAAGAATGGAATTAAATTTTGATCCATATTCTTAATCTCATTTGTAAGAAAAAAGTCAGACCTATTAGTTAAAAAAAAAGTGTTTTGGAAATGTGTGTGGTGTAGCTATTCCTCTGTTCCCCAGCACCCCCCAAAAGAAGCAGCTTTTGAAGTGGGGGGGGCTGGAAGAAGATTTGGGAAAAGTATTTTCAGAAGCTCTTAGAGATTGTGAAGGTTGACTTAAACATGAAGTTAAAAGAGACAGTATCAAGGTTGTCATCATATTGCTATATCATATCACTCTGTCTTATCTCACTTCTTTTGTGGATCTTTGATTTTGTGGATGTAGGTACACTCTACTGAGTTGTAACCATCTCATATTTGTTCATCCTGTGAGATTCTTGTTCATTGTTTACAGTAAAAAAAAATCAACAGGGAGGTCCAGTTATGATTCTGAAAGACGTTTTCAAAACACACGTGTAGAAATGTTCCCTATTCTCAATGAGTTTATCTAATGGAGAAGACAATGAGTACTTAGACAAATACAAGCAAAATAAATTTGAAGAGAAAAAAATAAATACAATTTAAATATAAGACAGGATCTGCAGTTGAGGGAATCACGGGTGGTTTAATGCACTGTCCATAAGTTATCCCCAATCTAGCTGTATGACTGTTCCATATTTTTTTCCAGCCACTCATCTCTCCAATGTCACTCTCTCAACCTCAGTTTCCTCATCTGCTAAATTAAGACAGGCTGCTTTTCCTATGCAATTCTTCAATACTAATTGGCTGTAGTCAACTTATGTCCACCACATGCTTCCACTGACCTTTGAGTAAACTTCAAATTTAATTCTGTAGAAATTGTGAATCCATGAAGCATTATTAGAATAATATTATGGGGGGTGGAGCCAAGATGGTGGAGTAGAAGGACGCACGGTTACGAGCTTCGAAATCAAAGCCCATAGAATTAATGTAAAAAGAGACCCCCATAACTTCTGGGTCAATACAAGGTGTGCAGAAACGGAGTGGAAGAGATTTCCGTTCCAGGGAGCCCTGGAGACCCGTCCCCAGGGTCCGTCGCACCCCAGAAAGTGGACCCCACCCCCAACACTGCCCTGGCCGTGGCCCCAGAGAAACTGATCCGAGAAGGCTTCAGAGACGGAAACTCCGGCAGCCGGGAAAGTCCCTCCGCCCACAGAAGCTACAGGTCAGTGAGAGAGAAGGCCAGGCTGGAGGAGAGCGGGAGCAGGGTGTCTCCGTGACTCGGGCCCCCTCGGGAGGAAGCAGCGGCGGCAGAGACGGGGGCAGGAAGCGGCGGAGGCAGAGGTGTGGGTGGCAGCTGAGGCGGCAGCGGACCAGGACTCAGGAATCCCCCAGCAGCAGGCAGGATCTTCATTACGGAAGATTCCTGCATAAAACCTGAGGGAGCTGAGCCTGGGAGACGGCCCTGCCCCCACCCCGCTCTATTACTGAAGGCTTCTGCTTAAAGCCCCCGAGGGAACTGAGCCTGGGAGGCAGGGCCCCCCACCCTGCCCCCACCCACTCCATTCCTGAAAGTCTCTACATAAAACCCCTGAGGGAACTGAGCCTGGGAGGCGGCCCTGCCCCCACCCCAGCACCTGAACTAAAGCTCACTGATTGACAGCCGGCAGGAGGAAAGCCCATTTAAATCTCAGAGGCCAAGCACTAGCTGGGCGGATCCAGGCGGGGGTGGAAAGGAGTCTCAGAAGTCAAGTAACTGGCTGGGAAAATGCCTAGAAAAGGGAAGAAAAATAAGACTTTAGAGAGTTTTTTCCAACAAATGCAAATGATCCCGACCTTCGGATCTGATGACGAGGACGTATCCTTGCCATCAGGGAAAGACGTGGAGGGTGGGGCCTCAGTACCCCAGACACCCCAGGGGGGTGGCAGGTGGGCTCAGGCCCTGGAAGAGCTCAAAAAGGATTTTGAAAAGCAAGTTGGACAGGTGAAGGAAAAACTGGGAAGAGAAATGTCAGAGAATAATATTATGGTTAAAAATAGGACCCTTTGTTTCAGAAAGAAATTTTGGGGAATTAAAAGCCCTGTAAAGTTTCCAAAAGGTAATTCAGTCCATTGTCCTAGTCTTGGCTATACTATAGGCCAAGATCCATTTATATTGACTACCCAAGGTAGGGACTAGGTCCATTGTCATCTTAGAATAGTGTTTAAATTGAGACTGACCAGAGTTTTTTACTATTAAATACTGATTTTTCTAGCTGAAAAAGACTTCTCTCTCCTCAAGTTGCTCTTAGAACCTTGTCTGGACCTCTACTATGAGATACCACATTCACCCTTCGATGCATTGTGGATGTTGCCTTCTCTTCTTAGCATTGGGTTGTAAACTTCTTGAGAGCAGGATCACATTTACCTTTGTGTCTCAGTGCTTAACACAGTACTGTGATGGTGTTTGATAAACATTTATTAAATTGAATTCCTTCTTAATTTACCAACCATTTATTTATTCTGAACTCTAGTATAATTCTTCCTGAAGCCCAGAATGGCTGACATGAGAAGAATATCCATGTAATTAAAATCTTCTAAATTCTTCATGTTTTGGTCAAAAAGTATGAAATATTGGAAAGTCTTCAGTACTTCAACACCAGGGGCAAAGAGAGAGCTTGGCACACTTTAGCCATTAGTTGCTTGGCCAGTGGATAATATCTTCTTGGCTGTGAAAGTTATGAATGAAAAAAGCATCTGTGACCTTCTTGGAAAATGAACTTTTGTACATTGTACTGAATTAAAGAGGAGTGTGAGAAGGTTAAATTCAAGAGGAATTGGATTATATTGAAACTAGAGCTGGTCAAAATGACCCAAATCAAGAAAGAACTGAGTATAGAGGACTGGCCTGAATGGAAAACCAATGTAGGCCAACTCTGAACTGGAAAGAGAGATAACATTCATGGGCAACTTCATGGAAGTAAATTTGGAAATATCCCCCTTGTGCATGGTGTTTTCGTTCTTCCTATGTGTCAGGTATGTGTATCTGCCTCTGATAGGCTACACTGCCTTTCTAACAAGATTAGGCAGTGAACTAAGATAGGAAAAACAGTAAAATGACTATTTTCTTTGGCAAAAGCATTGAAAGTTGCTAGTTTATTTAATTTAAAATTGGACTGAGAAAGACATTTGGTGCTACATGCCTTTATTGAAAGAACACTGGATAGGGAATATGTTTAGTTAGAAGAATAAAACATAGATTAAAAAATAAAAATAAAAAGTACATATGGAGCCTGGTGTGGCCATTTTTTGGTCAGTTTCACTTGACTATTTTCCATGGTTACTTGAGAATTTGAGTTAAAGGTAGATTGAGACATAGCTACAGAGTAAAAGACAATGAACATCAGTAAAACTTAAAAAAAGAAAAGTCCCTGAGGATTATTGGGGGCTCTGCCACTAACTATTTGTGTTAACCTTGGGCAAATCACTGGATTACTCTGAACTTCAGTTTCTTCATCTGTAAAATAAGAGCATTAAGTCAGATGATTTCTGAGGTCCCTTCAGTATCTAAAGCTCTTATCCTACCTAAATTCATTCATCTATCCTTTCTTTCAAATAAACATCATGGTGCAGCAAAGTGTTTCAGTAGATAGAGTGCCAGGCCTGGACTCAAGAAGATTTGAGTGCAAATCCAGCCTCAGATACTTACTACCTAGATGACCCTAAGCAAGTCATTTTACCTGTCTGCCTCAGTTTCCCTATCTGAAAAATAGAGGTAACTATAGCACCTATTTTAAGACTGTTGTGAGGATCAAATGAGATCATCTTTGCAAAGTGCTTTGAAAACCTGAAAATACTATACAAATATTAACAATGAAGCATTTCTGGAATGCCCCATGATTATACAGCATTGCACAGTCTGTGCCCTCAGTGTCTACAATGAGACATAAAAAAAATAAACAAAACAAAGCAAAAACCGCCAACCTCCCCCAAGTTTATTAACATCAGAACATTAAATTAAAGGATTCCAATCGAGGGGTGGTTCAGCGCAGAATGAAGTATTGAACATGAACTTCATGCCCAACTCTGAATACACAGGAAATTAGAACCACATAAAAAATTTAAGCGACTTAGCTGCTTGGCAGAAAACTAAGCAGAGAGCAGATGGTTCATCAAAAGAAATTTCTCAAAGGATGAAAATTAAGGAAACTGTCTCTATGTGTGGTACACTCCAGTTCTAGTTTATGAATGGCTAAGAATATTCAAATCATTTTTTATGTGCAAAAATGTCAGTGAAGATTGCAAATGAAGAGATTACTAATGATTAATTAGGCAGTGTACTCTAGCCACTCAATAAACATTTATTAAGCACCTACTATGTGCAGGGCACTATGCTAAGTGCTTAGGGACACAAGTACAAAAAAGAAAGATAGCTCCTGCCCTTAGGGAGCTTTCAATATAATGGGGAGAACAACTTATAAAAGTAGGTTGAAAGGGAATGGGAATAGAAAGGATATATAATAGAGAAGTCTTGATGAGTCTTGGCCATTGGGAAAATGGGATGATCTCTGTGCTTGGCGTTCATACTTTACCTCTGTTCCTTGCTGACTGATTAATCATTTTTGTTGTTTAATCATTTTCAGTTGTGTTTAATTCTCCATGACCCCATTTGAAATTTTCTTGACAAAGATACTGGTGTGGTGTGCTATTTCCTTTCCAGGTCATATTACAGATGAGGAAACTGAGGCAAACAAGGTTAAGTGACTTGCCCAGAGTCATATAGCTAGTAAGTGTCTGAGTTCAGATTTGAACTTAGGAAGATGATCCTTCCTGACTCCAAGCCCAGTGTTCTATCCACTGTTCCACCCAGCTTCCATGGGCAACTCATTTAAATTCTTCTGTTTCCTGATCTCTAAAACAGGAGTGGTAAAAATTATAGTAGTCACTGTATAAGATTATTTGGAGGATCACATAAGATAATTTCTGTAAGAAGTTACTGAGATGTCACTTATCTTTGTAACCTTTGGCACAAGGATCCAAGAGGCATGGCTTAAGAGAATGCCTATTCTCAGGTAAATATATTTGCTACTAAATAGATGCTTTGAAATCGCTAAGCTTTATGCAATAGACAAACTATTCACTAAATGTTTTTAAACAGAAGGCTAGCACCACTGTAGCAGGGAGAACATGGGGAAAGGTCAGAGAGAATATATTTTCAGGGGCTCAAAGCTAACAGCCTGAAGCAGATTCCACCCTCAGCTATGTGAATTAGCTGTGTAACTTTCCATGCTTCCTTGGGTCTAATGGGTACAGCCATCATTCAGAGTGAAATGTAATTGGGTTTAAGTGAGAAATGGTATTATTATTAGCAGTATTATTAAAGTACAATAATAATAAATCAAATTTATGTAGAGTTTTGTAAAGCACTTTACAAATACTAGTCTCATTTTATCCTCACTACAATACTGGAAGATAGGCACTATAATTATCCCCTTTTACAAATGAGAAAACTGAGGCAGACTGATGTTAAGGGACTTGTTCAGGGTCAAACGACTAGTAATATCTTTCTCCCTATCTCTTACCCCCATGCCTAGTCTCAAGATTCTTAGTTCTTTCATTTAATCTTGCAATGTCATGGTCTCCAGACTCCTCCTCATCTCTAGTCAGAGCGCAGCAGGAACTATTTCCTCTCTATTCATGGGTGCTATGCTTCTTAATGAAGCCTGAGATTCTATCAGCTTTCTGGGCTGTCACATCATACACTGTTGATTCACATTTTCTGTAAGGTCCACTGAAACCCCCGATCTTTTTTCTTTGCTACTTAATCTAATTTTTATTACAAATTTAACAAGCACAAAATGAAAGGATGTTTTATATATAAAATAAAACAGAAATGAGCATTATTTATGGAACTACAAAATTTATTATGTATAGCTCATATATTTTAGAAACTGTATAATAAATCCGATAAGCATTCAGGGCTGTCCTGTTTGCCTACATTTCTCTCTGAACTTTCTCTGCATTCTTCTGTGCATTTAAAAAGATGACCTTTTATTCTCTCTTTTTTTGGGGTGGTGGGCAACTCTTATGAACTCTCCTCCACATTCCCTATCCTTCAACCAAAAAGAAGAAAGAAAGAAAATAAAGGAAGGAAGAAACACAGTACTTGCAACCAACAAACATAGGGAAGCAAGATAAATCTACAGCTTTGCCATGTTCAAAAATGTATGTGTAATTTTGCACCTTGAGTCCTTCATAACTCTATCAGGAGATGGGAAGCATGCTTCATGCGAATCAGTCAGTCCTCTGGAGTCATCATATTCATCAGAATTATTCAATTGCAAAATTATTTTTCTTTAAAATATTATTATGTTTGTATAAATTATTTTTTATTAGTCTAGCTCACTTCACTCTATATTGGTTCATATTTGTCTTCCCTGGTTGCTCAGAGACCAACTCATTTATCATTTCTTATAACAAAATAATATTCCATTTAATTCATATACTATAATTTGCTCAGTCATTCCTTAATTGATAGGCATCCTAACCCCCAGTTGACAGGTAATTCCTTTGTTTTCTATTATTTGCTACAACAAAAAGTGCTACTATAAACATTTTTGTAATGATGGCTCTTTTTTTTCCTCTTTCTTTGATCTCTCTGAAGTATAGGTCTGGTAGTTGCACTGTTAAGTTTAAGGGTACAGTTCAGTTACTTTTGGGGGCATAGTTACAAATTATTTTCCAGACTATCTTTATCATTTCACAGCACCACTCTAAGGGCATCAATGTGCCTGTCTTCTAGTAGCCACACCAACAATTTCATTTTCCTTTTTCAGGATCTTTACTAATCTGGAAGATGTGAGATAAAACCTAGAGTAGTTTATATTTCTCTGATTATTAGTGATCTTGAGAACTTTTCTTATAGCTGTTGATCATATTGATTTTCATTTGAAAAGTGCCTGTTTATATAATTAGATGTCCAAGACATATCCTTGTTTTGAGCATTTATTTACTCAGAGATGCCTGTCACTCTTCTTCATTTAAATCCATTTAAAAAATTTTCAATATTAATCCTTTATGGGAGAAACTTGCTTGAGTGACTTTTCCAATTTCTTAACTAATTTTAAGTATGTTTATTTTACTTGTAAAAAAGTATGACAATTTTATGTAATCAGAATTAGTTGTGTGTTATGATCCTCTCTGAACTTGTCTCATCTGAATTTTTTTCTTATCCATAGATCTGCAAGGGAATTTCTTCATTGTTCCCCCAATTTGTTTATGATGTGGATTTTCTATCCATATGGAGCTTATTGTGGCATATGGTGTGAGATCTTGGTCTAAATTTACTTTCTTCTAAGTTGGTTTAGATTTTCCTAAGAAATTTTTGCCAAATAGGGAGTCCTTACTTTAAAAGTCATGCTCTTTGGGCTTATCGAACTCCAGGCTACTATTTTAAATTGCTTCTCTATATTATGTTCTTGCTAAACTCTCCCACTAATCCACTTTTCATTTTTTCAGCCAGTAAAACATAATTTTGCTGATTATTGCTTTGTGGTATTGTTTGAGATCAGATCCTGCTAGGTCCTGCTTCTTTTCTAGTTCTTATTATTTATCCTGAGAATCTTGACCTTTCGCTATTCCAGATGTTATTATTTTCTATCCATAAAAAATAATCCTTTGGTTAATTGGCATGGCATTGAAAAGTAAAGTAATTCAGTTAGTATTCATTATTATTATATTGGCCTAGTTTAATCAAGGACAATTGATTTCTCTCTATTTAAGTAAATCTATATTTTATAAAGAGTGTTTTGTAGTTGTATTCATTTTTGTTTATTGGTAGATCAGCTAAATATTTCATATATTCTGTAGTTATTTTACATAGAATTTTTCTATCTATTTATGTTATGTTTTGTTGTATGGGATAATTTTGCCCTGCTACATTTATGAAGCCATTATTTTATTTATGAAGTTATTTCAATCACTTCAGGTATCTAAGATTTCCTAGGTAGACTATCATATCATCTAACAAAAAGAATAATTTTATTTCTTCTTTTCCCTGTATGTATTCTTTCAATGTCTTTTCTCCTATTTTTATAAATAACATTTATAGGACTACATCCTAGATATTTATCACAGAAATTTTTGTCTAATTATGCTTCTTCTACCTGAAGTTACAAAGTTAATTTTTCAACCCCATAACCAGACTGCATTTTTTGTATTTTAAATTTTCTATGATGCAACATTTGCTTTTCAGACAAACGATAATTATCTTTTTACCCATTTTTTCCTTCTTTGATGCACTCAACAAACAGCTCTTGTGTATTTACTGTGCTCAAACTACTTTTCCAGGTTTTTTCAAGGAATATAAAGTTGAAAAAATATAATCCTTGACATGGATAGGTCATACTATACAAAATATAGTTAGGACATTAAAAATACACTTACATAAGCTGAGTGGCACATGAAGTGTGCAACCCTTGACAAATAAATCCTTGGTTCTTTTGTCCTAGAGTAGAATTGCTTACAGAAGGATTAGGGTTTCAGTGACTTTTGAACTTACTTAAATAATGCCATTGATTGGATTTAATTTGGTTTAAGCCAAAAAGTTCTTTAATTATTTTCCTAGAACCAAAAAAAAAAATCAGTGTTTCATAAAAACAAATATAAAAGCAAAAAAACCCTCTAAGGTCTTTACCAAAACTCATTAAAAAGAATCATCTTCATTACTTGTGTAGAAAGAGAAGAGTTCCCAAATTTATAGAGCTCTTCACCACTAGGCCAGGCAACTTGCCAGGCTTAAGCTTCTAAATGGCCCCTTCAATTGAACAGATCTCAATGGGTCTGTCAAATTCATCATGGGTGGCTGGGACAGTAATTAAATCATCTTCATGGAAAAAAAGATGAAACTAAAGTGAGCTGAGCTTACAAAGTAGACAGCTGTTTCTTTAGTTCCATGAGTTTCGAAAACTTGGTTAAAGATAAAAAAAGCTAAACTTCAATCCCCACATAAGGCACTTAGTGGTTTTCTATTTCTTGTCCCTCTACTTTTGCATGATTTTGTACTGGAATCCCTATTATTCCCTGCCTCCATGAATCCTCGGTTTTTTTCTTTTTAAAGTTTAACTCGGATACCCCCTGCTGTGAAAAGCCTTTCGTGGACCCAACAAGTACAAGAAACTGTTGGAGGCCCTAGGATACAAAAAGAAAACAAATAGCCAAAAAATAAATTCTTGCCCTCAAGGAACTTACATTCTATTAGCAAGTTTACATTCTAGAGTTCCCTATTGTTATTTTATCGATCCTGATCACAAAAATGTACTCTCCTTACACTGAGAAATCTCTTATATAGTCTAGAGTAATATCTAAGGAATATAGGTTCCTCAATGGTTTCTGAGGACTGAGAGTAGAATGGACACAGAGTTAAGGATATGTAAGATATGAATGAGGATGGAGACAGAGATTTGATGAGAATTGGCATAGGAATGAGAATAAGGATAGAGATGGTGATCAACGTGAGAACAGAAAAGGGAATAAGGATGAGGAGACTAAACAGGCATAAAGATGAAGAAGGAAGAATTTAGATTAAGATAGAGTGGAGGTGAGGTTGAGAATGAGGGCAACATGAAGACAATGATGGTAGCAATGACTTGATTTAAAAAAAATATTCAGCAGCCAATATAAAAAATCCAAAATAAATTTTTAGAAAGTAAAGTGGAAATGCAAGGAACCTGTCTGCATAATTTGAGAGATGAAATATTTTTGTCTCAATTACTCAAATAGTTTCTAGGATTGAGTAAACTATAGAAATTGATTTTTAGAATGTTAGAGTTGGAAGAGACCTTATAAACCATATAACTCAACCCCATACTTTTATAGAGAAGCAGAGAGTTCCAAATAATATTAAATGACTTATTTTAAGGATACTCAGGTTATTTGGGTCAGAGCTGGATCTAAAACATAGGTATCCAGATTCCCAGTCCAACACTCTATACTGCATGACAGCTACATTATTTTGATGATTTATCCATAATGACCATCTTAATTAAATTCTTCATTTTCTATATGGAATGAATACTGATTTCCAGTTGATTAAAGCTGTCATAACATATAGGATAGCATATAGAAATCTGGTCTACTCACGGGATATGGATGAGTCACATGAAATATTCAAATGATTCATTACTGCCTATAATTGGAATTGCCTCATTTTTAATCTAAACCAACAAATTCATCCTTCCAGAATTCTGGCCCTCTTCCCAAATTGCTTTGCCCATTTAGAATCAGGAAAATGGGAAATGGCTGAAAACAGAATCATTTCATGAATGGGATGACAAATGTAAACAGCTTGAGAAGTTAATGGAGTCCCCATTTTTTGGCATTAATCCTTGCTCTCTGTGGGTACTCTAGACTCTCAGTGACCTTGGGTTAGACTTGTCTGGAGATAACAGGAGTTTTTGTATCAAGCCTAAAGTCATTCCAAAAGTGTTGCCTTTTGGGTTGTCTGCTTAAAGTATACAAGAGTTAGGAATGATTGCTCTTCAAACGTACTGATGTCTGGGGGAAATATCTGCTGAATCGTTGGCCTCCTGCCAATTTCCCTGCTGTCTGACATTAAACCTTGGCATGGATCTCCTGGAACAAAAGTAAATATGTAAAAAATGTTCGTCAGTCATCACATATCATTAAATATAGCGTTTCAGTCAAGCAACTCCCACTTAATTGGAGTGGGAGCTAAATGCTCACTACCAAGGGCTTTCTGTGGAAGAGAAACTTGGTCTCCACCAAGTAACCAGTGACTAACTATTGGGGGGAAGTTACAGTCCAAGCTACCTTGTATTTGTATTATGCAGGTACCATGTACATATTATTTCCTTCATTAGAATGTAAACTGGAAGGCAGATAGAAAGATAAAGAGACAGGATAGACAGATAGATAGGCAGACAGACAGATAGACAGATAGAGCATGTTTTTTTGCCCTCTGGATCTAGCACTTCTGGTCCTTGATGATTTCTTGGAAGATATTGTCCAGACTTGTTTTTCATCATGGCTTTCTGGTAGGCCAATAATTCTTAAATTTTCTTTCCTGGATCTATTTTCTAGGTCAGTTGTTTTTCCAGTTAGATATTTTACATTTTCTTCTATCTTTTTATTCTTTAGATTTTGTTTGACTGATTCTTGATGTCTCATAGAGTCATTAGCTTCTACTTGTCCAATTCTAATTTTCATCGAATTGTTTTCTTCAGTTAACTTTTGCATCTCCTTTTCCATCTGTCCAATTATTCCTTGTAAGGGATTATTTTCTCTAGTTATTTTTTGTTCTTCCTTTTCCATTTGTTCAATTTTCCTTTATAAAGAGCTGTTCTTTTCCATGAATTCTTTTTTCATACTTCTAAAATCATTGGTTATTTTTTCTTCTATTTCCTTCTTCAGCTGTTCCGGGAGTGCTCCTTGTGCATGCAAGCAGTTCACAGTCCTCTTCTGAAGTTTCAGATGGGAGTACAGTCTCAATACTGACCTCTTTGGTATTTGTGTTTTGGTCCTTGTCCCCATAGAAAGATTCTATGATCTTTTCCTTCTTCCTTTGCTTCTTGCTCATGATGGTGAAACTTTGTGTGTTGTGGCCTCTGGTTCTTTCAGCTAGAAGCTAAAGAATGTGGTGCTGAACTGGCTGGTGTGAGAAAGGAAAAGCAGGTGTTTCCCTGGATTGACCCTGGAGCTAACTTGTTAAGTGTGGGGAAGGGGTGGTCTGGTCACAGGAGATCTCCTCAGCTGAGCTAGAGCAAAGGCAAGCTCAGTGCTTGGTGATCCCAGCTGTTGTAGTGTCTTCACGTTTCCCCTGGAGTGCTTAGGCACACCTGGGTCCTAGTGTGAAGCTCCACAACCCTGGAGCTCCAGCTGTCTGGGACAGCCCTGTTCCTCTGCCACTGTAAGAGGAATATTCCTTAACGATTTTCCTAGTCTCACATTCTACAAGACTGTTTGCCCCTTCTGCTGATCCCACTGATTCATGACTTTTCTGGGGAAATATTTTATGGTTCTTTCAAGGTCAACAAGGGGAGGGGGGGAGAACATTTACTGATCACTCTACAGTGATTTACTGATCACCTACACAAGTAGGTGATTTACAGACCTTTAATCTGTGGCTGAAAGTCTCAGGAGCAGGTAATGCATATACCTGGACCTCCTTTAGAGGCTCTCACTCACTTGGTTCTGCTTGACTCTTTCCCTGACCTGCTATCTTGCCATACTGCCACTTCCTCAGACTGCCCTGGGACTTTCCTGCTCAACCATGGCATGGCAGGGATGTTGTGCTGTGCGCTGTATGCCCCTCCACCCTCGTGGAACAGATTCTTCCCATCAATCTTTCAGTCTGTCCTGGGTTGTAAAGCTAACACGGTCTGTCTATTGGATCCTATTGGATTCTGCACCTCCAAAATTTGGTCAGATTCTTTTTTTAGAGGTATCTGAAGGGGTTTGTCTAAGAGCTTAGGTGAGTAGTTGCTCTCACTCTGCCATCTTGGCTCCACCCTAGAGCATTTATTAAACCATCCACAGTACTGTGCGCTAGATAGCAAAGTGATGCCAATGGCATCATCACTTATTTACCATGAGGTCAATGATGACCAATTTTGTTTTCTTGTAGAGATAATATCTATGGGGACATTTTAAACTGAAAAAATAATGTCAGGACTAAACTGAATAAGTTTTCATCTTAAGTGAGTGACTTCTTCCCTCTCATAGTGCCTCTGTGCTCCAAATTAAAACTAAAATGCTTGCAGAGCTAAGAGTTTGTGCACACATATTAACCTTGCCTGAGGTTCTCTTTGAAGAAAATGGATGATCACACCTTAAAGGAGGGAGACAGGAAAAATTGGAGTGTACCTTAAAAGTATTCAACCCCTTCCCTCTTTTTACAGATGAGGAAACTGAGACTCAATAGTAAATACTCATACTTTATAGTACTTTAACATTTGAAAAGTATTTTTCACAAAGGCCCTCATTTGATCGACACCTATAATATCAATATCTGGTATTATCTTTATTTTATAGTCAATAATCAATGGACAAGCATTTCCTAAGTGCTTACTATGTGCCAGGCTTTGTGATAAGCACTAAGGAAACAAGGAAAAGACAAAAACAAAGATAGACATTATGTAAATACTTAGGTACATAAGGAAAATATACCAACCAGAGTTGGAAGGAGATTACCTTAGAGTAAGAAGCTCTAGCTGCTGTGTGTGAGGAGGTCTAGAAAAAGTTGGCTTCAGAAGGTGGGATCTGAGTTGTGTGTTACAAGAAACCAGGGACTTGAAGAGGTAGAGATGAGAAGGAAGAAGATTCCAGGAAAAGGGGGACAATGAGGGCTAGGGCACAGGGATTGGAAAGGGAATAGGGAGCATTACAACAGTAAGCAGCCTTACATGGCTGGATTGTAAAGTCTGTAGAGGATGTTAAGTATAAGAAGATTCAAAAGATGTCAGGATACATACAACATTAAAGTTCCAAACAAAGGACTTCAGATTTGATGCTGAGGCAATAGGGAGCCAACAGAGTTTATTGAATGGGAAGGTGAATCACTTTGGCAAATATATGAAGGATGGAATAAAGTGGAGAGAAATGAGACAGGAAGTCCAATTAATGGGTTATTATAATAGTCCAAATAAGAGACAATAAGAACCTGAACAATGCAGTAGATAGAGGACTGCGTCTGGAGACAGGAAGATCTGATTTGGCCTCAGATACTTCCTAGATGTGTCATCCTGGACAAATCACTTAACCTCTGTTTGCCTCAGTTTTCTCATCTCCAAAATGGGGATAATAACAGCATCTACCTTGGAGTGTTATTGCAAGGATCAAATGAGATAACGATTATAAAGTACTTAACACATGGCCTGACACATAATAAATGTAATTATTTTTATTGTTATCATTATTATTATATTTACAAAGCACTTAGCTACAGATGTAGTTTGTATATATACATATATAGATGTAGATATATAGATATAAATATAGATATGTAGATATGTATATCTATACCTATCCCATCACCTTCACTTATACAACCACCCATCCTAGTTCAGCGGATGAAAAGCAGTAGCACTTGAGTCATGAAGTCGAAAGACACATTTGCAAAGAGTTAAGAAATGAGTAAGAGAAGAGGAAACAGCGGCAGTGAGTATAAACTTTTCAAGGGGCTTGTTAGAAGCAAGGGAAAGAGATATGACAATAACTTAAGGCATTGATAGAGTCTAGCACGTAGGGTTTTGGTTGTTGGAGTTGTTTTCCAGGATGGATGAGACATGAGTGGGAGAAAAGGGTCCGGGAGATAGGGAGAAGCTTAAAACTGGGGGCACAATTGAGCTGGCAATCTGCTGGAGAAAGCAACGGGGAATGGGAACAAGGGTGCATGAAGTGGGGTCAGCATTGTTAAAGAGAAGCATCATCTCATTATGAGAGTCTGAGAAAAAAGAGAGAAGAGAAGATGATGTCTAGGGAATCTCAAGGGGAAGACAAGGGGAGAAGAGGAAACTTGAAGTGAATGGCCTCAATTTTCACAGTGAAGTAAGAGGCAAGTTCCTCAGCAGAGAGTAGCAGGAAGGAGAAGGGTGGAAGACTTGAGGGGACAATTTTGGATTAGTTTCCATAGACAGTAAGACAGGGAATTGATTAGGGAGGAGCAAAACACTTAGTCCTGGAGAATCATCCTTTATGACAAAAATAAAAGAAAATCAGTTCACAAAAACTAAATAAAATATAAGTTAAATCAAAGATTATTATATTATATTTCATGTTATTACCCACTCAATAAGTTTCAGTAACTTCTTCTTGCCTCCAGCATTAAATATAAGCTCTTTTAAACTTTTAAAGCCATATTCAACCTTGCCATAAACTATCTTTGTAGTCTCTGTGTACAATTCCCTTTCTCTCCCTCTTGGATTCAGTCAACTTGGCCTTCTCTCTGTTCTTTAGATGTCTCTCCATCTCCTGTCTCTGTGCCTTTTCCTTCCCTTATGCCTGGAATTAGATCTCCTGTCATCTCTACCCAACGGAATCACTCTCTTCCTTCAAGATTCAGATGAGGCACCACTTTCTGTGTGAAGTCCGTTCTGATCCCTTCAGTTGCTAGTTGCCCTCCATATATTGAATAATATTTATAAAGAACTTAGCACAATGCTTGGAAAAGAGTAGATATTTAATAAATGTTTATTTCCTTTTCCCCCAACTCTTCAACTACTATTTGGGAATCGCTATTTAGTTACTACTTGTATTTATCCTCTTTATTTATATTTAGTTACTATTTATGCATATATATATATATTAAACTACTATTTGCATTTTTCCTCTATTTATTTGTTCTGTACATATTTATAAACACCCTTGTCTCCTCTTTTAAAATGTATATTCCTTTTGTGTAGGTATTCTTTCCTTGCTTATACTTGTATTTCCAGTGCTTGGAAAATAGTAAAAGGCTGATAAACACTTGCTGATTAGTGGAGTGATTTCATCCTCAGAGCCCCCGCCTCATTATAACTGTTTTATAATAAATTATAAACTAATTCTAATGAATAAATTCAGTTTTGTTTCAATTAGTTATTCTATCCATTTATAGTATTTTATTTATATTATTTATTTTATATATTCATTTATATTTTTAGTTCTTGTTGATACTGCTTTTTTTATTCTGTATGCTTCACTTTACATCAGTTCATATGCATCTTCCTGTACTTCTTTGAATTCTTTATATTCATCGTTTCTTACAATACAGTACTATTACATTATGGTACAACAATTTGTTTAACTATTCCTTAACTGATGTGGATCAACTTTGTTTCAAGTTCTTTGCTACTACAAAAATGAATATTTTGGTTTTTGAAATACTTTCTTTTCTATGTTTGACTACCTTTGGGTCATCTGGATCAAAGGTTATATTGAGGATGGGGAACCTGCAGACTCCAGGTCATACATGGCTTTCTAGATCTTGGTTGAGACCCAGTTTCATAAAACAAACCCTTTTATTCAGGAGATTTTTGAAGTTTGAATTCAGTGAAAGGGCTGCACTTGAGGATGCAGAGGGTCACATGTGGCTTCCGGGCCACACCTGATTTAGGTCCTCTTCTCTCTGAGCCTTTGCAGGTCCATGAAATAGGCTTGTTTTCTGTTCTAGATGAGGGGAGTGGAGTTTCATGACCTAGTGAGTTTAAAAGATTATCATGAGGGTACTGTAGCATCCTAGAATTCCGCAGCCTGAATTGCAGTCAGCTCAGAAGAGTAAAGAGTGATCTTTCCAACTCAGGTCATCAGAAGTAAGAGGAGGGTTCATCCAGCAGTCAGGTTTCATCTGGACGTGAACTTGGTGAGATGAAGCTATACAGAAGCTGAACTAAGCAGGAGAAGGTGGTGCAGGAGAAGATACACCCTTCATGAATTGGGAGCAGGAGGTGATTGCATGTTTGTTCAGATTGATGTTAAGTAGATAAATGGAATTTGGGTTCTACTTACTGGCCCCCAACAACGGATTTGGGGGATACAGCTGATGGGATCTTGAGCCCATGGTAGTAAAGATGAGATGCCAACACCTCTAGAGCCCTGAGGAGAAGATATAATGGTTCCAGAGAGAGGCTCAGGATGTATGTGCTCCTCAAGTCTTACTCATTTCCATGCCACCATATCCATGTTGTCTCTCATAATCAAAGATTTTGTGTTTCTCAAGTAGGCTATAAATGATGAAATACGGCATCTTTTCCCCATTTTAGTCCTGGAGGTCTTCAAAGTATTTTTCTTTCGGTGGAGATAAGAGCATATAATAATTGTGGCTTTCAATGTGAGGGTGCTAAAACAGGCTAATATTTGTCAAATGGATGCACCAAGGAGATACTGATGTTCAGGGTATATATACTCAAGGTATTTGAGGGAAGGAAGCATCATGATGAGGCATCCTCTCTTTCCAGGGAGCCCCCACTTCAGAGGAGCAGGTTCAGGATATGGCATTGCAGCAGAACACATGAATGTACAAAGAGTGCTAGACTTATACTTAGGAGACATAGAATCAAATCAAGAGTATGCTGGGAAGTATTTAGCGACTGTCTCTCTGGGGAGAAATGGACTCATGCCATACTTTTTAGTTTAGTACGCATTATAACATTTTCACTATTTTCTTCAATCTAGACAATCAACAAAACGATAAATCAAGCCCAGATGTATAGTGTTTGCTTTCACACTAAAAATTTAACAATGGACTTTCTCATCTGTTTGATCTGCTTCCAATATACCCTGGTTGGGATCCTAACCCCAGTGTTTACTTTATGTGTTATTGTCATCTAGTCACTTTCCCATTCTTTTCTTCCCTCAATTGAAAAATAAAAGATTTGGACAAAATGATCTTTAAGGTTCTTTGTAGATCTAGGACCTTTCCTATGAGCGAGAAAGAATTGAAAAGCCTCATGAATTATTATTTATTTGACTAAAAAATGGAAGTAATTATGAGAAAAGGAAGATTTTATTTTCGTTTATTTTGTTTTTCTCAGATATTAAAATGAGGGAATCCTGGAATACATCCAACAATATCAAATACTGGTTTCATGTTTCGGGTGAGAACCACAATTAGGTCGTGTACACATACATAAATCAGCAGTTTGTTAGCTTAGCTGATAAGTTGTGGGGTACTTAAGAAATGCAACTGTATTTGGATTTCAAAAGTATGTTTATATTTCATAGGGCATACAGTTTCACATCAGGTATCCATGCCCCTAAAATACTTTTGTGCAATAGGTAGCAGATTACTAAATGTTTCTCACTGTGAAAAGAGTACTGTTATACCCAGGTTACAGATGAGGAATCCTGGGTTTCAGAGAATGGAAGTGATTGCCCTGTATCAAACAGTTAATTGATGATAAATGTAGAATTCAAGCCAAACTACACCCTCTTAATCAGGGATCCTTAAACTTTATATACATACACACATATTTTCAGTATAATTGATTTATTTCATAATCTATGTTCTATTTATGCATTTAAAACACTTTTATAAAAGGGGTCCATAGACTTTACTGGACTGCCAAAAGAATTCATGACCCCAAAAGACAAAGAACTCCTAGCCTATACCATGCTGTCGACGAAACCACCCACCAAAATATGGAATAGGAATCCCAAAGTTACCATTTAGTACTAGAATCAAAGTAATCATAAATGGCCTACCCAAGAGTACTTCCTTTTGTCTAAATTTCTTTTATATTTCAGGTAGTTGCAAACACACAAAATGGCATGTCATATTCTGGGCCTTCTTGTTCTGGCATCCAAGGATTCTTTGACTCTGCAGCAACATGGGGTAGTAGAAACAACACTAGATTTGGAGCCAGAGCAAGAGGTATATGAATCCCAACTACTTATGATTTGCATTATCTTGGGCAAGTTGTTTAACCTCCCTGGGCCTCAGTTTCCTCAACTGTAAAATGAGCTAAACCATCTCAAAGTTCCCTTCTATGTCTACATCATTTGTTCCTGCAATTGTTCTTATCATCATGTTGTTTGATAGAGAACTTACTGTCATGTTAACAAGGCCAATGTTATAAGGAAGCTGGGTAAGTGGCCGCTTACTTGTGTTATGACATTTGAGGAATAGGTAAAAAAAAAAAATGAAAATCTCACCGAAGTTTTGGTCAATGTTCCTAAATCCTGTCATTCAATCATCATATCTTAATTAATTAATTAATTTAAGTCCTGTCATTCAATCATCATATCTTAATTAATGGCTGTTCAGTATTCCAGAGTCCCCTTTTACAAACAAAATTACTTTGAAAAGAGTAACATCTTGAACTCTATCAACTAACACTTTGACAATTTGTGGTAGAGATCGCTAAGCACAAGGTCTTTTATGGGTAATGTGTGACCTTGAAAAAGTTACTTAGTACCTCTGAAATCTGTTTCCTCATCTGTAAAATGGAGGGATTACACAGGATTATTTTGAAGATCCCTTCTGGGTCTATGGTGGTATGGACAGAAGGTGTTCACGGTGGTCCAGGAGATTGGAAAGTTTTGCCAAAAGGGGAGATAAGGGCAGGAAAAAAATTCTTTACTTCATAACTTTGCTTGAGTCCAGCCCCAATATTATATTGTATAGTTCTTGAGTGAATGGGCTGTATCTGCTTTTCCTTATGCCTCTACAATACTCCTATATTTTCTCTCTGGGTGTCCTTTTTTGCTATTTTCCCTCAAATGGCTCATATTTCTATAGAGCTCTTAGTTCCTTGCAGCATTTTTCTTCCAACAATCCCTGTGAGTTAGGTATTGCAGGCATTAATATCCCCATGTTAAAAATAAAGATACCAAGGCTGAGGGGAGGTGACTTACAATGATACAGATAACAATCAGAAGCAGGGCTCAAATTTGAGTCTTTTGTACCAAATCTGAGACTTTTACCTCATGCTATTTAAAGCATAAGATAGTACTTAAGAAATCTCTAGTGAATTAAGCTTACTAAAAAAGAGGCCAATGGTTAGGCGAGAGAGACCTGCCCAGGAAGATGCCCTCATGTAGTCAAAATGATCTTCTTGTTTACAGAAGACATCACTCCTCACCTCAAAATACAGTTCTTGTAGACTTTGCAGAGCCTGAGCATGGATTACCCTCAGATGTCTGGGTATTCTCCTCTTCAACTAGACAGGTTGACTCCTTTTCATATGTAAGGGAAAGAATAAGGTAGTAAACCCCTTGAGGGAAATAATAAAAATCAGGCTCAGAATCTCCACTTTCTTTCTATTGCTGATTTCCCCAAATAGCTAAACTTAAAACGTGATGTATAGTTACTAGTATTATTTTTCTCAGAAATCTCAAGTTCCTTAGTCTCGTATTAGAAATTTAGTTCAGAATGTTCTTCAACAGCTAATCCCAGGAGAAAAATACATGATGTCTACAGATAAGAATGCAAGTCATGGAAATCCCCTTTTGGAATGATGCTCCATATTGACAGCCCAGTTCTACTTGTCCCTTCATTTTTTTGACTGAACCACTAGGTGGCGCAGTGGAGAGAACGCTGGCCTGGAGTAGGAGAGATCTGAGTTCAAATGTAGCCTCAGAGACTTATAAGGCATGTGACCCTGGGCAAGTCACTTAACCCCGTTTGCCTCAGTTCCTCATCAGTAAAATGGACTGGAGAAGGAAATGGCAAACCACTCCAGGATCTTTGTCAACAAAATCCCACATGGGGTCATGAAAAGTCAGACAAGACTGAATAATGTTTTTTGAATGACTGTCACTGGTTGGGTGGTTCTAGAGGAGAGGTAACTAAAATTGGTGAAGCAAACCTATGCCCAGGAGACGTTCGATGAGAACTATGTCTACTTGGGCATTGAGACTGACTTTGAGGCACCTCACGTTTCTGAAAGGGAGAGAGAAGCCTAGCTATCACTGAGGTCCAAGGCAGAAGGAGGAAGTTGGCTCCTTGGTGGAATGGAACCAAAAGGGTTTAGATATCACACAGTTCTTACATAACATCTCAAAAATCATTAATAGAAACAGGATCAGAACCACATAGCTGGAAGCTTCTTTTATGATATACTAGCTCAGAGGGGAAGAAAAAAAAAAGGTTGGCACAAAATAAACCTTTGTCAACTACAAGATGTGTTTTGAAAAACACACTAAGACATTTAATCTGACCAGATTTTTCCCAGATGAATCCTCAAGTCATATTTCTCCCTAGCATATTTCAAAGTTTTATCAGGGTTTTTTTGTGGGATTCTGGAAAATGCTTATTTTCTAAAGTGCAATCCAAAAATGTTTGGTTTAAGTAAGAGTAGCAGAATGTCCTCTGTTTCTTCATCTTGTCCCTACTTTCCCAGGACCCGAATTCTAATGAAGAGAGAAACTGAGCTGCTCTACTCTGTTGTATAAGTATCTTGCTTCCATGTTAGGGAAAGTGCCTAAGATTCCTGTGCTAATCACATCTGAATGTGTTGAATCAGTTTTGGTCTACCATAAGTCCTCTGTTGAGAGGTATGTTGACAATTAGGACCAGTTACTCTGAAAGTTTCAAAGACCAGGAAAGAAATAATTTCTGGATAGTCTCCTCTGATCTTAGTGGTCCTGTACCCACTTGGAGAAGTACAACCCAGAGATGCAGCAGGTTACAGTAGAAAATGCAATAGATTTGGAGGTAGAAGATGTGGATTTAAGTCCTGATGTTAACATTTATCACTGGAATGACCTTTGAGAAGTTTCTTCATCTACCAATGCCTTGGTTTCCTCATCTGTAAAATGTTCAACTTAATGACCTCTAAAGTCACTTGCAGCTCTAAATCTATGATCTTTGGGCCTTACTTGTACACAAACTAATGACTGTTGTTTTTCAGTCATTCAATTGTGTCCAACTCTTCATGACCCCATGGATCATAGGATGACAGACCTTTCTACCCTCCACCATCTCTCAAGGTGTCTCCAAGTTCATGTTCATTGTTTCCAAGACACAATCTATCTCATCCTCTGCTATCCCCTTTTCCTTCTACTTTCAATTTCTCCTAACATAGGGGTAATTTGATCTCATTATGTGACCAAAGTATTTAAGCTTTTAACTTCAATATTTGACCTTCCAGTGAAGAGCTTGAATTCATTTCTTTAAGTATTGATTGATTTGATCTCCTTAGTAGCCAAGGGATTCTCAAATGTCTTCTCCAGTGATTGCTTATTTTATCTACTCAGCCATCATAAAAGGGAAATCTGATTTGGTTATAATATCTTGTCATCTCTGAAAAACATTAAGAATTGCAAAATGATAATTCCCAGAATATAATTTTCATTGCAAGTATCTGTCATGACAGCTGTCCCAAATCCTGGGTACTCTTTTTCTCCCCATTGACACTCTTTTGTAAGAGAAAGTGAAGTCTGACCTTTTTAAGTAATTCCTAGAGGAGTAAGTGAAATGTTTCAAAATCAGGAATTAGACCTTTAGGGGACAGTCTAATTCTTCAGTTTAGGAGGATGGTGTATTCTGGCATGGGCAACTGGGGAGTAGAAGACAAGAAAAAAATGCAGCAGTGCCACAGTATCAAAGCTAGAAGGAACCTTAGATGTTGCTTAATCCAAACCTTTCTTCTTTCAGAGAAGGAAAATGAGTTGTCCTAAGGTTTCCAAAGTGGCAACTAGTAAGCCAAGATTTCCTCATATTAAAATAAGGGAAATAGAGCATAGGACCACTAAAGTCTTAAGTGTATGCTTTTGTGATGTGTGCTGAGGTCCTCTTGTGCCAGATCCAACATACTTCCTAATGTAGTGTTCTGGGTACCTCCTCAGTACCTATGACTGATCCCTATGAAGATGTCTAGCCTCTGCATTTGTGAACTTTCTTGAAGTTCCAGTGATATCCATCGGAGCTCATCTACTTATAAATGTCACATGAAGTTGTACTGACTAAGTGCTGGAATCCAGAATTCTGATGTCTATTCTAAGACAGAGAGAGAGTGCCATGTTTTGGTAAACATGGTGATCATTCATTCATCTCTATCCTGATGAAGGATAGCAATAGTGAACTTATGAATGAAAAACTCTAGGAGCTGCTTTTGATCTCTCCTACCAAGAGACAATGCCCTCTTATCTTAAAAAAAAATTAATATTCATGATCGGAACCCAAACTAGCGTAGCACCCCGGAGGGCATGAAATTGGTTGTTGTTGACTCATTTAAGTAGTTTCTGTATCTTTGTCACCCCACTTTTTGGAGGTTTCTTGGCAAAAATATTGGAGTAGTTTGCCATTTGCTTCTCCACCTCATTTTACAGATGAAGAAACTGAGGCAAACAGGGTTAAGATCACAAGCTAGTTAATGCCTGGGGTCAGATTTGAACTCATGAAGATGAATCTTCCCTATTCCAAGTCCGGGGTACCACCAGCTGGTTTAGAGGTGTGAAAATTTAACGTGAATGTCTTTTGATCAAAATAACTGAACTTAACACTTAGTTAGCAAGACTGATGAGTTAACATAGGAAGCTACAGTCACTAACTTCTCTTCCACTCAATTGAAGTCATCGTAATTGCTTCTTGTGCTATTTTTATATTATGAATTACAAAGTTGATTTGAGGCTATGGTTCATACTGCTTGCCTCAGGCACCAAAATGGAAATTTCTTGCTCTCCAAAGAATTATCTTTGCACGGAGAACATTTCAAATCTTACATAAAAACTAACAACAGTGTATATGGGATTCTATAGTGGATGAGTTTATTGTAATTATTGTTAATAATAACATTTCTAGCTAATAGCAACTACATAATAGTGCAAATGTATACAGTTCTTTGCTGCTTACCAAATGTTTTCTTCAAATCCCTATGAAGTTGATGATGAAAATAACTTTATTCCCATTTTACAGATGCGTAAATTTGTATTTAGAGAAGTGAAATGATTTGTCTAATGTCCAATAAGCAATGAGTGGCAAAATTAGAACTGAAATCCAGATCTCCTAACTACAAATACAGCATCCCTCCCATGCCACCATGATTAAGGGAGATAATGCAAATGAAATTGTTTGAAAATCGTAACATGCTATAGAAATGTAAGTGATATTTTCATTATTTCTATTATTATTTTAGTTTGATGAAATTGACTCATTCTTTCTCTTGCAAATGAACTGGTGCCTAGGAAGGTGCCATCTTTTTTACCTTCACAAGGAGGAAAAACTAACTGTGGAGCAATCTTCCCTTTTCACAAGATATTGGACAGGACCATGAGGGAACATTCCTACTGCAGTTTAACAGTCTGAAAAAGAAAGAAATCCAGAAACAGTTAGGGTGCGATAAAACAATATTTAGGTTAGCGAAGATGGTAGGCAGAAATGAGTCGATGTATCCCACACTCATCTAGGAATTATTAGCAAGTACCCTCGTGTATGTGTGTGTATGTGTGTGTGTGTGTGTGTGTGTGTGCGTGCATGTATGAAGGGTACCAGAGAAAACTGCTTGAATTCTAGTCCGTAGTCCATAAGTGATTATTGTCTGTGATTTGATGAATTCCGTTGATGACTCCAATTTGTACTACGTATATCTTTAGAGGACCCAAGATCTTTTCATTTCCTTCATGAGGTCTTTAATTATTTTCCCACATATTGAGCAGTACATTTGAATTATAAATAATTTAAAAATCCTTGACTATGAGTGTCTGACATCTTTTTCAATGGTTCTTGTCCATTATTTCCTGATTTCACAATGTCCCTCTAAGTCCTAGGGCATCTCGAATAAAGGCTATCTTCCTTTCTGTATGTTGCAAAGGTGTCTTATGTGTCCCTGAAACATTTTTTTTCTTTTTATCCCTAAATAAAAACACTATTCTAGTCTTCTTGAGCAGTTCAATGGATTCTTGTAGACATTCTTTATTTTGTCACAACCATTTGGAGAGTTTTTCAGCGCAGCCCAGAATTCTTTGATGCAAACTTTAGCTACAGCAAAATAGGAATTCACATTGCTGCAATATTCCTTTAGCCCACATGAAAGGTTCACTTCATGAAAGATACTCCCGTTATTGCCCAAAGAGGGCTTGGCTATGGGGCATAGGAAGCAGAAGGGCAAAGGGGAGATGGGGAAAAGTTTTCATTTTAGAGGAAGAGGACCTATGTTCAGATCACGGATAGGACACTATCCATGTGGTTTGGTACGTCTAACCTCTCTGGGTCTCAGTTCTCTATAAAATGAGAGGATGGGATGTAATGATATTAAATTGCCTCTAAAGTCCCTTCTGGCTCTACACTTATGATCCTATGAGCCTAGAACAATATTGAATTTGCATTTCTCCCATTATACCATACTGCCTCCTGGGCCCAATAGCTAAGAAACCCAGTATTCTTTAAAGTCTATAAGCAAGACGAGAAGCATTTGCAAGCTTTTGTTGGGTGCTTGATGAATGCTACAATGCTGGGGATTTCCATTTTGTTGTGGATGAGAGTCATGTCATGGAGTCAATGAGACTTGTCAATGAGAACCTCTTTATGCACAGGGGCTGAATCACTGGCATGCTTTCCGTGACTATAGAAATAACAGAATTTGGATGGCTGTTTTGTGAAATCAACAAGTGTGGGCTATGATTAATTTAAGTTGTGGTTTGACATCTAAGTCATAATTCACAAAACACTGCCAAATGTGGCAATTATCATAACAAAAGAATCCCTAAAAATAGTGACAGAGTATTTCTACATAAAGAACATCTAAACTTTTGAAACCTGGTTATGTAACAAAATGTAATAAAGGACAAACCCTAGTAAAGCCTAAGGGGCACAGAAACTGAGAGAAAGATAAAATGGGGGAGGAAAGATAAAAATCATCATAAGGAAATCTTCAGACAAGTTGAAATTTGAAATGAAAATAAGCTTTCAAGTAACCCGAAGACTAGGAGCTGAAGGTTTTACAAATAGAGAGAGAATAAAGGTGTCCTAGGACTGTTTGATTGATAGGGAATGGGATTTGGTAGTAGATAGGAAAGCAATTTCTGGGAACTAAAACTGAAATTGGGGTATGAAAATGACCACGGGAATTTTCTCAGTTATTCTTCTTTTTAATTATTGAAGAAATCATATTCTGCATATGCTAAATGGAGGGAAGACCTTCACAGATAGCCATCCTAATTTTGTTCAAATATTTTAGTAGCTCACAAGATTTAAAAGGAAGAAAACAAGTATTTATTTAGCACCAACTCCACTGTGCTAACTGCTTTTAAAAAAGAAACAGATATTATTATCATTATTATTACAACAACCCTTTGAGATAGGTGCTAATTTTATCCCCATTTTATAGTAGGGGAATCTGAGGCAAGTAGTTTAAGTGACTTGCCCAGGTCACAAAAGTGACTGAGGATGAATTTGAGTTCAGGTCAAGACTGTGAAGTAAAGAGATTTGCCGATGATTACACAGGTAAGATTATTGGGTCCTTGATTCAAAACCAGATCTCTTGACTCCAAATTCAATTTTCTTTCTATTCTTTCACAGTGCCTCTTTCTCAGAATTGCAGAACATTAGTTTTGGAAGGCACCAAAGTGATCCTTGAGCCTAGAACATAGCTCAACGAAGACCTATAAGCAGTTGTCAAGCTTTTGCTTAAAGCTTGTACGCTGCCTCCTAGGGCAATCCATTCCATTTGGGGAGAGCTCTGTTGTTGCCAACATCAGCTCTAAATTTTTCTCTGTGTGATTTTCAGCTTCCACCTATTGGTCCTAGTTCTGTCTACTGGGGCCAAGCAGAAAAAGTTGGATTTCAATTCCATGGAAAAACCCTCTAAACACTTGATATTACATATTGTGTTGCTACTAAGTCTCTCCAAACAAGCCATCTTCAATCACTTCAGTGGCTCTCCTTTTCCTGCAAGCTCTCCAGCATATGAATGTTATCCTTCAGTCAATTCAGTTGTGTCTGACTCGTTGTGACCCCATTTGGAATTTTCTTGGCAGAAATACTGGAGTGGTCTTCTATTTCCTTTTCTAACTCATTTTACATAAGGTGGAAACAAAGGCAGACAGAGTTAAGGCTATGTAGCTCACCCAGGTTCACACAGCTAGTGAGTATCTGAGGACAGATTTAAACAGTTTTTCCTGACTCTGGGACCAGCACTCTATCCACTCTACCACCTAGCTGTCCCTATTTTATCTGTAAATATTTTGTATTTATACACACATACATATATCATAATATCTGTGTAGATATATGATATATGTATGTGTGTATATTCATTCACTCACCAAGCACAAAGACAAAAATATGAAGAGTCCTTGGTCTGAAGGAGCTCACATTGTATCAAGGGAGACACTATGCACACACATACATGTTACACATAAAGTATAGATATAGTTAATATATATGTATTATATGTAAAGTACATATTATGTCTATATAGGGGTGTGTGTGTGTGTGTAAAGTATTTCTCCTGATAAAATGTGAGCTCCTTGAGGCCAGGGACTGTTTGTTTTTGTGTTTGCTGAGTGAATGAATGAAAAGGCATTTATTAAGTGCTTACTGGATGCCAAAACTGACCTAAACACTAAGGACACAAAGAAAAGAGTTGGATGGTGAGTGATCTCAAAGCATTTACATTCCAATTAGAAGAGACAATGCTCATAGGAGGATTTGGTTGCTCAGCCAGTGGAAAGGCCTGTGTCCCAGAGAGCGCAGATGTGGACCAGATGTCAATGACCTTCCACATCTGGAGGACATAACGGTGGGGCAGTTGCCATGGCCCAGTTGTCTGTCATTTTACCAAGAAGGAATTTGGTCTCCTAGTGCCAGTGAGAGCTGAAACTGAGCCTCAGTGAAAGGCAGCTGTGAGCCTGAGCTAATTGATTGACTCTTTGTCTACTGCATACAAATCATGGTGCCAAGATATGGAGGGATCTGGTGCATTTTACGGACCAAAATACTGAAGAAATACAAATAGCTCACATTTACAGAATCCTCAAGGTTTGTAATGAGTTGTTCTTATAAAAATCCCATGTGACAGGCCACACAAACACACACACACACATATATATATATACACACATATGCATATATACACACCCATACAATACATGTAAATATATGTGTAAATATGCACATGCATATATAGATATGTATGTACACACACATAGGGATGTATGTGTACATACACATACATAAATGTATATATCTATCTCTCTTATCAGCTAGATGAAGCAATAGATAGATCATGAAATTTGGAGTATGGGAGACCAGAGTTCAAATCCTGCCCCAGTCACTTACTAGCAACTTATAGCTTGAATCTTCCTTGAAGGTTGACATGGGAGTTCCCTAGTCCATCTTATTTATTATTATGTAATACCTAGTACCTTCTTCTCAAATTCCCTTGAATTTAACTGCTTTGTGTATATTTTTATCTAGATGTATGTTGTTTACATATTTTTATTTCTACCTCTTGTCTCCTTCTTTAGAACTCCCTCCCATTGACTGTAGCGATGTTTCATTCTTTGTAGTTGAATGCCCTATGCCTGGTACCTAATAAATGTTTAACAATTATTAAAATACACTCACAAAAATACATAATTTATTTATGAATAAATATATCAACATAGGCTAAAACTTCTCTGAGGCCTCAGTTTTCTCAACTGAAAAAAAAGGAAGGGCTTAGATGATTTTCAAAATCCCTTCTGGCTCCAAATCCTACAATCTTATGAAATTTGGAGAGGTTCAAAGCTTTGGCTGTGTTCACACAGTTAATAAGGATTAACACAAGGATTCAGTGCCAGGTATTGGAACCCTGAGATCAGCCCTGTCTCCATGTGACCACCTAGTCTCTCCAGTAGCTGTCTGAGGTCCTACGGCCAAGCAAGGAGAGAAGTCAACCAGTTCATATCCCTTGTCTATCATTCTCTAACCAAGACCAAACTGCCCCATCATTTTTAGGGACTTCATCTAGAGTCCAAGCACCCTTAATGCTTCTGTGGATAGATTTCAGGGTACCTATGAATTTGGATGAGGAAAAAATACATTTCTATTTCAATATAATTGATTTCTTTTCTAATGCTAAATAATAGCTTACTATTAAATCCTAACTATAATAGTCTTATCAGATAGCTAGCTATTAAAGCTTAAAATAGACAAGACTTTTGGGACACTCTGTACATAGGATTAAAAAAGAAATATATTATTATACTAAAATGTAATAGCTGTTAGAGATTTTATCATATCAAATCTCTTATTACATTTAAAGCAATTACATTATCTACCAAAACTTATATCAGATTAAAATTGTTACTTTATTCTAAATAATTTAAAACGACTATTTTAAAATTTTACTTAAATTTTTAAAACGTCTTAATTGTTCTGTTAAATCTGTTTTTAAATTGTTCA
This sequence comes from Bettongia penicillata ogilbyi, assembly GCA_023548195.1. Classification (NCBI taxonomy): domain Eukaryota; kingdom Metazoa; phylum Chordata; class Mammalia; order Diprotodontia; family Potoroidae; genus Bettongia; species Bettongia penicillata. The sequence continues at coordinate 1,244,786 of JAJHZJ010000027.1, read as the reverse complement.
ATTGTCAATTTTAAGCAATTTAAAACAAAATTAAATTTTTAAACCAAATATTTAAAGCAGTTATTATATTAAAGCTTTAATATCTACCAAAGCTTAAATCTGTGCTGAGACAAGGTGGGTAAAGAAGCAGGGCCAGTTTTGGAATTTAGGTCTGATGAAGTCATAATCAGTCAGCCCTCCACAGTAAATGTTTTTTTCTACTACTTCACAGCTCCTTGCCTTAGCATCAGGATGAAGCTCGCCCACCAGGAACAAGCAGCTGATGGGAGCCTGGTGTTTCCTGGCAGATATGGTTGGAGGCCCAACTGCTATCTTGGACCATCTCCTGAAAGTGTGGGGTGGATTCTGCTTCTCCAGATGCTGGGGTGGGAATGGAAAGTGTGAGAATGTTGGAATACAAATTGCTCCTGTCACCATCTTGAGGGATCATAGCTTTAGAACTGGAAGGAAACTTATCTAATCCACAGAGACTGAGGTCCCTAGAGGTTGTAACTTGTTCCAAGTTCATCCACTTGAACAGTGGCAGGGTGGGGATTCAAGTCTAGCCCTTCTGATTCCAGATTCTTTTTCTGTGTGTACCCTGATAAGTCTCCCCTCACACTCCCACCCCGGCCCAGTTGCATGTGGTGATCATGGACAGGGAGCACAGGGAGAAGTAAATTGAGAGCACAGGAAGATACAGGTTTTACCCTCAAGCAGAAGATGCTTTGGATTAACATAACATTGAATGTGACAGAACATGGATGCTAAAAGGCCAGTTATGAACACCTGGGATTGGAGTCGTCTCCAGCTGCAGGCCAGTTAAAAAACTCAGGGAAGAGGATCGGTTTAATGTCAGACCACAGCTGGGGAGTTGCAACTCCTGAGCAAAGGGATGTGAAACTTGATTTAAAAAAAATGGAGCACAGATTGGAGGAGGGGAATCAGGCATTGACCCTCAGCTCCCAAAACACCACCTGGAACACCACGCACACAGAGCCGTGCTTCTGCATGGCTGAAACAGGAAATGAACAGGAAAAGATAGAGGAGGTTGGAAGAAAATTGGTCAGTGCTCTCAGGTATCAGTGATGTGAGCTTAGAAAAATGAGGCTGCCATCAGCACAGGGAAAAGGTGGGGTCATTGAGGATGGATGAGCTGTGGATTGCGATTTTCTATAACCCTCCCTGACCTGAACTGAGGGAATCCCCTACTATATTAGCCAGGGTACCCCACTTGAGATCATTTGCAATTCAAATAAACAAGTAATTTTTTTAGAGACCCACAGAATCTCAGAGTTGGAAGAGACTGTCTTGTCAATGAGGGTCTTTTAAATGGTTTAATGTATTAATATTTAATGGTAATTGAACAAGAATTTCCCTCTGTAACACAAGTGATCACCTAGCCTCTGGTTGCAAACCTCCAGGAAGGGGTCATTTCCAGCTCCTCCAGGAAGCTCTTTCTCTATTGGACAGTTTTAATTGTTAGATAGTATTTCTGTAGTTTGGCCCTGTCTACTCTATCTCTACCTCTCCATAACCTACTCCCATTGCTCCTAGTTCTACCCAAGCTCCTAGTTCTACTCTTACACAACACTTTGGTGACTTGGGGTCAGCTATTATGGCACCCTAATCTTTGCGGTTCTTTTCTAAGCTAAACATTCCCAGGTCCTTCAGCTGAACCTCTGAGCATGTCTTTTAGTGTTCTCACCATCCTGACCTTCCTTTTATGGACACACTCTAGCCTGCCAAAATCTTTCCTAAAATGCAGTGCCCACAACTGAATGTAATTCTCCAAGTATGTTCTGATTATATAACAGCCACTTCTAACTTTCCTCCTGTGACTGTGCTTGTATCCATCCACTTGTCCTCTGTCTTCATTCAGAGAGCCCTCAGACCACTGCCATATCACTCATGGACCAGTCAGCGAACTTTGCTGGCATTTCCTTTGGGATAGACCTTTTGTGGGGCAGTTAGGTGGTGTGGTGGATACCGCATTGGTCTTGGATTCAGGAAGACTTATCTTTCTGAGTTCAAATCTGGCCTCACTTATAAGTTGTGTGATTCTGGGCAAGTCACTTAACCCTGTTTACCTCAGTTTCCTCTCCTGAAAAATGAGCTGGAGAAACTCCACTCCAGCTTCTTTGGCCAGATAATCCCAAAATAAGGTCATAAAGAGTAGGACATGATTGAAAAATGACTGAACAGCAAAAAGATCTTTTGTAATCCCTTCAACATGGCTCCTTAATACCTATTGGGTCACTTGGCTGATGTAGAGCCTACGTAGTTTTCTAATGTTCTCTGGTGTTCTCTACTATCTGCCAACACTCTTCCCTCCTCTTCAGTGCCCTTCCAGGAGGCTTAATCTCCTCACCTTAGGTCCTTCCATTACCTTTAGAGTCACAGACAAGAAGACTCAGTAAACACACGCTTAAGGATGAAAACCTCCCAGCAACATTTTCCCCCACAAGTGGGAAATTTAATGAAAATTAAATGATGTAATACCAAGCATAGTACATGCCAGGACTTTGTTTTATTTCTAGATACTTGATTATAGCAAAAATTGCAGCACATACATAGAAAGTCATTTTGATTCTCCTCATGCTCCTTCAATTCAGGTCCTCATCACCTTTTACCTAAATTAATCTACTAGCCTTTGAATTGGTCCCCCTGTTTTATATTTTTTCCCCTCTTCTATTCATCCTCAACACAGCTGCCAAAGACTTTCCTTAAATGCAAATCTGACCATGCTGCTTCTCTACTCCATAAAACTCCATGGCTCCCTTTTGCCTCTTGGATAAAACATAAACTCCTCCATTCAGTTTTTAAAGCCTTTCACTACCAGGCTCTGAAAATACCTTTGGATCCTCATTGGACATTATAACCCCTCCCACTGTCTGTGATCCAGCCAACCTGGCCTTCTCTCTATTTCTTAAAGATAGTTCTGCACCTCTGGTTTCTCTATTTTTGCATTAGCCATTACCCATGTTTCAAAAACAATCCCCCTTCACAGAATCCCTTTCTTATTTCAAGCTATAGCTCATGCATTACCTTCTACATGAGGTCTTTCTTGTTTCCCTGGTACTACCAGAACCCTCCTTTCCAAGCTACCTTGTATTTAAGCAATTTTATTTGTCTTTATGCTTTTTATATTATATATAATAGGTGTATGTGTGTGTATAATACCTATCAATGAACATGATATATGTGCATAGGAATAAATATACATGTATACATATATGTAAATACTTATTTACACATATACCCAGTTGTCTCCTTTTTCAGAATTTAAGCTCCTTAAAAGTAGGGATTGGATTTTTTTTTTGTATTTGTAAACCTAGAGCCTAACACAGTACTAGCACATAGTAGGCACTTAATAAATGTTTATTGCTTGTCTGTCATTCCATTGGTCTTCTACTTGGCTCTTTAGATCAATGCATGCTTCCTTAGGCTAGTAGACCACAATGAACCACAGAGGAAAACAAACTTTCATCCATCATTACATCTGCATCTGGCCAGAGATGGATTTGGGTTATTCAATAAGCCAGTCTTCAAAAAGTGGGGTGAAATATGTCATTTATATACTGGCAGCCTGTGGTATGTAGAACCTGAAATAAAATGTAAAGTATTTAAAAATCAAGGTCTAAAGGCAGTCCCTGATAGAAGCTTCTACTTTGAGCAAATAAGTCCCTTTGACCATTATAAATACCCCAATTAATTACAAATGATATATGAAGGAAGAAGCTATCTGCATCCAGAGAAAGAACTGATAAATAAAAGTATGTATTGAATGATTTGACACATATAGATACAAGTGTGCATGCAAGTATATGCACACACACATGCATGCACATGCTCCTGTTTAATAGTAACCAGCTCTGGTGGAGGGAGGGAGGAGAAGAAAAAAAAAAAGGAAAAAAATTGCAGTATAACATTATTTATGTAAAAGGAATAGCACGTCACACATAATAGATTTGCAGTTTCATGTGCAGTCATCTTTTTAAAAAAATTATAATCTGTAATGGAAATGCTTGCTTTATTCTATAAATCAAAAAGAAAAAGAAAAAATAATAAGAAAAGGAAAAAAAGATTTTGATTTGGAAGGGGCCTTAGAGGACATAGCTCAACTCCTCATTTTACAGATGGGGAAAAAGAGTTCCAAAGATGAGGAAGTCTGTCCAGTGTCACACAGGTATGAAGTGGAAAATCTAGAGTTTGACCTGAACTCTTGACTCCAATGGGCTGATAGAGTATAAGCTCCCTGAGGGAAGACTTTTTTTTGGTAACCCTTTCTTTGTGCCTTCATGTCCCTAGTGCCTAGCAGAGTGACTGGGATATGATAGGAACTTTACAAATTCTTGCTGACTGGTAGTTCCAGGAGAATCTCCTTAGTGTAGCAATGGAGGTCTATGGGAAATAATCGTTTAGTGTCCTGCCTTGTGTTGTTCCCTATGGGAATTGCTTGTACAATCCATAAGCCTTGTTTAATCCTTGGTGTTCATCTTCATTGTAATAATTGATTCCTATTGGATTCCTGCATGCTGTTTTTGAGTCAGGCTTCTTATATACAAAAAAAAATCCTATACCAATTTTTTTTTTCATTCCAGTCTGGGATAATACTATGGGTTTCTCCCCTCTTTGCTTTTTATTTATTCCATTTTCAATTAACAATTTACTTTATCTTCCATCTTTCCCTCCTACTACCACCAAAAAAAAGAAAGAAAAACAAAATCCTTGTAACAAATATACATAGTCAAGAAAAACAAATTCTCATGTTAACCATGTCCAAAAATAGATGTTGGCAAACCCTCTGGTGGTGACAGCTATGCCATCGAGTAGCTCAGAGGTCATGGGTTTTGAATCCCAGGGAGTGATTTCATAGGAGGAAAATGACACAGCTGCTTCTGTGAAGATATCTTTTGCCTAATAAAATGGCTAATTTGGGCCCATTAGTATGTGTGTTCCCTGCTAGAATATTCTTTGACTGAAATTCCAGAACCTGGGAAAGAGACGATTGGCTTTACTGATACGAACAGATTCAATCAGGCTGCAGGGGCCCAGTCTGGACCTCCGCACTGGCTCTGTAGTCAGGAAGTTGAATGGCTCTGGAAAATTGCTTTCCCTCTCTAGACTTCAATTTCTTCATTTGTAAAATGACGGGGGTCCATTGAGCTTGAAGGTTCCTTCTAGTTCTCATCCTCGGATTTTGTGACTCCTAGTTCTTCATTCTTTCCACTACACCATGTATCCCAATCACAAAAATGGCATGTATACTAATAGCGAACAAATTAGGGAAGATTAGCGTGATGCATTTACTAGGATGATATGCATATTCATGAAATGTTTCTTGGTGAAACTGTGTGCTGCAATGCATAAATTGAAATTCAATAAACATGTGTTAAGTGCCTACTATGTGCCAGGCACTGTTCTAAGCACTGGATAGTGTTGGACTTGGAGTCAGGAAGACCTCTGTTCAAAGCCTGCCTCATACACTTACTAGCTGCATGATGCTGGACAAGCCTCTTCACCACTCTTAGACAAAGATCCTTTATCTATGAAAGGGAGATAAGAAGAGGATCTTTCATACAGAGTTGTTGTAAGGATGAAATGAAATCTTATTTGCAAAGTATTTATTTGTTAGCATTATTAATTTTCTATGTATCAGACAAGTATCCTTGGAGGGGATTTTAGAAAGAATCTAGTCACTGTCTCCCTAACCCACAATTTTACAGATGAGGAAGCCAGGGCTTACAAAGATGAAATAATTTGCTCAAGTTTACTGGGGCAGGAAGTTTTGAACTCAGGTTTCCTGATTCCCGGACACAGACCCTTTCTATTCCAGCAAGTTGCTCCACAGAGCAAATATCCCACTGTAACAATGGAACTGGAGAATAAAGTGTACCTGATATTCAAACTCAATGCTTTACCAGGGCATCTATGTGGTGAAGTGGATGGAGTGCCAGGTCTGGAGTTAGGAAGAATTATCTTCGTGAGTTCAAATCTGGTCTCAGACATCTACCGGCTCTGTGACTTTGGGCAAGCAACTTAACCCTGTTTGCCTCAGTTTCCTCATCTATTTAATGAGTTGGAGAAGGAAATGACAAACTACTGCAGTATCTTTGCCAAGTGAACCCCAAATGGAATCACAAAGAGTCAGAAATGACTGAAAATAATTTAACAAGAAAATTTATCATTAAAAAAAAGAAAGGGTTAAAGGTTGAGATCACTAATACTCTTTCAGTAACAAGCACAATGTTAGCAACTTAAGTGAATGCCAGAAAACTGAGGCATGTTTTACTCAGTTAGGAAGAGATGGCTTATCTCAAAGTTATTTTTCTTGACTATGATGATGATCAGTCAATTAGATTATTTATGAAGTACCTATACTGTGACCTGAGCTAGGCACTGTGATAGATTTTGGTGACTCAGAGGCCAAAAAAAGGTTCATTCTATTGTAGAAATAAATATATTTGCTTATTTATATGTGCATATTTTTATTTATATGTACATATGGAGATATAGAAATGATATGATAAACGTGATAGATGGATGTGATGTATTAGATAGATGATACAGATATGATAGATAATCAATGGCTGTGATAGATGGATAAACATATTAGATAGATGATTGATAGATATGATAGATTATTAATTAGATAATGTTGGGTTGTCACTAATAGCTGAGGGGGAGTTTTCATGTAAAAGGTGGCACTTGAGAGATGAGATTTAAGGTTAATTAGGGTTTCTAAGAATTAGAGGTAATAAGGGAGGATATTATAGGCATGCACAATAGCTTGTGCAAAATTTTGGAGATGGGAGATGAATTGTGTGTGATAAATAGTGACAAGATGAATTTGACTAAACTTGTATGTATGTTTGTATGTATATATAAGGGAGTTATCTTTCTCTGATGCTTTATTGTACTATAAAAGTGATCCCAATTTCTCAAATCTTTATGAGATCATCATGGAGTCTGGAAGGTCTTTCCATGTTTGAAGGATTTCATAGATAGGCTTGTCTTTCACCCAAGGATAAGCCTACATAAGTATGGAGACTCTCATCAACAGAAACTCGCCACATCTACTCATAAAGATTGTCAATCAAGTCACGGATAAGTTGCTATCTATCGCGGTGGAAGGAGTGTCTCCACTGAAAAAATCACAGATATTTTCTAAATGTCAAATAGAAATTATGATCAGAAAAAAAAGAGGCAGAAAGGTTGAGGGATAAGGAAAGGGCAAGGAAGAAAAGTGAAGAAGAAAGAGGAAAGCAAAAGAGAATAGAAGGGGTAGGGAAGTAGAGGTGGGGGAAAGACAAGGAAGAAAATTAGCAGAAGAGGAAGAGAGATGGCATGAAATAAAGAAAGTGAGGGTAACAAGTAGGAAAAGAGGGAGGAGGAAAGTATGTTGCTTTCACCATTTTATATGGTGTATATTTATATTTATTATGTTTATATGGTATATATTCTCACATACATTGTTTCATTTGACCCTTGCAGAAATTTTATGAGTTGTACAAGGAAGATATTCTTATTCTCATTTTATAGATGAGAAAATGAGGCCCTCAGAGATAAATTGAGTGATGAAAGTTTGGGATGGGGTCTTCTAATTCATAATTCATTCAGTAGGCACATACATTTCAGGAACTAAGTAGCTATTCAAAGATATCCCATGTTCTGTCTCTTGAACAGCACATATCATTAATTCACACCTCTCTAATTCAAAAGTTTTTAAAATTAATCTAATAAAGAGGATAATCAACTCAGCACACCAGTAAATCAAATGTGACATGTTTCTAAGCTAAAGATTTCCATTAGGGAGGGTGGTTATGGAAAGGGTAGTTAACTGAAAACTCATGTAAATGGAATCACATCTATTCATTAGAGACCCTCCCTTTCCTCCCAGTTTTCTTTGCCAAATCAATGCGATTCTGGGGTATACACATCACTGAGCAATCTGTTTTGGGATGATATTAAAGGAGTAAGCAATCAACACTTAAAATTAAAAACACACACACATAAATGAGCTATGTATACACTCAAATACTCTTCCCTATTGTGGGTATTCTGGATCTTTGGACAGTCCTTCTCATTGGCCAGACCAACACAAGCTGTCTGAGACAGTAATTTAAGATATCACAAGTTGCCACAGAGGCCCCAGCATAGTTGGATGGTGCCAATCACTAGGGAATGCCCTAGACTAGACCCTAGCTCAAAGATGTATGGTATCTGGATTCTGTTCCCAGTCCCATCACCCACTCACTGTGTGGCCTCCCGCACAAATCACTTAACCTCTTGCTGCCTTCTTTTTCCATCTGTAGAATGGGGATCAGGTTACCATGCACTTATGCCAGGGGCAAGCTGTGATGATTGATGGGATAATGATGGTGAAGTATGTCCAGCTCCCAGGAAGACTTCATTTATTACTTTGATTTTCCCTGTATTTGTGTCCCCCCTTCCCCCTATTGCTCCTAGTCCTGGCTCCTGAAAAAATAAACTCAGGTGAACATTTCCCTAGTGAAATGATTCATATTATAAACACAATGTGAAAAATCATTTAAAAAGACATTTATTAATTACAGTGCTGAGATTGCTTTTAAAGAAGACATATCCCATTCATGTTCTGTCAGAATTCTCAAAAGCTTGGCCAGATGGGGTATTTTTTAAAAAAGTAACTCAGTGGATAAAGTACAAAGTGACATTTTGAATGGTCACAGTTCCTAGCTAATTTTAGGAATTGGAGGCTTAGTGCTTTCTTTCTCTGGGGAAAGTCCCATGGAACTGCTTAAATCTTGCTAAATCTACATTCACCTCCATGTGACTCTTCTAAGGCAGCTGTGGTACAGTGGAAGGAAAGCTGAATTTGGAATCATAACATCTGGTTTCAACCTTCAGATTTACCACTTATTAACTGTGTGGACTTAAGTTAGTCTGTTAGATTCCCTGGGCCTCAGTTTCCTCACTTGTAAAACCAGAGAAATAATACTTACCCTAGGCTGTTTCTGTGAGTATTAAATGAAATTGTGTGTGTGTGAGAGAGAGGGAGGCGGAGAGAGAGAGAGAAAGAGGGAGAGAGACAGAGGGAGACAAAGGAAGAGGGAGAGGCAGAAAGAGAGAGGGAGAGGGAGAGAGAGGAAGAGGGAGAGGGAGAGGAAGGGAGAGAGAGAGGGAGAGAGGAGGGGGGAGAGGAGGGCTATATCCCTGTATTAGTCTTCATTGTCAGCACTGTCACAAGCTCTATTATTAATTTCATGTTTCTAAAAGTCACTTTCACAAATAATTTTTAAAAAAACTGATGGAAAAACGATGCCATGATTTAATAAAAAAAAGATTTTCTTTAAACTTGATTTCTCCCTAAGCTTCTAATTCTTATGGATAGTAAACTGTTATGACTGAAAAAAGCATAATATGCATAACATAGTTTAGGTAAGAACTTCTATTTCTCTTTTTTAAAAAAAAGTTATATTGTCATGCTTTATTTTTTACATTACAAAATTTTACAAATTATCTTTACTTTATGAGAAGTCTTATAAGAAAGTGAAACAATAAAGTGAAACTTACTCTATAGTGACTTCCCCTGAAAGTGAATGAAACATTCCACATCTGTAGCATCTTCCCCACTAAAAAAAAAAAGCCAAAACTCTTTTTTTTGAAAAAATAATTTTAATGAATAGAAATTGATTTTTGGTCCTTTGAATGGGAGAAAAAAGAGAAAAGAAAAACAAACTCATTGTAACAAATATGCATAGTCAAGCAAAACAAATTCCCTCATTGCCTATTTATTAAAGTGTGAATAGCTCCTTCTGGATCCTAAGTTCATTAGCTCTCTGTCATGGATGGGATGTTTCATCCTCGCTCTTCTGGAATTGTACAGGGTCATTGCACTAACCATGGTTCTTACAGTTTTGAAAGATGTTTGTCTTTACAATATTGTTGGTATTGTATAAATTATTCTCCTCATTCTGTTCATTTCATTCTTAAAGACTTTCTAAAATATTTAAAATTATACATTTTATAATATTGATATTAAAGCATAAATTGTTATACTGCATTATAATGTATATGATAATAATATACCATCTTTTTAGATAATAATATACTAATCTCATCCCTCAAGATCTTGAAGCTTGGGACTTTGAAAGTTTTTAGTCTAAGTTTAAAAAAAGATTTTCAATTCTAGTCTATATTTCCTGTTGTGAATCTGGGCATATTGTTGACTTTTGCATGCTTTAGGCAATTCTGTAATTCTGGAAGTTACCAAGAAGGTTTCAACCTCCAATTGTAGAGGAAGTTTACTCTCTTAGGAGTTCCCTATGCTGATGAAACCACAAATCTAGTCCTTATTCCTATCTTTTAAAGCATCTGTAACATATTAAAAGTAGTTATAAGAAGAAGTTTGAGTAAGCTGAGGAAGTATGGGATAGTAGAAAGAATCCTGGACTAGTTGTGAATAGTCTTGGATTCTAATTCCATCATTATCAAATATTAGGTTTTTGGCTTTGGTTAAGTCCTTTCTCTTTCCTGGTCTCAGTTTCCTTATCTGTAAAGTGCTAGGAGTTGGGGGAAAGTTGGAATATAATGATGTCTAAGATCTCTTCTGGCTCTGCAATTCTAAAATTTTAATTGCTTTATCAAAGTGCAGTCAGTTATTGTAGCAGAATGTCTGATTCCGAAGAGATGGTGGGAAGTAGAAATGAGGGTTAAGAGGCTAGCCAATGAAAGAATGGGATAGAAAAGAAAGGGAAGTAGGAGAATTATAGATCATAGATCTAGAGTTGGAAGGGACACCAGAAGCCATTCAGTGCAATTCTCTCATTTTACAGATGAGAAAATGGAGACTCAGGGAGGTCAAATGAGCTGTCAAAAAATCACACAAGAAGTAAGAGCCCAATAGTGCAACAGATGAGAGGTTTTTCTTGTAGATGAGGACAGTACCTACTACTAGATGAGGGCAAGAAACATCTCAGAGAAACACTCTCAGAATTGATGCAAAGTGAAGTGAACAGAACCAGGAGAAGATTGAACAAAGCTATAGCAATATTGTAATAAAGATCAGCTGTGAAAAATTTAGTTACTGTAATCAATGCAATAATCCAAAATTTCAAAGGTCTCATTATGAAAAGTGCCATCCACATCCAAAGAGAGAACTGAAGGGCCTGGAGTGCAAATTGAAGCATATTTTTCACTTTATTTTTATTGGTTTTTCTAAAAAAACATGGCTAATATGGAAATATGTTTTGCATGACTTTATATGTATAGTAGGTATCTTATAGCTTGCTTCTTGGATAGGTGGAGAAAGGACTGAAGGGAGGGGAGATTTGGAACTGAAAATAAAAAGAAAGAATGAAAAAATGATTCTCAAGTGTGTATTAGTTAGCAAAGCAACAGGACAGATATTATCACAGGCAAATCCTGAGGTTAACTTAACCAGTTCTGTTTCTCACTCCTACTAGCTCCCACAAACCACAGGCAGAAAAGGGGGTATTAAAAAGCAGGCTAAGTCTTTCAAAAGTCCTACAAGAAGGCAGACAAACAGGATTTGCTCTTTTGAGTTGGAAGATACTACAGGATACCATACAAAAATAAATAAAAGGCTTAAGAAGGTATTGGGGCTCTCATTACTCCATGGGAGTAGAAACTACTCTGATCCCTTGACTTGGTTTCCAATGCCATTTTGGAAAGACTTCCCAATGATATTCTAATATGTTTTCACTCTCCAGAACAATATTATGGCATCACTCACAGGAAAGACTCCCTGATATTGCATTTTATATATTAGCTTCAATCACTGTCCTGTGGTCATCATCAAAGGTAGCTGACTACATATTCCTTCCTAGCAGTATTTTCCTTGCATTTTTCATTCCTGTAGCATAGTTCTCTAATGGATCGTGGCCATTTCTGCCTCCATATACCTCTGTTTACTTATGCTCCAGCCAGAGGCTAGGGAGATATGGACATTCTATAAGAGCAGTAAGCCTCCTTTGCTCCAGGAATGTTAAAGACCACAGCGACAGACTATTCAAACATCTCCTATTCAAGGCAACAAGCTTAGTAATCTAAAGAGGAAGAAAATCATGGTAGAAATCAATGACTCCTTGATATTTAAATGCTGGGATATGTCCAATCAGGAGACATGGTCTGTTCCTGGGGCATGTATTCCAAATATGGCAGAATGCCTGATAAACTTCTTCAGACATAATGACTACTGCTCTTTGCTGATGATGTAATGGATAGCATGTTTGGCATAGTGAGATCTGAGAAAAGATCACATGAGGAACATTTGAAGAAATTGTAGATGTTTACTCTGGAGAAGTCAGTATGGAGTTGGAATCATAAGATACTCTCTGGCTCCATTGTGACCAACACTAGCTTCCAAGGAGCTTGGCAAGCAAGGAGCTAGTGATACACAAATTGGAAAATTGGCCACAGACAATTGGAAGTTGCAAAGTAAAATAATCACCATAAAGTTAAATATTTAGATGGAATGATAATAATAACGAAAACCATTTAGAGATAATGATGGCAATGATTTGCAGTTCTGTCATTTTTCAGTCATGTCTGACTCTTCATGAACTCAACTGGAGTTTTCTTGGTAAAGATATTAGATCGGTTTGCTATTTCTTTCTCCAGTTAATTTTACAGATGAGGACATTGAGGCGCACAGAGTGAAGTGACTTACCTAAGGTCAAACTGCTAATAAGTTTCTTATTTATTTTTAATTAATAGAATAAAGCAAGTGTTTTCATAGCATAATATAATAAAAAGATGATTGCACATGAAACTGTAAATCTATTATGTACATTTTAAGTATATGATAAAGTTATCATGTAAATTTATTTTCCCCCTTTCCCTTCCCTGCTCTAGAGATAGCTGCCATTAGACACAAGTGTGTGTATGTATGTGTGGTGTGTATGTGTGTGTAAAATTATTCTATACGTACCTCTATTTATCAGGTCTTTCTCTAGATGCATATAGCATCTTTCTTCATATGTCCTTTATAGTAAAGTTGGTTCTAAGGCCTCGTTTGAACTCAGGATGATGAATCTACCTAATCCCAGGCCCAGCATTCTATCCACTGTGATATCTAGTTAGTCAAATGGCAATAAAGCAGATAGATAACTGGAGCAGTAGGAGTGTTAGTTTTGAAATAAGAAAGACTTGAGTTCAAATCCTGCCTCAGACACTTGCTAGCTGTGTGATTCTAGACAAATCATTCAATCTTCTCATTTAGTCTTTCTCAGCCTTGTATGAGTTTCCTCACCTGTGAAATGGGGATAATACTAACACTTATCACACAAAGCTATTATGAAAATCAAACCAGATAACATATGTAAATATTTTTCAGTCCTTAAAGCACTATACAAATACTAGTTATCAATAACAATAATTATTTTAATTATAATAAGTCAAATGACAAAGTAAAAAGAGAGTTAAATCAAAATATGGCATTAATAACATGAGATATATGAATGGCATCAAGTTAGGCGGCTCCACTGAAAAAGACATTAAGCAACTACTTCATCCTGTGGAAACTTTGTCCAAAAATACTGAAATATCATTTGAATTCAGTAAGTGTAAAATTCTTACTGGGTGCCAAGATAGAATGAAGTTTTAAGGCTTTGAGCTTGAATCTAGAGGTCAGTTGAACCAAAGGATAAAGGTTATTCTGATGAATACTGTAGCAATCTCTAGGAAAGACACATCGAACATGCGAGTGTTGAGAAAAATGCTGTGGCTGTATGTAACTTCTGCTCGACTAACTGACATCCTGAAGTGGAAGCTTAAAGGGAAGAACACATTTAGTGAAATTGACACCTATGTAATACCTCTCATAAAGTACTTCTATCTTTTGATGTGGTGAAATGAATGATAACAGATCTGGAAAACAGCCAAATAAAAACCAATTCAGTATAATCTATGTAAGCTTTTAGGCACACTTATCCCAACTCTCACTGTCACTGAAGAATTGGGTTCTTACAGGTTGTCTATATCACCTCTTCATTGCTGGAGGGGTATCTCTGAGGGGTTTAGTGTATCTTTCCCTAATGCTGTTGGCTTAAGGGTCTGCCAGTGTGGTTCATTTTAAGATGATCAGCTGAAAATTCTTTTATCAGCTGACTTAAAGTAGCTTTCAGAAATAAAAAAAGCATTTATTAAGGTGGTGCAGTAAAAACAGTTGATTAAATCCTGCAAAAGAGCCATAAGCAAAAGTGTTTTTTCTCTCAATGTGGTCTCTGAAACAATTCCGATCCCAGAGTGTAATCAAAAGACCTCCCATGAGCAACACCCACAGAAACTCAAAAACCAAAGAAACTCTTTACAAATGAATATCTTTGATCATAGAAAGAGGCAATACAAGTTATGCAAGGCAATAGCAGAAACCATTCAACACAATATTTCAGCTTGCAAACATTTAGTGCCTAATATATACCTTGAAAGACACAATCAATTAGCCAGAATAATATATTAGAAGCTTCCTATTATATAAAACTAGCATGAAATCCCCATGCTACAAATATAGACCTCAAACTTCCACAGAGAATTAAACACTTTATTGCAACTGGAGTATTATCATAGATAAACATTTTGTCCATAACAAATATTTGAAGGGAATATTTTTAATCAAAGTTGTTCTACTGAATAGTCATAATCTTCTAACAACATAGAATGAAAAAGCTTTCAAAATATAGAAACCTAACAGAAGAAATCAAAACCAGATGGGAAGATGAGATAGACAACGCCTCCATTATCCTGCCTACCACCAGATTTGTCCCAAAAACAATTTCAGTGGGCCTACCAAAATGGAGCTTACACCCTAATACTTCTATTTGCGTACAAAAAACAGTTGCTTTATCCACCAATGCACTAATCCACAAAATTTCGAGGTCAGAAAATTGTCTCAAGACTATGTCTATCTGAATTATATCAAAGAAGAGTAGAGAAATGGGAATACCATCCTCATCAATGACAACAAAAAGAATTTTTGTTGTGTGGATCGTGGTCTAGGCCAGGGGCGGGGAATCTGTGGCCTTGAGGCCACTTGTGGCCCTCCAGGTCCTCAAGTGTAGACTTCTGAGTGAATTCAGACTTCACAGAGTAAATCCTATTATTAAAGGGATTAGTGCTAAACTCTATGCACTGTGTTCATCATTGGAGATACCAAAACAGAACTGAAGCAGACCCTGTCCCCAAGGAGATCACTCTGCTAGGGGAAAAAAAATGTGCACATAATAATCAAAACACACACACACATATGTATGCAATACAACACACGTCCACATGTGTACACATAGGCATGTTTTTGTTGTTCGCTCATTTTAGTAGTTCCTGACCCTTCATGACCCCATTTTGGGGTTCTCTTGGCAAAGATACTGGAATGATTGGCCATTTCCTTCTCCATGCATTTTATAGATGAGGAACTAAGGCAAACAGTATTAAGTGACTTATTCAGGGTCACATAGCTAATAAGTGTCTGAGACCAGATGCGAACTCCTGACTCCAGGCCTAGCATTCCATCTACCACATCATTTAGCTGTTCCATATACATGTTTGGTGGTATGCAAAATGCACACATGTGCTATACATATATTTATATGTATATATCTATGATTATAGATGTTTTATATAATTTGCATACACATTTGTATATGTGTATATGAGCATCATATAACATTGTGAAATATTATACACACATATATGTGTGTGTATATATACATATATATATATGAAGCAGAAGCCACCCCCAAAAACACACATATACACTGTTCCAAAAGTCTTAGTGTAGTTTTACAGTGTATGAGCTATTAAAACTTAAACTTTCCTTGACTTTTTAGGCAACCAGAATAGAAATACCTTATTAGATCCTCACAGCACACCTATGGGATAAATGCTGCAACTATTATTATCCTTACTTTACAGATGAAGAAACTGAGTCTGACAGAGGTTTTGTGAATCACATTATCAGAAAGTTAGTAATTATCTGAAAACAGATTCTAATGCGAGTTTTCCAAAGCCCATCAATGTATCTGCTAAGTCATACTGAAAAAAAATAATTCTTTCCTGGTCAAATTGCAGATATTTTTTAAGCTCTTGGAAATGCTAGATTACAATCATAAAGCCAGGCTTTTTTATGGGGATCTCCTTCCAGTTTACAGACTAATAGAGAAAACAATATAAATATTGGATACAATCTAAAGACTCCTTCCCTTCCACATAGTCACAAAAGGAAAATATGTGAGGAGTAGAAAAACAGAGAGGCTTGAATTCAACCTCTCTTGAGACTGAGAGACCACCCTGTTTTTAATGGAAACACAAAACATAGAGTCTATTTCTCTGTATGTGTCTACTTGGTATAAATGTTTTTGGGTGTCAAATAGCAATTTGTCAGATGCCAGGGTGCAAATAATTGCATTTCCATGTGAGTCAATTCAAATATACCACCTTAATTCATCCCCCCTAACTCCCACCTTCCATAGAGTAATACAATGTCTTGTCTCTAAGAAAAATGAAAACATCAAGTTCCATTATCTTTAAAAGTCCTGAAAACTCTGTACCTGCATGTGTAAAAAACAGCACCACTTACGTGAATGGACCAAAAACCAGATTTAATCACTGGGTCTTGCTTGCATCATTGTGTGATCTAGGCCGTTATACCCAGCCTTTGTTCTAGGGACAGAGTTATTTGCCAATGACCTTTGGGAGAAAACAAGCAAATATAAACTTTTTACCTCAGACACACAATATAATTTACTAAATGAGAAAGAGTGCACACTCAAACTAGGAACAAGTCACTAGGCCTAAACTAAGAATTTCTATATAGATTAAGGTTTACTGAAATGGTATTTGGGTCATCATCAGCATAACCCTTTATATGTTGTTAGGTTCCCACCAATTTGAATTCTTTAAAGAGAAGTTACTCTGGAAAATTCAATGAGTAACATTTCACCTTAGCTGGAACTAGGGCAGGGTGACTGGGGCTTTGTTCCAAGATGCCAATATTTAGAGGACACTGAAATCACTTTCTGCCCTCCAGCAACAAAGAAATAGCTTGTCATCCAGTAAATTAGGACAACTAATTAAAGTGACAAGTCTACCCCAGTAGTGCCTGAGAGTGTCCTTTGTGCCACCAGCCCCAGGTCATGTGTCCTACAATTTGTTCCAGGTTTAGAAAGTTCTAGTTGCAATTTTGATCTTCAGCAAATTCTCTTCTTCTTAATTTTGAGGAGCTGAGAACTGCTTGGATCCAGAACTAAAGTCCAATTATATCTGCAGAGTTTTTCCTGGCTAAGCTAGATCCTGAGCAAAGGCAGACTTTTAATTCCACATGTTTCCCTTTAACTGGAAAAATTAAAAAAAATGTGTCAAAGAATTTGGGGGAGGGGAGGGAAGAAGATGAAAAGGTAATGTATTTTTCATCATATTTCTGAATGACTTCCAGTATTCCAGAGCTAAACTTCCAATCCTCAGCATAAGCAATTTCTCCTGAGGATTGTAATATCTTGTGGTTTCAATCTCTCACATCCTACCCAACTGTTTCCTCATTGCTGTCTCAGGTTTCCTTGTCACCATCGGGCTTATCCAAACTCAGATTTAATCAGTAGCCAAACATTCATCAGCATGAAGGGGTGAGGGCCATTTTTTATAACGTTCTTTACATTACAGTTGTGTTGGGGAAATGTCAACCAAGTAAACAACTGCAGAAAACAAACAAACGTGGCTGATTATTTCCTTGTTCCTCTCCCTTAATCCCAGAACCCCTTGCTTTTTCTTGACTTTTGAGATCTTTGGTTTCTATTCAATGGGTACATTGGTTTTAATTTCACTGGAAATTCTGAGAGACAGACCATCCTTGAGACTCAGAGTTATGGGGTTTTGGACCCAGCAAACAGAGAAGTGAATCCACGGACTCACATTGTTTTTGTGTGGTTAGTACCAGGCTACTTAATGTGCTTATTTCAATAACAGTTACTGAAATCTGATCTATCATTTAGACCCATATACTCTTTTTCCAAAGTACTCCATTGTGATTCATTGCAAAAATTGCTAGTTATATTTCCAGAGCAGCAGTGTTGTTTGGCAGCACCCAAAAGAGAGGTCCTCTGTGCTCCGAAAACCCTCTTCATGCTTTCCCGCTGTCATCGTGTTCTCATTTAAAAGTTATTGGAGTTTATGACTTGGGATGGATAAATAGTGAGTCCCAGGTTCATGTTATGAACCATGAAGAGAATTAACTAACAGAGAAGCCAGGATCACAGAAAGATTAAATTGTGCCTTGTTGCTAAGGAGATGGGGGAGTAACTGGGAGCATTGAGGTAATGCATGACAGAGTGTATTGGATTGTACATGACTCAGCTAGATGAAAACAGGAATCTTTCATGCCCCACTGGTTGGGGGCACAGATAGACAACTGTCAGGGTGGAGGGTTACAAATTTGGGGAATATCTCTAGTTGGAAACACAGATAGAGAAAATATCTCTGGATGAGTGTAAATAGTGGGGTCTCTGCATCTAGTGGGCTCATATGTTTATTTGATGACAGGTAAAGGGTGTTTCTCAGGTTGGAGATCTAGACAAAGGGCTCATTTTTGGATGAAGGCATAGAAGGGTTTATATTTGGTTTTAAGCACAGGTAGAGGGCACATATCTGGACGGGCTCACAGATAGAAGGCATGTTTATGGCTGGAGGCATTAGTGGAAGGCAAATCTCCAATGTAGGGCACAAGTAGAGGACATTTTCTGTAGTCTGGGGCTACAGAAGAATGATGCATTTCTGGTACAGGTTGGTGGAACATCTCTGGTTGGAGATGCAGGTGAAGAAAGAAAACATGTTTGTTAAGTATAATCTTTTATGGGGAGCATAGGTAGAGAGAAGATGATGATGATGATGATGATGATGATGATGATGATGATGATGACAGCATTTGTGTAGCACTTTCAGGTTCACAAAGTATTTTACAAATATCATCCCATTTTATCCTCACAATAACTTTGGGGATAGATAAGTGCTGTTATTGTCCTTATTTTACAGCTAAGGAAACTGAATTTGAGAGAGATTAAGTGACTTGCTCAGGGCCACACATCTAGTAAGGACCTGAAGCAATATTTGAATTCAAGTCTTCCTGACTCCAAGTCCAGCACTCTATCTATTACATATCTTAGCTACCACGTTTGTGAATGAAGGAACAGGTAGGTAGACAGCTCCCAGACCCCAGCCACCCTATAAAGGGCAAGGCATGAAATTCTGGTGACCTTTGTTACTTGATTTTCAGAAACCTTAACCTTTTGATACTCTGAGAGTCACTAAAATCAGTACTACTTTGATAGCTGAGCCGTCAAGGAGCGTGAACCTCATATCCCATCCTTATCTAAGCTGTTTTTGCAAGAAAACAAAAAAGAAAACAAAAAAAATGCCACTGCTAGATCTAGCAGCTTCTGGGTGACCTTGCTTTACAAATCCTGTCCATCAAAGTCTTTTATGCACAGGGTTGTGAATTATCTCCTCCCCACACTTTTCCTCCTTTTCTCCACATGAATTGGAAGACTGCATATCATCAAGCTGTTGATTTGTGAGGAGACAGGGAGCAATTGATTGCTCTGAGTGGAGCAACCTGGTTCAGGTCAAGCTTGTAAACATGCAAAAAATAAAGCCTGGAAAAATCTGGGTCACTAGCCGCACTCTGAAACTAATACTACATTTACCACCTCTGTGTATTTACTCAGCCTATCCACCATGCCCAGCATACACTCTTCCCTTCACATCTCAGCTTCTCAACAATCTTTGGCTTCCTTCAAAGTTCAGCTCAGGTATCACTTTCTCTGTAACACTTTCCCTGATTCCTAAATGGTTAAAATTCTTACCCTTCTCAAATTAAACCTGGAATTTACTTAGCTGTGAACATGCTGGATCTTCCCAAGAGAAACTCCTTGAGAACAAAGACTACTCCAGCTGTGTCTTTGTATCTCCTGCACCAATATAGTACCTGGGACATGGGAAACAGTTAAATTTCTGTTGAATTAAATTGAATTGAATGGCTCATGAGATAGTGTTACATAGTGGTGTGCTAAATACTTCCAATAAACAGAAAACCTGAATTCAAATCCTGGCTCTTTACTGCCTATATGAATTTGGCAAGTCCCTTAACTTGATTGGCAGTCAGTTTCCTCAACTATAAAATGAAGAAATTGGACTCAGTGGTTTTAAGATTCTTTCTGGCTTCAAATCTATGACTTCATACCAGCCCATATAACTTGATTATTGCAGAAGAAGAGCTTTAGGGAAAGACTGTGTGGAGGAAAAGCCAAGGAGGACCCATGGGGATGATGCAGTAGTAAGGTTTCATATTTTTCCTTTTTGTTCCAGTCTGAGAACAGATGAGTCTTGATGGTCACTAGTCCTATGAGAGAGGTAGCTGGGAGCACAAATGCTGGCTGCATCCCATGGGTTGTCTATGTAAGACTAAGACTGAATATATTTTCCCAGAGTCCAGAGAGGGAGCTCACCATTGCAAGAATTTGGAAGAATTTCCATACCAAAATCCTCAACATTGAAAATGACTTAACATCAGAAACAGATATGGTTTTATCAATGGAACCAAAAATAAGAAAGACCCTAAAGGATTCTGGGATTTTCCATTCATCTTGCAACGGAACCTTCCTAACATATGTGCTGTCTCTCAGCATTAGAATGTGAGCTTCTTAAGAACAAGAACTGTCTCAGTTCTTTTTTTGTCTCTCCAATCCTTAGTACAGTACTTTGCATGTAGAAAACACATAATAAATGCATTTTCATTCACTCATCTCAGTTGTTCTAATGAATTTCTCCAGATGAAGCTGATGTGTAAGAAAGGGCTAGGACTGAAAAGCTCTGGCTTCTGTCTCCAAAAATCTGAGAGATTTAGCCGGGTGGTTGTGGGACGCTCACTGAATTTAATCTGGTCCCTCTCAAACTCCTTTGTGGTGGACGCTCTTTCAGCATTTCAAGGAAACTACCTTCCTCCTATTTCATTGCCAGCTCTAAAAATCAGTTCTCAGGGAATGCTAAGGCTACGGCTGCTTCAGATATTGTCACTCCTCAACTAAATGATGCCTGTTCAACATTCGAATGGAGAGCAGATGATAAGTGCGATTCAGTCACACAAGCTAAGAAAGCAGGAAAGTGAGAAAACTGTGAGTCCTCGTCTGAGTTATAAGTTCAACGGGGTGTCTAATTAAAACTCTATTTTGGTGTTTCCTTGATGGTTCTGCCCTCCTTATATATCACGGTTCTGCATAGGGGAGGAAGAAATGAGCTTACCAAGAAGCTTCCTCTATAGGTGATGGCTTGAGAACAATCATTAGGAAGAAATTTCCCCCTTCACTAAGACTTGTAATTGATCTTAGTTTTTCATAAGAGATGTACTAATTCAAGGATGACAAATAATTTTTTGCTGTTTTTTGCTGTTTACTTTAAAATTTCAATGTAAGGATTTACAGCAAAAAACTATTTGAGTCTCATCCTTGAGAATTCCGGTAGAAGGACTTCTAGGAGCTATAAGTTATTCTTTTCTGCTATCTGTTCTCTAAGCTTGAATCTACTTTGTTCTGACTTCTCCATGTGATGGTGGGAAAGCGCATGTATGTGTGTGTGTGTGTGTGTGTGTGTGTGTGTGAGAGAGAGAGAGAGAGAGAGAGAGGAAGAGAGAGATTATGTATGTAGATATGGTTGGGTGGGGTGAGGGAGAGGAATTTTGTACCAACTACACTATTGTGGAAAGCATCAATTTTTAAAATGTAATTAATCTGTTGAATTGAGTGCAATAAACCATATAATTATTAATGGAAGCACACTGGTGGGGGTTTGCGATCTATAGTATTATGAAACTATCCTTGAACCCCTTGGGGCTACCCCTAGAACCCTAAGGCAAGATATAGTATACATCCTCAACTTGCCAGTATCATTTAAATTGGGAGAGTAAATCCAGAGTATTGCTACATTAATAAAAGATCAGTTGAGAGTGAAAGAGAGAGACAGAGAAATAAAAAGACAGAGAGATGGAGAGAGACACAGAAAGAAAGAGGCAGACAGATAGACACACACAGAATGCTATTTTTATTGTATGGGGTAGTTTCATCATGGACTTTGTGCTCAACTCTTAGTTATATGTGTCAAAAGTAATCATTTTTTATTCATATATTTTATTCTCATCAATTTGGGCTGAAAATAGCTGAATTCCTGATGTTGGTCTTGCCAGGGAAAGATACCACATATGGACCACAGGCCTGAGAAATATAATAGCCCCATAATTTCCTTTGAAAGCCAAAATTTACTTGTCTGTTTCTTTTTTATTCTCATTTTTCATGCTTTTTACTATTTTATATGAATGTGAGTTTGTATGCACACATTTGGGTGTATACTCTTCACCTAAAAGAAATTATACTTATTGCTATTAGATCCCATTAGTAATACTAGTAACTATTAATGATCACAATAATCATTCATGTTTATATCACACGTTCACATTTATAAAGAAATTTCTTAAGATTAACTACACAAAGCAGGTCATGCAATATGCTCATTTCCATTTAGCGAAAGAGGAAGTTAAGGCTTAGAATGATTAATTGACTCATCTAAGATCACACAAATAATATGTCTCAACACCAGGATTTGAATCCATTTCTATCTCCAAGTGCAAGACTAAGTCAGCAAAAGTTGACCCAAACTTCTTGGGAAATGGTATATACAGGAGTTAAAAATTCTTATATTGATCAGTGTTTTTATAGCCCTTCTTCTCCATTGTCCATAAGTAGCTTCTTCATTCAATTCTATTTCATTTGTTTCATTTCATCAAATGTTCATTACAAATGTGTACAAGACACCATGCTAGGTCATGAAGATTCTGAACTAAAAGCAAACAACGCCCTTCATGCAGGCACTTTGACTGGTACAGTATGTTCTCAAATAAGTAAATGCAAAGTAATTTGAAGAGAGACAGAGAAGTAAAAACTGTGAAATCAGTTAAGACCTTGCATTGGAAATAGAAGCTGAGCTGTTTGCAGAAGTTAGCGAGGCATTCAAAGAGTTGGCAGTGAGGAGCGAGTGCATTCCCATCATGGGATACCACCTGTGTAAAACCACAGACGGAGGTAGGAAATAGAACATGAAATACATGCAATAGCCAGTAGGCCAATTTTACTGGAAGAGAGAGTAAGTTATGGGTAAAAAATGTGAAATAAGACAGGAAATGCAGAGGAGAGCTGTATTATGCAGAACTTTAAATCTTAGGCTGAGGAGTTTGTATTTTATCTTCTAAGCAAAAGGAAACCATCAAAGACTTTTAAGATGGGGAGTGACACAGATAAACTTATACTTTAGGAAGATTATTTTGGAAGCTATATGGAGGATAGATTGGAGAAGAGGAGACCAATGAAGAGTCTATTGAAATAGTTCTGAGAAGTGAGAAGGGCCTAGACTAAGGTAGAGGCTGTGTGAGTGAAATGACAAACAAAAGAGATATTACAGAACTAGATTACCCAAGATGTGGCAACTGATTGGATGTAGTCAGTGAAAGAGAAGGTGAAGGATGACCCTCAGGTTGTGAACCAAGCTGACTAGGGCAAGCATATTTCTCTCTTCTAGCTGGTGTTTCAATGAGGGGGAACTTTCTACCTCCACTTAGGAACAGTTTTATTAGGAAATTCTCTACCTGATACCTCAAATGATCAGGCAAAATATATCTAATTGCTGGAGGTCTTAAGGAACTTAAAGCTCAATTTGAATCAATAGCAGGATATGGCAATCACACAACTTAATGTGATTTGGGGCTACATGGAGAAAGACATGGCTTCCAGGAACTAGATAGGCCAGTTGTACTCCATCTTCAGAATTCATCAGAAGCACTGAGTTTAGTTCTGAACTCTATAATAAAGAAAGAAACTGATAAACTGGAGAATGCTGTAAAAGGGTAACCAAAATGGTAAAGGTGCCTAGCACAGTGCCTGGCACATTAGGCACTTAGTAAATATTTATTGGTTGATTGGAGAGTCTTGAGTTCATGGCATATGAGACCTTTTAAAGGAGCTAGACATGTTATGAATGCTTGAGGAAGGGAGCAGTTCAAAAAATATGATAGAGAGTGGAGGAGCCAAGATGGCGGAGTAGAAAGACTCACGTATGCTAGCTCCAAATCCACAGCCCATAAATTTCCTGTAAAAAGAACTTCCCACAAATTCTGGAGTACTGAAAGCCATGCACCAACGCAGTGGAAGAGATTTCTGTTCCAGAGAGCCCTGGAAAGCCGTCCCCAGGGGTCCATCACTCTCCGGACAGCAGAGCCCATCCCTGAGCTGCCCTGGCCACGCGGCCCCAGAGGAGCAGATCCGAGCAGGCTTCAGGGACGGAATCTCCAGTGGTTGCAAAGGTCTCTCCATTCATAGGCGCTACAGGTCAGTGAGAGAGACTTCTGGGCTGGTTGAAAGGGGAGCAGGGTGTCTCTGTGACTCAGGCCCCCTTGGGAGGCAGTGGCGGCCTGGGACTCCCCAAGCAGGCAGGAGCTCCATTACTGAAGGTCTCTGCACAAACCCCTTGAGGGAACTGAGCCTGGAAGGTGGCCCTGCCCCCACCCAAGCACCAGAACTTAAGCTCACATTGAATAGCAGCCGCTCCTGCTGCGGAAAGCCCTGAGGCTGGGAAGCAGTATTTGAATTTCAGACCTCAAGCACTAGCTGGGTTGATCTAGGCGGTGGTGGAGAGGAATCTCAGAAGTCAAGTAACTGGCTGGGAAAGTGCCCAGAAAAAGGAAGCAAAATAAGACCATAGAGAGCTACTTTCTTGGGGAAGAGATGTTCCTTTCTACTTTCATTTCTGATGAGGAAGTACAATGCTTGCCATCAGGGAAAGACGTGGAGGTCAGTGCCTCTCTATCCCAGACATCCGAGGTTGATGTCCAGTGGGCTCAGGCCATGGAAGAGCTCAAAAAGGATTTTGAAAATCAAGTTAGACAGGTGGAGGAAAAATTGGGAAGAGAAATGAGAGAGATGCAAGAAAAACATGAAAAACGGGGTCAATACCTTGGTAAAGGAGACCCAAAAAATGCTGAAGAAAATAACACCTTGAAAAATAGGCTCACTCAATTGGCAAAAAAGGTTCAAAAAGCCAATGAGGAGAAGAATGCTTTCAAAGGCAAAATTAGCCAAATGGAAAAAGGGGTTCAAAAGCTCACTGAAGAAAATAGTTCTCTCAAGATTAGAAAGGAACAGATGGAGTCGAATGACTTTCTGAGAAACCAAGAAATCACCAAACAAAACCAAAAGAATGAAAAAATGGAAGAGAATGTGAAATATCTCATGGGAAAAACAACTGACCTGGAAAATAGATCCAGGAGAGACAATTTAAAAATTATGCAACTACCTGAAAGCCATGATCAAAAAAAGAGCCTGGACATCATCTTCCATGAAATTACCGAGGAAAACTGCCCTGACATTCTACAACCAGAGGGCAAAATAAGTATTGAAAGAATCCATCGATCACCACCTGAAAGAGATCCAAAAAGAGAAACTCCTAGGAACATTGTGGCCAAATTCCAGAATTCCCAGGTCAAGGAGAAAATATTGCAAGAAATAATTCCAGTATTGTTGAAATACAATCAGGATAATACAAGATCTAGCAGCATCTACATTAAGGGATCGAAGGGCATGGAAGAGGATATTCCAGAAGTCAAAAGAACTAGGACTCAAACCAAGAATCACCTACCCAGCAAAACTGAGTATAATACTTCAGGGGAAAATATGGTCTTTCAATGAAATAGAGGACTTTCAAGCATTCTTGATGAAAAGACCAGAGCTGAAAAGAGAATTTGACTTTCAAACACAAGAATGAGAAGAAGCATAAAAAAGTAAACAGCAAAGGGAAGTCATAAGGGACTTACCAAAGGTGAACTGTTTACATTCCTACATGGAAAGACAATATTTGTAACTCTTAAAACCTTTCAGTATCTGGGTAGTTGGTGGGACCACACACAGATGTACACACACACACACACATGCACACACACATGTACATGCATGCATGCACACACACATACACACATGCACGCACACACAGAGACAGAGAGCACAGAGGGAATTGAATGGGATGGGACCATATCTTAAAAGAAATTAAGGTAAATGGTGAGAGAGAAATGTAGTGGGAGGACAGAGGGTGAAATGGAATGGGGCAAATTATCTCTCATTCAAGAGGCAAGCAGGAGACTTTTTAGTGGAGGGAAAAAGAGGAGAACTGAGAAAAAAAACATGAAGTTTACTCTCATCACATTTGACTAAAGGAAGGAATAAAATGCACACTCATTTTGGTATGAAAACCTATCTTACAGTACAGGAAAATGGGGGAGAAGGAGATAAGCAGGAAGGGAGGAATGATGGAAGGGAGGGCAATGGGAGAAGGGAGCAACTTGAAGTCAACATTTAGGGAGGGACAGGATCAAAAGAGAGAATAGAAACAATGGGGGGCAGGATAGGATGGAGGGAAATACAATCAATCTTACACAACATGCCTGTTATCGAAGTCATTTGCAAAACTTCACAGATATGGCCTATATTGAATTGCCTGCCTTCCCAAAGGGAATGGGTGGGGAGGAAGGCATGGGGAGAAGTTGGAACTCAAAGTTTTAGGAACAACTGTCAAGTATTGTTCTTGCTACTAGGAAATAAGAAATCCAGGTAATGGGGAATAGAAAGTCATCTGGCCCTACAGGACAAAAGAGAAGATGGGGACAAGAGAAGGGAGGGATGATAGAAGAGAGGGCAGATTGGTGATAGGGAAAATTAGAATGCTCGGTGTATTGGCATGGGGGAGGGGATAAATGGGGAAAAAATTTGGAACCCAAAATTTTGTGAAAATGAATGTAAAAAGTTAAATAAATAAATTTATATTTAAAAAAAATATGATAGAAGTCGCAGAAGGCAAAATCATGAGTAGTGAGAGGAAGTTATAAAGAGGAAAATAGAGGCTGTCTCCAAAATCTTAGTGGAGTTTTAAGATTTAATAGCATAAAATATGTGGGGTGGATTTCAGAGGTCACTAAGGGGTGGTCTTCATTTTATATAAGAGGAAATTAAGGCTCAGACTAATGATACGGTGAATTGCCCAAGGTCAAAGACCTAGTATGTGTCTTAACAAGGTTTTGAATGGAAAGTTCTTGACTTCAAATTCATTACAAATTCACTAAAACCTAAGTTAGCTATCATTTACCAAGTAGAAATTTCTAGAAACCATCATTTCTTATATCTCCCTGTAGGGATCTTCAGTCTCTTAGTTAAGTCAATTAACGACCATGTCAACATAGTGTGAAAGAGGACTGAAGAAAAATATGGAGTGAGAAAATTTTAATGACTTAAACTACATATAATAAAAACAAAAAAAATAAGCATTTTTCTCAAAACTTTTGCACAGAAAGGAAGCCAAAGTCTTCATGAATTCATGAGCAATAATGACTATTATTTTAAAAGTAAAGTTTGATTAGAAATGTGAGAAGCTAGAGGCAGCTCCGAAAAATGACCCATGGGACAGCTGGATGACTGTTGTTCAAGGAAGTGGACAATGGAAAAAAAATAAATCTGAGGGCACATTTGAATCACGGGGCTAAAGAAATAAACCCAAAGACTGAATTATGCTTTTTTTCATAGAAAAGGGAAGCCAGCTGGCACAGTGGATAAAATGCCAAGCTTGAAGTGAGGAAAACTCACCTGCATGAGTTCAAATCTGGCTTCACACATGTGCTAGCTGTGTGACCTTGGGCAAGTCACTTAATCCTGTTTATTTCTATTTCTTCATCTGTAAAATGAGCTGGGGAAGGAAATGGCAAACCACTCCAGTATCTCTTCTAAGAATGAGGTCAAAAAGAGTTCAACACAACTGAAAAATGACTGAGCAACAAATCATAGAAAAATTATAGTATCTACAGACTGGAAGTACAGAGGTAAAATCAGAGACCTAGAGAATTTCTTGGGAAATGTCAAGTAAATGACATGATTTTTTAGTATCACTAACTATCTCCCCTGGCTTGCTTTCTCCACTGTCTACCCATCATTTTTCCATCCCACTGATCTATTGGAGTCTGAGTTCTGCTCTCTCCCTGTACCGAAGTGATCTGTCTCCATTACTAACATCTTCAAGTCTGATTGTTCTTGAAATAAGCTCTTGATATATTTAAATTTTAAATTGAACCTTGATTCATTGATGAGATAATTCCCCACAGTGATCCAAATTCTATCCCATTCATCACTTCTCATCCTGTGGGATTCCTGTCCATGTCCACCAATAAATTCTGCATGAGGAATCTTCCTAATGTTCTGGAGGCCTTTCTTCAGGAATTTAAACATGTGGTCCCCAGTATAGTTCTCATCCTGTCTGTTGTCCCTCATTCTCACTCTCAACACGACTAGCCCTCTTCTTTCTGATCAGATATTTTCTGATTGGTAACTTTTATGTCATTGCTTGAGCAAATATCATAGTTAATACGTTATAGCCAGTTTATGCCCATTCTACAGGGAGAGAGCAGAACTTTGTAGGTTATGGCACTGCATAAACTCATACTGCATTATGGAGAAAAGACTGGTATTAAAAACAGTGAATTCTAGTTTCAAAGAGCATTGCAAAACACTGAACAACTTCCCAAATATAATTCCTTTTTCTTTCTGTCCAATTCTGAGCCCAGCTTATAATTCATGTTATGTTGTCTACCCAATAGGAATGTACCTATCTGCATTTATAAATCTAGAGAACAAGCATTTGCCAACCGTTTGATTTTTCCTGCATAGAGAGTTAGGTTGAATTCTTTTTAGTGCTTCTGTAACTCATTAGAGTGCTTTTAGTATTCTGGAGTTTGATAGAACCAATATAATATCAACCACAAAGAGAAGTATATTGAGGACTTGACCATCTGTAGAAAATCCCTTTCACTTTTGTAATCTGCATTGGAAATTCCCCAGGATAAATATGAATGCCATTTGTCTTCCTTTTTCATGTTTTGATTACTAAGCAAGCACCATTTCTGCCAATGATATTACTAATCCAATGACTGCCAAAGTTATCGTTGTAGCTACACTTTTAAAGAAATATTGTATGAGGTTAATGTATGCATGGGCGGCTAGAGGGTGTAGTGGATGGTGTGGGGTCTGAAGTTAGAAAGATTCATCTGTATGAGTTCAAATCTTGTCTCAGATACTTACAAGCTATTTTCTATTTTCTTTCATTCTTTTCTTTTATTCAAGTCTTCTTATACAAAATAACTAATCTGAAAATGTTTTACATAATTGTATGTGTATAGCCTATCTCTGATTGCTTACATCTCAAGGAGGAGGGAGGGGAGAGGAGCAGAATTTGGAACTCAAAACTTTAAATAAAAATGTTAAAAAGTTAAAAAAAAAAAGAAAACGAAGGACAACAACCAACCAGCCGTGTGACTCTGGGCAAGTAAATTAACCCTGTTTTCCTCAGTTCCTCATCCATAAAATGAGCTTGAGAAGGAAATGACAAACCTCTCCAATATCTTTGCCAAGAAAATCCCAAATGGTGTCATGGAGAGTTGGACACAACTGAACAGCTAACAGCAGCAACAAAATGTATGCATTGGAGTAAATATTAATATTATGTTATGCATGTGTTTATATACTGTGTGACATTAATGTCATGCATGGGAGCATACATTAATGTGAGGGCCAGGTTACCCAATTATTAAATTTTCAGTGTGAGCATTTACACCTCAGGAACTGTCAGTGTTTGATTTCATGTTTTGTTGATGTTCTAGAATTAAGAGAAAAATAAATGTTAATTAATGCAAATCAAACTCAGAAGTATGTCATATGTACATTTTTTGGGGGGGCAGAACTAGGTGTTAAACTTTTATCAACATACCCCCTGCATGGGAGACATCATGGTGGAGGAAAATCTTTGAGGCTTCATTTTTTTGGTCTACAAAAACTGCTATCGGTAGCTATGAATAGACAAACATAATCTCTTAGTTAATTGTATTACTGTAAAGACATGACCTTTATGGAAAATTGTGAAGGTCTTCTCTTCCGTTTTCATCAAAGATAGTCTCAAAACATGTGCAGAAGATTCTCATAACAGTTTTATAGAGACAGAAACATAGGCATATGGAACCAGAACTCTTGTCCCTTCAAGCACTGTTTTCCCCATTAAGACTTCTCAGTGTCATAACAGAAATTCATGGAGAAATGGGTTCTGCTTCACAGATCCCTTAATAGTCAAATATGTTGAACATGTCTACTTTAGAAATCAAATTAAAGGAAACAGTTATTCATTAAGTCCATACTGTGTGTAATTTGGCATGATGATTGCTAAAGGAAATGTGGCAAATTATGGCATAGAACTTGCCCTCAGAAAGGTTAAATTTCTCTG
Organism: Bettongia penicillata ogilbyi; assembly: GCA_023548195.1. Taxonomy (NCBI): domain Eukaryota; kingdom Metazoa; phylum Chordata; class Mammalia; order Diprotodontia; family Potoroidae; genus Bettongia; species Bettongia penicillata. The sequence goes on along the minus strand of JAJHZJ010000027.1, from coordinate 1,214,417 downwards.
TCTGTCTCTCTCTCTTTCCCTTCCCCTCTTTCCCTCCCCCATCTATTTATGCATTCATTCATCCATCCATTTATTAATTTGTTTGCTTGTTTTGGGGTCCAGTCACATGATTTCATTGCTGTATGGAGTCTCATGTGAGTAAATGCCCTATGATAATGTGGGTCAACCACCAACACCCTTAGAGCATAGAAAAAGATTAAGCAACTTGTCTAAAGTCACACAACTGTATGTGGCAGAGACAGAACTAGCATCCGTGTCTTCTTGGCTTTCCATCCACTACTCTCTTTACACTGTGACTCATCTGGACAATTACACTATAAGCATATTTGGGAAATACAAAGTACTGTAGACATCTTTAAGTAGGAGAAATCACTTACAGCTGGAAAATTGTTTATATAGCGTAATGGAGCTACAGAGGTGGAAAAGAGTATTTAGTTCAATCCCGGAATTTTACAGATGAAGAAACTGAGGCTTGGAGATAATTTTATATAACTAAAGGTAAAAGTTACTTATGTTGTAACAGCTATAAATACTGACTGATGTTCACAACAGGGAAGAACAATGATCAAATTCATAAATCAATCTTGTTTATGGTTACATTGTGAAGGATAATAATTTGTTCACCAAAGTAAAACCTTATGGCTTTTTTTTCAGCACATGAAAGAATTGGCTGATTCTCTGTTCTGTAAGGCAAACAAAATTGGAAATTGGAAATCTATTTTATTTATGGGCTTCAATTCATTTAATTGGGACAGAACATAATTTTTAAAAGTGAATATGGACAATAGACATTCAAGTGAGACTCTAGTTAAAGAAATTGCTAACTGTTCCTTCAGCTTTGTTGTTAGATGTGACATCACTCTGAATTATATAGATCAAGAATTGGCAACCTTTACAAGGAGTATGCCAAAACTCTAGTGCCTTTCCTTGGAACTTGCCACAGGGCTGGGTGTAATCTCAAATCCTATGGTGGGAGCAGGGGAGAAGAGAAGACAGAAAAAGAGAATAGAGTACATGCCAGTAGGCAGCTCTTCCAAGCACAGAGAGGGGGAAAAGAAGGGGATGAGCTGTCTGTCAGTGATTTTCAAAGTCAGCAGTAGAGAACAGGGTGTGGCAATGGCAACCAGCTTGCACGTCAGTGAAAATGGGTTCATCTGGCACAGTTGGCATTCATGCCATGCCTCTCCTATGATATATTTTTTGAGAATATCTCTAATTTGGTATTGACTTATTCAAAACAGAACTGACTTTGGAGTAACTTCTTGCCTTTGCCAACAAGATTCCAGTCTCTGCTTTGATGCTAATATCAAGTGCTGAACCTGAACAATTCAAAGTTGATTTTATCTGATCCTTCATGTTTTGAATTACAGAAGTCTTACTTTGTATGCATGCACACGGTGTGTGTGTGTGTGTGTGTGTGTGTGTGTGTGTGTGTGTGTGTGTGCAACTCCCCCTGACTCAGAAATGGTATCACTGACTTCTAACTAACCCTGATGTGATCCATCTGCTTTATCTCTATCCAGTAACTGAGGTGGAGTTCCATGTTATTCTTCAGAATCTTTTTCCTAGAAATGTCATGTTAGGACATAGGACACACCTAAAAACAATTGCAAATTGATTGATGGATTGACCTAGTACAATCTTCTTATTTTACAGATATGGAAGATAAAATTCAGGCATGGATTAAAGTAGAGCAATATTATGGAAGCTATTTCAGAGGCATTTTTCAAACTTGAAACAAATAGGACGAAATTCAAAAGTCTCCAGCAAAGACCTAGAATGCAGTACCATTCTCTTTGCCTGGTACAAGAGTTGAGATGCTTGGGATCATGGAATGGAATGGAATTTATTCATTTCAATTCAATAAACAGTTAATAAGCACCTACCATTTGCCAGGCACTGTGCTAAATGCTGGGGATACAAAAAAGAATCAAAAGATAGTGCCTGGCCTCAAGGACCTTATACTCTAATGGGGAGAGAATATGTAAATAAATATGGACAGAGAGTAACTTAAAGTGATTGCCTTTTCTTTTTCCCTTGCTAATTTCTAGAAGCCATGTATACACTGTAGGGCAATTGTGGCTGAGTGGTGAGGTGGTAACAGGTTGGGATGACGTGCTGAATCTAATTGTGTGAAATTTAATGGGAATAAATTCAAAGTTTTTCACTCAGATTCAAAAAAATAGGGAACAGGAGAGGAGAGGAGTATGAATCAGGATGGTTTCTGTGCTTGGGTAGGCAACAGGTCAAAAATAAAAGCACTGTGTGGAGTTTGTGGGGCTAAAAGTGCTATGGGAATAACCAGCATGATGAAGCTAGGAGAAGCGCTACATAAGGAAATCTTAGACCAAGCTGCTGGTGTCAGAGGGTTCGGAATGAGGGAGGTAATAGTTACAATGTACTCCAACTTATTAAGACTACTTCTAGAGTATTGTGCTCAATTTTGGGCACCACATTTTAATAAGGTTATTGACAAACATGCAGAGAATCTGAAGACAGAGACCAGCACAGGGAAGTATGCTATATAAAGATCATATGAAGGAGGCGATAATATTTGTCCTAGAGAAGGGAAAACCTTGACAGTGGATGCATATTCTGTCTCCAAAGATTTAGAGAAGAAGGATTTGATTTGTTTTGCCTGACCCCAGGAGAACTGGGTACCAGTGGGCGGAATCTACAGAGTGTTAGATTGCATCTTAATAGGAGAGAATATTTCATAATAATTAGAACTGTCCAAAAGAGGAGTGGACACCTATGCAATGTGTTGAGTGTGTCAATAGTACAAATCTTCGGGCAGCTAGATGGTGCAGTGGGGCTGGAGTCAGGAAGACTCGAATTAAAATCTGGTGTCAGACTGTGTGACCCTGGGAAAGCCATTTAACCCTGTTTACCTCAGTTTAGTCATCTGTAAAATGACCTAAGGAAGGAAATAGCAAGCCACTCAGTATCTTTGCCAAGAAAACCCCAAATAAGGTCACAAAGAGTCAACATGACTAACTAAATAGTAACAAGAAATCTCCCAGTGGTAGCTGGGTGACTACTTTTGGATACTGAAGACAGGATTCCTGCTTTAGATTAGGGTGGCCTGGTCTTTCTTAGCTCTGAGCTTCCACAGTTTTATTATTTTATGTGTTTTAATAGTCAATCAACCACTTTAACCTTTGTTAATAATTTAGTTTAATCTCTTCTACTATGGGTTCATCACTACCCATCTTACCTTTCCTCTATTTCTGTTTGTCTGTCTGTCTGTCTGTCTGTCTGTCTCTCTCTCTCTCTCTCACACACACATACACAAACACATAGACACATACATATAAGCAGAAAATAAAAAATGTAACATATTTTAACTCAGATTGGTAGTTTGACAAATCTATAAATTAGACAGTACAGAAATAGATTCCAAGATCAGTGAAAGGATTCATATTTCAAGTAATTATAATGAACAACCTTGGTGCCAGACAACAGCAATAGACAATGAAACATACTTCTTTCCTATTAGAAGAGATGTAGGGGGCTAATGGGGCAGAATGTTGAATACATTGTCAGAATGTTGTTTTTGCGTGATTATTTTTCTTAGTTACAAGACAGGGTTCAGTTCTGGGACAGGGCATATCCAGAAATGCTGTGGTGTAAAAGCAAAAGGAATTAATAAATCTTTTTCTGAAATTAAGAAAAATACAACCCAGCTTTGATCAGCTGAAGCTGTATTGGTATCATGTTGCCAAGAGTTTCAACATGTGCCTGGTAGTCACATGCAAGAGCTTTGTCCTGGAAGGATGCCCTATGGCAGAAATGGGACATAGGAAAAATTCACTTGGAGATTCACGTATTGAGGGGGGAATAAACTTATGAATGACATGGAAATGCACTTATAAATATTGGATTTGTTCAATAATGTAAATTTCTTTGGGGATAAATTGGGGATTTTTCCTCTATAAAGCCTTCTTAACCCTTTAAGTTTAGTATGAAGTTCAGCAAATGCTGTCAAATTAATCCTATACATAGATGCAGAATCCTTTGTATCATTGCCTAGTTGGTTAATATTAGAAAATAGATTATATATATGTATGTATTTTTTCCCACATGTGCTGCTAGATACATGTTCTTTCCCTCAATAGAATGTCATATTCGACCTGGAATTTGGTAGGTTCTGAATAGATGCTGGTTGATTAATATATCTACTGCCTTTATGAATGTTCAAATTCCACTGACTTATCAGCTCTTAAACGGCCTCTTAAAGGAGGGATCAGAGTGGTAAAGTACAAAGAACATAGGGTTTAGATGAAAGGACCTACGTTCACGTGCAGATTGTTACTAACTAATTATTTCACCTTGGTCAAGTTGTTTGTATTTCTTATTCCATGAAATGTAGGGATTGGAGGAAGTGATTTCTAGGTCCTTTCTAGGTCTCAAACTTATTGTACTATCAGGAAGCAAAACCATTCCCATATGCTAGGGTTTATAGAAGATTAGAGATGAGAATTACACAGGATGAAGTTTGGAGGTGTTTGCCATCTGTCTCAAAAGATATAACTCCCACACCAAAGATCCATTAAGCTATGTGTTGCCTTGTCTGGAGTTGAATTCTAAGTCCTTTAGTCAATTCCACAACATATTGAGAATGTGGAACAGCCTGGAACTCAGTTAATGGTGATTGTTCTCCTGGTAATGAAAAACTATGGCAATGATAATGGCCTGGAATTTTAGCTTAAAAAACAGTATAAATCTGGTGTCCTGGGGATATTTGTTTAATATAGGAACAAATGCCTATTATTATATAAAAGATTCTCAGCTACTGTAGATATTGGTCAATATTGCGCCAGTGTAGTGTCATCATCATCATTACATTTATATAGTGCTTTAAGATTTTCAAACTATTTTAATATTATCTCAATTTATCTTCTCAACAACCTTAGAATGTAGGTGCTATTATTATCTCTATTTTACATTAAGAGGAACCTGAATACGCAGAGATTAAGGGACTTGCCCAGGGTCAAATTGCTCATTTCTCAGGTAGGATTTGGACTCAGGTCTTCCTACTTCCAGAACCAATATGATGCAAAATATTGGACACTGGACTTGAGTCAGAGGATCTAGATTTGAGTCTCAGCTTTAACACTGAGCAGATCATTGCCAGACATTCAGTTTCACTTAATATACAAGGATATAGATTTGGAACTTCTTCAGGGTGAGGACCTCCCTGTGTGAGAACTTTCTCCACCAAACCACCAACCTCCACCAACACATTTCCTACTAAGGTTCAGATCTAAGAAGTTACCTGAGACATATAAAGATTCTATGACTTGCCCAGGGTCACAAACTTGTAAATAAGTACTTCTAAATGGACATGCAAACTTGGTTTTAACTATATATGACACAAAATAAAAATCCATACATGAACGTGGATTCAAACTTTTATAGACAAACTTGAAAAAGAGAATCTGTGGTTCTTACATATGGGTAAGTACATTCACTGGCAAGATGGTCTCCAAAAATACATGCTGGGTCAAATAGGTTACTTGAGAATATCAACTTAGAAATACTGAATAGAAGTGAAATAATGTAGCTAAGAGTGCTTACAATCATTGATATGTAGAGAGATGGCATGAGACAACAGATAGAAAATGAACTTTGGAAATAGGAAATCCAGGGTTTGAATTTTGCCTTTGACCCCTTGAAGAGAAGACCAATGGCTATGTTCCTCCAGGATGCGGTGACACACACATCCTGCCTTCTGGGTCCATGACTGTTTCTACTAAGCCACTTCCTCTCGATTAAAGGATCAAGGGACTGGAAACAGAGCATCCTCCTTACTTTGGTATTCTTTCTCTTTTCTATTTCATTATCAGGTACAAGTCACACATGAATAAGAGACTTCATCATTACAATTGTGCCATTTTCTGAAGTTTTTAACAAGGACAGTACCAATCTAAGTTCACAGGCCTTCAACTCCCACCAACTACTCAAATACTGAAAAAAGTTTCAAAAGTTACAGATATTGCCCTTCCATGTAGAAATGTAAACAGTTCAACTTTAACAAGTCCCTTGTGATTTCTCTTTCTTGTTTACCTTTTCATTCTTCTCTTGATTCTTGTGTTTGAAAGTCAAATTTTCTTTTCAGCTCTGGTCTTTCCATCAAGAATACTTGAAAGTCCACTACTTCATTGAAAGACTATTTTTTCCCCTGAAGTATTATATTCAGTTTTGCTGGGTAGGTGATTCTTGGTTTTAGCTCTAGTTCCTTTGACTTCTAGAATATCATATTCCATTCCCTTTGATCCCTTAATGTAGAAGCTACTAGATCTTGTGTTACCCTGATTGTATTGCCACAACACTCAAATTATTTTTTTCTGGCTGCTTGCAATATTTTCTCCTAGACCTGGGAACTCTGGCATTTGGCTATAACGTTCCTAGAAGTTTCTCTTTTTGAATCTCTTTCAGGAGGTGATTGGTGGATTCTTTCAGTATTTATTTTGCCCCCTGGTTCTAGAATATCAGGGCAGCTTTCCTCGATAATTTCATAGAAGATAATGTTTGGCTCTTTTTTTTTAATCATGGCTTTCAGGTAGTCCCATAATTTTTAAATTGTCTTTCCCGGATCTATTTTCCAGGTCAGTTGTTTTTCCAATGAGATATTTCACATTACTGTGATTTCATTTATGTAGAAAATTTCCAATAAGGAAAATCCCTCTACCGATGCAGATTGATATTTGTTCTGCATCTAATCATCTGAGAGTTTCCTGGAGCTATGAGAATTTGATTGACTTACCCAGGGTCACAGAGTCAGTATGTACCAGAAGAACTTGAGCCCAGGTCTTCCTGTTGCAGAAGCTGGTTTTCTACTATTCTTGTGTCTGTGAGAGAATAAACTGCAAAAATTTAATTTTCCACTTCAGTCCCTGGGTGCTCCCTCCTCATATGGAAGTGCTCTCTCTGACTCTCACTTCCCCATCTCCACTTTTGGACTTCCTATGGTTTTAATCAGCGACGATATAAAATATTGTCTTTTTTCCTTTTGATTAATGCATACCTTGAGGTCTTTGGACATTACAATTACTCTCTCAATTGATAACAACACATACACACAAAACTGATTGATGTTACTGCGTCTTTGGAACAGCAGCTATATGTACACATGTGTCTATACACGGATATATATATATATATATATATATATATATATATATATATATATCTGCACACTTCCATGCACACACATATATATGCACATACACATATGTGTGTGCATTTTAGGCATATACATATGAATTATGTGCTTGTTTAATATTATCTCCCTCTTCAACCTATTTTGGATATATTTCTATAGCATATCTACAGTCTATAAGGGAACTGAATTAGATTAGTAAAATTTTTGTGCCATCAAGAAACACTAGTCATATGTATCCTAGGATTGCAACATCCCAGACAATTCTTAGTCAGACATTCTTTCAGAGAAATGTCAGTAGGTGTATAAGGATATCTATGTTTATACCTGTGTTTGTGCATACATACAAAATAATATTATTGTTTCTAGGGAGCTCCAGTAAGGCACATATATATATCAGTAAGTCTTCCCCAACATACAACTTAGAGAGTTTTATGGGACACAGAGTTTATGTGACCTACCCTGGATCAAATAGATGTTAAATGTTTGAAATGGGACTTCAATATAATGTTTTCCTGGTTCAAAGGCTAGTTTTCTATTGAATTTACCATGTTGTCTCATATATGTGTGAGTGAATTATATTTGTGCTTATAATATTTATATTTATATCAACCATGGAACATGTTTCCATCATCTGGTTAAATGCATTTCAGGCTTTCTGATGGAACATTTGATATCCAGTGTCAACAGATCACGACACACACCATGTGACCAGCGACCACAATACAAACATTTGGTTTTCTCTTGCTCTTAATGGGAAGAGGCACTTTCAGAAAATTGTTGGAACAGTGCTTACAGCCAAATCATGACCTTGTGTTGCAAGACACAAATGTGTCTTTCAGTTCAACTGGCTCACACCCAATCTCTTTGTGAGGATCACTTTAATTTGCCAAATTAAAGCCTGACTCTGTGGATGGGACTTCAGTCTTTTTAAAAGAATGTCAAAACTCAGCAGGAGTGTTTGCTAAACCTTAGTGAAAATAATAATAATACTAATGGGAGCATGGACCAGAGGAATAATATGATACAGTCTGTCATTGCCTCCCTTCAGCTCCTGTCTCAAAGAATTGGACCTTTGGATCTGTTTGCCAAAAATGTGATTTACATTGAATTTGTAGAGACCATCCAGAGGGAAGTCTGTTCCTTGAGTTTGTCCTCAGTTTCCAGTCCCAGTGAAAAGGAAGAATTGCGCTGCAGTTTCTTTACCAATTAAACCACTAATTCTAACCATTTCAGATTTCTCAAAAAATCAAGATTAAATTGTTTATCTATGTATATAGAAGAGTTTAATTATTAAGTGTGTCAGTTGCCAGGCTTGGGACACAGTAAGGAGCTTAACATATTTTCTTCCTTATCATACCAGAGAGCTTCAAGGGATGAGAGGCAGTCGAGACACCATGGATGGGACTAGCCTAGGATCCAGGAAGATCTGAATTCAAATTCTACATATTTTACACATCCTGGCTTTGTGATCCTGGAGAAATTACTTGCCCCTTCAGTTCCCCTCAAGCAACCTAAGACTATAATTTGTAGACTTGGTACCCTTGCATGAATGGAGGGGATTTCCTCTACATGAAAGAAATGACAGATGTGATCAGAAAAATAAAATCATTCTGAAACCTATTTCCAAAAATAGATTGTGCTGAAAACATGAGGCAAGTCCTAAAATTGTCCCCGTGTGTGTGTATGCACACAAAAATGTGCACACATGCCAACAGACATAAGAATATCTTTTTTTTCAAAAGACAATGATTGAATGAGAAGGTATGGCATAATTTAACACCTCATAAAATTTCAGAATTGGAAAGAAGCCCAGAGGCCACCTGGTCCAACCTGTACCTGGACAGAACTCCTTTTTACAACACTCCCAACAAGTGGTCACCCAATATTCCTTGAAAGAAAATTCAAAAACAAGGAATTCATTGTGTTCTGAGGCAACCAGTTCCACTGTTGGATAGTTCTAATGGTTAAGAAGTTATTCCTAATATTGAGCCAAATTTTATCTCTCTCTAACTTCTGCCCACTGTTCTTAGTTTTTCCCTTTGGTGCCAAGCAGAAGACTTGCCTTTTGCTCATGACAACTCTTAAAATACTTGAAGACAAGCTATCATGCTCTCCCTCCCCATGTCGTAAATCTTCTCTCCTTCAGCCTAAGCATGCCCAATTGTCTTCACCAAACTTTGTATGGTATAGTTTCAAGGCTCCCCACTATCATTCGTGTTCATCTTCCAGACAGACATTTCAGAATCAAAGACTGAACACTATCCTCTAAATGTAGAACCGGGTAGGAGGGCAGAGAGAAGAATACAGTAGGATAATAACATTCCAGGTGTGTTCTACAGAGTGACATGTATCTGTGGCAAAGTTGTAATTGTTGCTCCAAACTTTTACTGCTAAAATCATTTACTCCTTAAAACTTACAAATTTATTAGAGATTTTTGGTTTTTTAATGGTCTTTTTATTTTAAATATAAGCATCAACAAGTGTGAAAATTTCAATATACAACAAACAACAAAGAAGACAAATTATTTTAAATAATGAACTGCTATTACATACTATTTTAGGAATAGAACACATTAGTTTTTTAATGCCCTGCTTTATTGTGTGTCCTTCAGATTCCTTTCTATTTTCTTCTCTGTATTTTCTTAATATTTTATTGCTGAAATTCCTCCTCCTCCTCCTTCTCATTCTGGTTCTTCTTTTCATTCTTCTCTTTCTTGTCCTTCTTGTTATTTCTCCAGTCCTTCTCCTTCATCTCCTCCTCCTTCATTAGAGCTATTCCAAAGCAGAATTCGTTGATAGGTAGGTTTCCCTTCCCAGAAGTCACCAAACAATGGTGCTGAATAAGAAAATTTTGAATTTTTTAAAGTCAGATATCTTAATCTGGAGAGAGAGGAACTTTGAAATATATTTTTTTAGTATTTTGAAAACAAGATTTTGGTACAATTGATTTTCCTCTTAATCTTATATAATTTTTAATTAAGAACATGACTGAGAAGTCCACAATTTTTCCCAAACTGCCAAAAAGGTTTAAGACACACAAAAGTTTGAAAATCTCTCTAGAGAGTAATCTTGGCCAGGCATGAGTTGAACTACATAGACTTTGATGCATCTTCCAACTCTGCATTTTAATGATTCAGACTATGAGGTTCAGGGTGGTGGGGAAGAGAGAGGGAGATATCTTGACTTGTCCTTCCCCAAATAAAAGGATAGAGGGTCTAGGATGAGAGAGGTGACTCTAAGTTCCTTGTGGGCTAAAAAAGAAGTAAGAGGTGTATTGGAACAGGAAAAGATTGTGCTAAAGATTAGGGCAGAATGAAGTAGATTAGGGAATGAGATTTTAGAAGGGTTGAGACACGTATAGTTTTGCCAAACTGAAATCCACTGGACAGAAACCAAGAAATGATCTAATATCCATTTCAGTCAGGACGAGTCTTGTGGACTCTTATAAAGAGACCTATTAAAAAATAGGAGGTCGACTTGGTAAAATACTGTGAACAAGGAGGAAGGTCTCCTTTCTGACTGCATGTATAGCCAGGATTAAGTGATAAATCCTCTGTAAATGTTGCAATTTCTCCCTTTATAGGTTAGTTTAATCTCTTGTATGTTTCCTGATGGTGCTTAGTGGATGAAGCTCTTAGGTTCTGGAATTCCAGAAAGCCAGACCTTTCGACAGAAGAGCACATGGGACTGGTTATTGATGGAACTGGCCTTTGAGTACCATTGGATTGTCTTCTTCTGTATCCATCTGATCATCATGGACAGGTGATTGAATCTCTTATTCCTGATTGCTGCCTCCTGCCCTGATTCTTCCTTTTGCTCACTGGCTACCTGTTAATCTTCCTAGAATAATAGATTTAATACTGCAAAGGAAGTTAGAGCTTATTTAGTCTGACTCTTCATTTTACAGATAAGGAAACTGAGGCCTAGAGAGGAGAAATAACTTGCCCAAGGTCACCCTGTCTCATTTGATCCTTGTAACAATGCTGGAGAAATTTAGGGGTAATGTTTCTATTTAAGCTTGACTCCCATGATCTATTGGTTTTCAGGGACCCTGACATTCTATTTGCTCATTTAGTAAGTCCCCAAAATCTCCTGTAGCAGCTTGCCCTATTGCTAATGTGGGCAGCCTGTTAGGGGCTAACTTCCTATGTCCTGCTCATACACACTTGAGCTATGGGGAGGGTTTTATAAGACATTTGTGAAGGAGTTCAGGGGCATTGCAACTCTAGTGTTGGCCTTGGAGTTAGGAACTTGAGTTTGGATTCTTCTTCAGAGGCTAACGGTAAGCCTAGGCATGTTCCTAAATTTTTAGCCTCAGTTTCCTCTCTATAGAATGGGGATAACAATACACCTACTTTCTAGAGTTGTGAGAATGAAATGATTCTTACATGTTAAGTGCTTTTTACAAACCTTACAGTATTATATGAGTGTTTTGTTTCTTGTTCAGTAGTTTTGCAGTTGTGTCCAAATCTTCATGACCACATTTTTTTGGCAAAGATATTAGAATGGTTTGCCATTTCCTTTTCTATTTCTTCATCCTGAAAAGGGAGTTAGAACTGGGAAGTATTTGGAATGCTGGATCTTATGATACATGTGTTTAGCATGTCTTGGTTTATTTGCTTTCATTAATCTAATTAAATGGTTTTCCAAATTATTATAAAGCAAGGAGATTTGCAAGCTACAAGAAGGCTCTAAGTGGAAGTGGGGATTTTTTTCAGTGAGATAGGGGAAAAATAACCATCATAACCAACAATAATAATAATTAATATGTATCACTTCAAGGTTCACGAAGCACTTTCTATAGATCATCTGTTAGGATCCTCACAAAAATCCTGTAAGGTGGGTACGACACCTATGTCCCATCCCTCCAGCACATTTTTCAAGGATGTGAGTAACGTATTAAACAGTGATAGCATGAGTCTCTTTAGATGATAATTGGACAAGAATTCATTAAACTGTAAGCTAATTGAGAGCAGGGACTGTTATTCACTTTCTTTGCCCCCTCAGCACTTAACATAGTTTGTCAATAAACATCTATCAAATACCTACTATGTGCCAGCCTTGTGTTAAGCTCTGGGGATGCCTAGTATAAAGCACATGCTTAATAAATGACTGCTCTTTGATTGACAGGTGTAAATCAAGCTCAGAAATCAGTACATGTATGTGCTTCAGTGGGGAAGAGAGCTAAGGATCTGAGCCAGAAACAGACATCACAATTGGTGATCAGAATCACAGTCATGGCAAATGAAGAGGAGAAAAGAAGTTGTCACGCTAAGAGCTCTCAACAGAAATGGAGGGCAAGGAGTCAAGTCTAGGTTGGCACACATTGGATTGAGCAACCTAGAGCATGACAAAGGGAATATAGAGAGCCAAGAATGAATCAGCGTGAGAAATACGAGAGAATTAAGATCTCATGCTCCTCCCTTCACTGGAGCTAAAATGGGCTAATATGTTACCCCATTCACCTCCTATGCCTTCTTTTTAATCTGTTTTTACTCATATAATTTACTAGAATGCCTATCCCCTCACAATCTTTAACGCCACCAGTGCTACTTATCAAGTCTCACTTTAGATATGCTCACCCTTCTCCCAATTTCAATGGTTGTTTCCTATTCAGGTCTCAAAGCATTTCTTTGAACCTCATTTATGCACTTATTAATTCTATTTTGCATTACTTCTTCATACATATTTTAATCATGTTTTAGCTAATCTCTTGGGCAGCTAGGTGGTGTAGTGGATAGAGTACCAGTGAAGAGTCAGGAGGACCTGACTTCAAATCTTACTTCAGACACTTGACACTCACTAGCTGTGTGACCTTGGGCAAGTCACTTAACCCCAATTGCCTCATCCTGGGTCATCTCCAGTCATCCTGATGAAGATCTGGTCACTGGATTCAGATGGCTCTGGAAGAGAAATGAGGCTGGTGACCTGCACAGCCCTCCCTCACTCAAAACAAAGTCAAGTGCAAGTCATGTCATCATGTCTCTAATGACATGGTCTTCTTTGGCAACGAAGGACGAACACACATATAATCTCTAGATATCCCACAGGGACCAGTAAATGTTCCATGGTAAGTGAGTATTTGGTGAATAGAATTAAATCAATAAGTCGTTGGTGCTCCTTAATAGCCAGGGAATGTCAGAGAAGGGCATGGTAGACCCATTCTGCTAGATTCTAAGTAGGGATTTTCCACTTCCACATTGGCAGGACCAACGTGACATAAAATACCATCATGCAAGGACATTTCAGGCAGCCAACTGGGGGATAAGGAGACCCTAGGTCTGCATACTGTCTTTAACAGAGGCAGTCTGACAGCTGTATAAATGAACCAACCACATCCTCTTGCCCTCTGACTGCCTTGTGTCTTGGCCATTTCTTGACTATTTGTGACCTACACTTTTGTGTAGTGACATGTGATCAGGAGAAGCTGGGCTTTTTTCCTGAAAAATGTCTCAAGATGGGCTTTACCCCATTTATAACCGAAGACAGCCTCCTACCAGGGAAATATGAAGACTTCCTGTGGGAATTCTGGCAGGTGTTTGAAAGTCTCCTGAAGCCCAGTCAGGTCAAGTAGCAGATCAGGCAGCTCAAAGAGGGAAGAAAGTCTTTGATTAATTATACCAATTCTTCCTAAGTCCTGAGCAAGGATTTGACTTGGAATACTGGGCCACAATGATAAAAGTCTATATTTCAATGATGTTATATCACAAGAGATTTTTGATGAACAATAAAATTGTAAGAACTATCAAAAATAAGAGATTAAAGATTACAGAGTGGCATTCTCTATTTTATGCTTTGGAGCTATTAAATTATAAAATAGCCAGGAAAAAAGATAAGCCACTCAGATAGCCAGAGTGAGGGACAACTGATGGACATGTCAACTGTGAGTTTCACTGACATTGCTGTCCACGCAATGTCAAGACAATGCAAGGCAGCTGCTCTCCCATGATATTGGGTGGCTTCCAATTGAGAATACTTGAGATGACATTGACAAGAGGCAATCAGGATGAGGAAGCCTATGTTGGTTGTGATCTGTGATGAGAGAGAGAGAGAGAGAGAGAGAGAGAGAGAGAGAGAGAGAGAGAGAGCTAGAAGGAACAGTAGTGAGAATTCTAGACTTGGAGTCAGAGGCCTGAGTTTAAATCCAGTCCCAGACACCTATTAGCTGCATGACTATGGGTAAGTAACTTTAATTCTCTCAGTCTTAGTTTCCTCAAATATAAAATGAAAGGGGTTGGATTTGATGGCTTCCAAAGGCGATTCTAGTTCCAACTACATGATCCTAGTAATGCTAATATTGATGGCATCAAAATCCCACTAGAACCCCAGGGTATAGTTACTATGAGGATAGAGGCATTCAGGTTCCTCCAATGAGAAACTGGAAAATTAGGTGCAATGTTTACCCCAATGGCCCACTTTAATTGTATTTTCTTGCTTCCATTCCATTTTAAATGAAGGGAACCTGGTAGTACCTTTGGTCACATGAAATAGAGCATTTGCCCTTTTCTCACTGTACTCAGCTACAGAATCATTCCTAGGTCTCACTTAAGTCAATAGACAGACTTTATGCAAAAAGGACCAATTCCCTGCATACCTCCCCAGAGTTGTGGTCATCTGCCACAGTTTGGAGGCAGGTTGGCCAAAGGTTACCATAGGCCTCCTATTTGGCAAGACAATTCCTTCCCACAGCATAGACCAGGATGCTCCCTGCCATGATGGACTCCTACTTGAGAAAGCCAGTTCTTCTGATGCTACTGGTCTGAGCCAGGAAACCATAGATAGTCACCTGCATCTGCATTGTTCTGAAGTTGAAAATGTGAGAATTCTCTGGATTCTCTTCTCTTTCACTCAGTTCATATCTAAGAGCTTCCTTGTGTTATATTGCAATGAAATGAATTTCTGTGATCTTGAAGTTTGAGAGTAGCAACTTTAACCATGAAATGAAAACTCAGCAAATTCCCTCTTGGAGTCTATGGGTTCCTTGCTGAAGCAGTCAGGTTAAACTTTCCTACCTTGCCTTGAGACACTCTTAAAACCAGTTTTATAGAAATGTTGTCACCTTATTCAAATCAAGTAAGAGGCCTTAGCATCATCATTATTTCCAGAATGAAGATTTTGAGAGAAACTTGCCTATGACAGTTTTCTGTTTTTGTCATTTGGCCTTCAATGAGTGATTCTCTGGGCTTTGCATGATCTGTGTGAGTGAGAGGAGATTAGGACAGTCTGCTTCCTAATACCACTGGACAGAATGTTCCCCTAGTCATGTCTTAGGGTAAGAAAAGAGACTGTAAATGATTGAAATCGCATTATTGCTAGATTCCTCCTATTCCTCCATGGCTGGAATGAACCAGCAATATTCTAAATCCTAGACAGAATGTAAAAAAATATGTAAATCTAAATTGAGAGCCCTCCCGGAAGACAGTTATGGGATTCTTCAATGCTTTGTGCAAATTGTGGTATTTTAAAAGTATAGGGATGTGGTTATTGAATGCAGCTGGTGAAGGGTATTCTTGGGAGTGAGGGGTGGAGGGAAATTAGGACATGATGATTTGTGTCAATGAAAGAGTACGTGCATTAATGAAATCATTTATCTATGGAAGTAAGAGAGGATTGAAGACTGGGCAGTAGCCAAGGTGAAGCAACTGGGGCTTTGTCCCAGGGCAATTGATTTAAAAGATATTAACAACACCACATATCACAGAACAGAATTATATTCATACCACAGAATAGAATTAAAAGAACTAAACAAGTTAGTAAGAATAATTAATTAAAAGGTAGATAATAAGCTGGGTTGAGCTCTTCATGATTCTTTAGAAATCGTTGCTTGGCCCTGACATTTCCTCATGGTGTTATCACATAACTTTCCTCCCTTTTAGCACCAAACTTCTAGAGTTTTCTACTTTTATTGCCTCTTATTTCTCACCCCCCATCATCTTCTTGAGTCCTCACAGGTCAGGCTTCTGACTCCACTACATTAAAGATCTGTGATTTACTCAGAATGGAAACTCCTTCCATCAAGGCAGCTCATCATCTATTTATTACCTGCTAGGTATGATTTAAACAAGAATTGTTTGAAATTCAGAGAAGTTAACAGACTTGCTCTGGTAAGAATCAGAACTTGAATCCAGACCTTCCTGACTACAGATCTAATACTCTCCAGTATTGCTACTCAGTCAAAATTCTTCCCTTCAAAGTTAGCCGGGCTTTCAACAGTTAAAGATTCAAAGACTTTTTCTCAATCCTTATTCCAAGTCAACTCTCTGTACTTTTTGACAGTGGTGGTGATTGTCTTCCTGGATAATCTCTCCTCCCTTGACTTTGATAATCTCTCTGTCCTCTGGTTCACATCTCAGAGTTCTGTCCTCAGTCCTCTTCCCTTCACACAACTACATTTTTCCCATAGTGATTTCATCAGATTCCATTAGACCAAATGTTATCTCTTTGCTTATGGTTCTTAAGTCTATATATTCAGTCCTAGTGTCTCTCTTGAATTCTATTCCCATGTTGCCATGCTCTTCTTGGAAATCTCATCCTAGACTGGGTGCGGAAGCTGTGCCCTTAAGGCCCATGTGGCCCTCTAGGTCTTCAGGGACAGCCCTTTGAATTCAAATGTCACAGGCTAATTGCCTTAATAAAGGGATTTGTTCTGGAAAACTTGGACTCAATGAAAATGTTGTACCCAAGGACCTAGAAAGCCACATGTTGTCTTGAGGTCATAGGTTCCCCACCCCTGTAGATGCACCGATTAGCATCTCCCACCTCAACGAAACTTGCCCCTCCTAGAAAGTTCTGTATTTCTATGGAGGATCCATAATCTTCCCAGTTTCTTAAATGCAAGACCCCAGAATCATCCTTCCCTTTATCCTCTCTTTCATCCCTTGTGTTCATTTAATTTCCAAGTCTTGTCAATTCTATCCCTTTCACATCTCCCATGTCTGCTTGCTTTTCTCTACTTACGTGACCACTATACCAACTTAGGCCTCCTTCATCTTTCACCTGGACAGGTGGAAAACTAGTTGATTTCCTTGTATCTGATATTTCTATTTTTTAATTTCTACAGAAGCTGTCAAAATAATCTTCCTAAGGTAAGGATCTGATCATGCCATTTCATGCTCAAAAGCCTTAGGTGATTACTTCTTGACTCTAAGACAAAACGCATGCTTCTTATCCTGGCACGTAAGTCTTTCCAATGGATGCAAACATCCCTTTGGAGAAGCATCTCACATTATCCTCTTGCATGAGTTCTACATTCCAGCGCCACCCTGAGCTAGGCTGTGGACTCCCTGAAGTTGGCCTTCCGTCTTCCACACCTATACATTTGTAGACATCCCTTATTTATGGAATCCACTCCTCTTCATCTTGGTGTCTCAGAATTCAATATTCAAGAAACATTTCAAATAGTATTTCTCTATGTAGCCCTTCCCTTATCCATTCAGCTGTTAATGCCTTAAATCACTTTTTATTCATCTATGTAATCATAATAGTCACAATATTAAAATTCATACCGTACTTGAAAGTTCAGAAGGAGCTTTACATACATCATTCCCTTTGAGTTTCACAACAGCTCTGTGAAACAAATAGGTGCCATGATTACAGATAGGGAAACTGAGGCTCACAGAGATTAAGGAAGATGTGTTCACACAGTTACTGGGTGTCTGAGATGGAATTTGAACTATAGTCTTCTGGACCCCAAGTACTATATTCATCACTATTCCACTATTCCATTATCCCTCCTTTTCCTTCCCTTCCATAGAATTCTAGAGAGTGAGGAGATGTTTTATTTCTTTTCTCTGTATCTCTAGAAGTTAGTTCAGCATAGTATGTACTAAATAAATGCTTGTTTGAATTGATTCATTAAAGAATGAATAAAATGAAATAAAATAGTATAATTAAAATGATTAATTATTAATAATTAGAACTATGTAATATAATTAGTAATAAAATAAAATTAATAAAATTTCTTAAATGAATTCTATCTATATCAGCACTATTGAATCTTTTTTCTTCATAAATACTGTAATATATTTTAATATTTATTTGGACAAAAGGATAAAAATCTATATAATATATTTTGGAAGGTGGCAAGCAGTTCTATGGCAACTTGATGGTGCCATAGATCACAGAATGCTGGAACTGGAGTCAGGAAGACCTGAGTTCAAATTTAACTCCTAACATTTACTACCTGTGTGATTCTGGGCAAGACAGACTTAAATCTGCCTCAATTTTCTCAGCTCTAAAATGGCGTTCATAATAGCATTTGCTTCCCAGGGTTATTGTGTGGGTCAAATAAGACAATATTTGTAAAGTTCTTAGCACAGCATCTGGGATATAGTAGGCACTTTTGCTCCCTTTCTCTCCCTTCCTTTTTTTTCCCCTTCTTGAATTGGTAGTTGGAGATCCCCAGAACAGAGGATAGGAATAATAATGTTAGGATTGACGATCTATCCTCCATGTAGACTGAATAGATTGAAAGTAGATCATATCCCAAGTTCAGCCAGTCATATCTCAAGTAGGTACCATTTGTTACAAAAGGGGCATTTAAAAGAGAAAAAAAAGAAGCTCATCCTTGCTGCTGGAAAAAAAGGTGGAAATTTGGACTGTCACGTATGGGAAAGAACTGTCACGTCATTTTGACTGAAATGCCATGCAGGTATGAGCCAGAGTGTGGAAAGCTTCCCCTTGCTAGGCTGAGAATTTTGTGCTTATCTTAAAGGTGAGAAGGGGCCAGGAGAGATTTTTGAGGAGGGAGAGACCCGTCAGATGGGTTTTAGAAACATCACTTTGGTGACTATGTGGAGAATGACTCAGAGAGAGGAGACCCTGGAGGCAGAAAGATCAGTTAGGAAGCCATTGTCAGAGTCCACATGTGGGACTGCAGCTTCCAAAACTGCTTCCAAATCTGCAGAATAATAACGTGATAAACAAACACTAATGTCAGTTCAAATATATCTAGTAACTATGACCCTGAATACAAGTAAAATACAAACTTTTTTAAAAATTTATGTCTGATTAAGTAGAAATAAGGAGTTAAAGTAGAAAATATTTCTTAATGCCTAGAAGGTATTCTGAAGCCGGCTTATACCAGTTCAAGAGAACTGACTGTCAATAATTTAGTATGAGAATTTACACCTTGAAAATTGGAAAATTCTACAAATAAGGGCTCAATTTAGTGTTTTATTAATTGCTTGTAGACTTAAGAAAGTGATAGAGAAAATTTCTCACTATGCAGATTAAATTTTGGCTTAAAAGTATGCTATGAGATTATTTTTTCTCAGAGATCTTATTGTTAAATATTTAGTAGCACACCTCTGACAAGGAGTCTGGGTGTTAGTAAACTTGGTGCTGCCACTTATCAGTTGTCTTGCTTTGAGTAAATTGTTTATCTCTTCTTGTACTGTATTTCCTCATTTGCTTCCTACCCTTCCATTCTATTTCCACCAGAAATAAAGAGAAAATTCTTTGGAGACAAGGTTTATTTTTAATTTTACCTCAGCCCTTAGTGCTTTACTCTGTGTGTGTGTGTGTGTGTGTGTGTGTATGTATGTGTGTGCATAAATACATCCTTAACTTAGATTGCCAACTGTTTTGCAGTTAGAGGATTGCAACGGGACACTGAGGGTAAGTGACTTGCCCAGGATCACACAAATTGTATGTGCTGGAAGTGAGAATTGAACATGTAATCATGACCCCAAGACTAGTTTCTGATAACAATGCCCTGTGAAAAATATGCTTCTAAAAATTTTTAGTCAAGTCTTCAGTGTAAAATGAGAGTGTTGGACAAGGGCAGCTAGGTGGTGCAGTGGATAGAACACCAACATGGGGGTCAGGAGGACCTGAGTTCAAATCTCACCTCAGACACTTGACACTCACTTGCTGTGTGACCTTGGGCAAGTCATTTAGCCCCAATTACCTCATCCTGGGTCATCTCCAGTCACCCTGATGAATATCTGGTCACTGGATTCAGATGGCTCTGGAAGAGAAATGAGGCTGATGACCTACACAGCAAGTACAAGTCATGTCATCATTTCTTTGATGACATGGTCTTCTTCGGCAACAAAGGACGAACACACATTTGAAAGAGACCTGGAAGGTTAGACGCTGAGATTCCAAGGTTAGTTGGCTATTTCATGGTCAATAGAAAAGAGCAGAGCCAAGATTTGAACTCAAATCATAGGACTTCAAATTCAGGACTCTGTTTTGTAAAAGCACACAGAGTCCTTTTAAATTCTCAAATTCTTTATCTAAATGAACTAAAGTAGAAAATTCAGTAACTATCTGATTTTCTTAAAAAAGGATATATCTATCTGATCATGGGGCAGCTATGTGGTGCCATGGTAAATAGAACACCCGGCCTGGAGTCAGGAAAAAGACTCATCTTCATGAGTTCAATTCCAGCCTCAGACACTTCCTTGTTGTATGACCCTGGGCAAGTCACTTAATCTTGTTTGCCTCATTTTTCTCATTTATAAAATGTACTGGAGAAGGAAATAGCCAACCACTCCAGTATCTTTGCCAAGAAAACCTTAAATAAGGTCATGACGAGTTGGATACAACTGAAATATGACTGAACAAATCTGATTGTGAAAGAACAGAGTGTATTCTGGCCTATATCGTCACGTTCTTGAAGGCAGAATTGAGACCACAATGTCCTGGTTAACTTAGCTGATCTCTATTCCAGGTCCTATTCTAGTCTCTTTCTCTTTTAGGGTCACTTCTCTTGGTGTGCTTTATGTTTCATGTCAGCATCCCTGAAAGCAGATGATCCTTCACAGACCTCCTTAAGGACATTGGTTTACTCTGGACTCCTATTGGTCTATTTGTCTGCCATCAATTCTGATATGAGTTGCCTTTTTTTTCTTCCAGAAATCCACTGAAATTTTCACTTTCCCAACTTGTTTCACACTACAAAGTGGTAACAGGTCTTGACAATGAGGAACACAATTTTAAATAAAATGAAGTAGTTAAAGAACCAATCAGAAAATTAGTAGAAGATAGAGAAAAGGCAATAAAAATGACAACGTTGAGGTCACATCAGGGTGGCATGGAAAAAAACACTGGCAACATGTAGGAAAATGTTGAGGGTAAATGGAATACGTGTTCAAGTATTGCTTGAGTAGGAATACTCGTGCAAGGAATGCATTAATGCATTTTGGAACTAAAGACTCATAGAAAATTCTAGATGAGTAGAGAGAAAATGACAGGATAGAAATTACCATTGAGAAGTAACATGTCATAGTGTATGGCATGTTCATTTGGAGTCAAGCAGCCTTGAGTTCAAATCCTGATTCTGATAAACCTAAGCTAAGCAATATTGGAATTGCTATGCTGACTTTAATACACATGCTTAACACCCCCCACCCTCAGTAATCTGTACATAGTAACTATCCATAGTTTTATACATAATCTTCCTTTTCCGCTATTCTCTGTAAATGGAAATATTCTTATCTATTAATGTCCTCATGAAGAAGAAAAAAAATTAAACCTACAAAATAAAAGATATTAGTCAACCAAGCTGTGAGTGGAAACAAGTGGACATTCATTGAGTGGAGAAAAGCTAAAAAATTATAGTATGTGGATATAATAGAATATCATTGAAATGTAAGAAAGGATGAATAAAAAAAATTCCAAGAAACTTGGGAAGACTTTTACAAAATGATGCGGAGTGAAAGGTATCAGAATGAAATAAGAAGAGTCTCCCTCAGAGAAGGCCAGGAGGGCAATCTTGCTTCTGACTTTCACTAGCTATAAAGTCACAGGCAAGTCAATAACCTGAGTATCAGTTTCCTCACCTGAAAAGTGTAGATAATTGTAATTCCTGCAAAGTGCTTTGCTAACTTTAAAATTATTAATAAATATCAGGAATTACTATAATCAAGGGGAATAGGAACTGAGAGAAGAGAGTTCAAGTAGAGATTGGTACCACTACTGGAATATCATGAAAGTAGTCAAAAACGCAATGTATAGGCGAAATATGCTAAAATAGCAAAAGTAACACTTTTTGTCATAGCCGAAAACTGGAAACAAAATATGTGCCTATCTTTTGGAGTATTGCTTAATGCATTATGTCATATGAATGTAATGCAAAATTCTTACATCATAATAAGCAATAAATTTGAGGAATTCAGAGAAGCATCAGAAGAATTGCATGAACGGAAGCAGAATGAAAGAAACAAACCCAGAAAAACAATATGCATGTGACTACAATCATGTAAATGAAGATAACACTGAAAAGAAGCCAAAATCTGAGTAACAGTGATTAACATTCTTAGTTCCGTAGAGGAAGAGATGATGAAACTTACCCCCATTCTTTTAGCAGAGACCTGGTATACTGAATATATACAGATATGGTGTTTGCTACAAAAGAAGGCTTAGGGGAGTTAGGGTGGGGAGGAATAGACAGAGTGTAGCCAAGAATGACTTTGATGTATATGGTGCAATATTCTTTGGCTTTGCTTTTCAGGAGATAGAGCTTGGCCAATTTCATCTCCACTCAGAGTTCTAGGGATATTCCCAAGGAACTGGGAGTGTCTTTCTCTAATGCTACTGGCTCAAGTCCCTGTTTCAGGATGTGCCTCATTATCCTCATATTAATTGCTAGTAAATAACATCTCAGTTTCATTTAACCAGTTAATATTGTTTACTTTTTGAGAGTGCATTTTTCACATCTATTTATTTCAAAGATACAGCAAGAATAGAAGTACAAGTATATTCCCCAAAACCTTGGGGTCATACTCTCCCCTATAACACTTCGAATACAGAGAAAAGAGTGTTCAGACTTAAAACAGTTTTTCTATAAATTATTAGTCCTATATTGGTCCTTTTGACTCATGTCCAAATGTGTCATTGCTGCTAGATGAATCTCCATCTTCACTACTGATTAGTTAAGTCTTAAATGATTTTAATTCAAGTCCTGCAAGCCAAAAAACCCAGCATGGATTCCACTCAAGGATTTCTGGATGGCTTACTGTCCTGATCACAAAGTTGTAGCAACTGCAAAAGCAGTTGCCAAGTTCCATCTTTCCTACTGTGCTCCTGAACTCCTGTGCTCCTGGAGGCCAATGGAAGCTCATGCCACCCTCCTGCAGGGACACTTATACCCAAAGGATCCAGTCACTGCTTAACCTCATCATCTACAGGAGAAAGAAATAATAATATGCCTCAATTTCATCTCTGCCCATCTCTACTTTGCTGTGATCTCTACTTTGGCTTCAGAATCCTAGATGTGAATCTGGACTGATTATTTGCTGGTCTTGTTCAAGCTAGTAGTCATTGGTTTCTCAATTTATATGCCCACCCTAAGTCACAGCTCTGATGCTAAGATTAACCAGTCCCTGATTATGTTAATACTGACTATGATAATGTGAGTAGGGAAAGATCCTGGACTAGTGATCTCATTAGTATGGGGAATTCCCAGGTGAAAAAGATTCACCCACATGGCATGGCACATGTAAAGGCTGCCACAGGTCAGGGCAGGGGTATGCTGTAATTAGCTTGTATAAGGTCTCCAGAGCCAATTGCTATATTTTCAGTGTGAGCATTTACACTTCAGAAATCAGCAAATATTATAAATTAGGTTTGATTTATTGCTTTGTTAACTTAAGAACTTAAGAAAGTGGTGGAGAAAATGTTAAATGAGACAGATTAAATTTAAAAGTGTGCTATATGGAAAGAACAGTGATGCAACAAAAAAATAAGAGTAAATGTAACAAAACTATAAAGAATGAGTCAAGAGAAAGGAGAAGGCATCTCTCAAATGAAGAGATATGAGAAGACATCCCAAATGAAGAGATATGAGAAGGCATCCCCAACCTTGCCCTTCCTGGAGGTAAGAGGTTCATTGGTTTTACACATTGCCCATGTTTTCAGACTGTCTCAATATATTGATCAATTGTGATAATTATTTTCTCTCTAAAAATACAGTATTTGTCATATGGAATAGCTCTCAGAGAGGGAGAGGGGAAGGGATATGTGGGATACCATGATGATGTAAAAAACAGAAAAAATCAATAAAAAAATTAAATGTGTTGTATGTACTCCATATTTTTTCAGAGAGCTGGTTGTTAAACATTTACTGAACACATCACTGGGTCAAGGTGACCTCCTTAAGTGGTGTGTGTGGCCTCCTTTCATGTAAATTCTCATTCCTGTATTGAGGGCACCCAAAATTATCACCCGGGGAAATGTGTAAACACCATCAAAGGATCCAAAAGAGACCACACACAAATGACAAATTCCTTTTCCAGTGTCCTTGGCTTCCAAGTTTATCTTTACTATATCTGGGGTTTTAAAAATCATTTTAGATTATTAACTGTTTATGATACATGAGCTGGCTGAAGAGAATTACCTCAAAGGGCCTCCAGTGTGGTTGTGATTCCCAGTGGAAACAGTTGCCAACACCTCCCTGTGCCTTACCCTGAAGCGAGATGCTGCCTTCTGTCTCATTCCAGACTAAGTCTTCCTGAAGCCTCTGCTGATACTTCTAATACTAACGATGTAACAAGAATTAGTGACTATTGATTCTATTTTTGTTTAAAGAGGATAAAATGACAATGAAAGGGTAGAGACAAAGAGGGAATTTCATTACATATAAAGTAACCAGGTTAGCCCACTGATTGCAGAAGAAGAAATTGCCTTCTATTTTGAACACTTTCCTTCATCATGGGAAGGAGGAGAAGACATAGCTTGAGGGGAGTGAAACGCTCAGTGGGAGGTGCTTCCATTCCTGGTGCAGAGGCAAGGGGGTTTACCTCAGTAAAAGGTTCACCAACCATCACTGTTAGTTCCTGGCTGTCCTTGGGCACAGTGACAACTCCACAGGCAGTAACTGCTGCTGTTGCTAGATCTGATCTGTTTCTCCGGAGGGGAAAGCTGGACAGCACATCGCCTAGATCCCTAGTGCTTGCCTACAAGATCACAAGAGGACAATGAACCACAAACTCAGCCCTCCAAACTCCAACTTGCAACTGCTAACTAACTCTTTTTGACTCCTCTGTCCCAGAAATCCTCAAAGCTGCCAAGAGTACAAATTCTAAAATATCCCTCACTGATGGACCCTGGCTCAGCCTCTGCTTTAACATTTCTCATATCTAAGGTAATACCAGCATTTCTGTGGGAGGAGCACTGAACTTGGAGCCAAGAGACCTGAGTTCAAGTCTCAGGTTCAATAGCTGAGTGATCGTGGGTAAGTCACTTGTACTTTTCGAACCTTGAGTTTTTCATCCAAGAAATTCTGACAATACAAAGAAACAGAGAACACATGGAGGAAATATAGGTGACAAGAGAGCCAAAGAATACATTCAAAGGGATAGATGTGGGTATACATGTACCCACACATACATACATACATTTCATCTGAATATATATCTGGACATGTGCCCAGAATGTGCATGGTTAAAACATGTCACATCTCTGACACTGAGGAACAGGCCTTGTACTCTGTCAATGTTATAGGAATGTCAGTTGAAGGAACAGGGGAAGTTTAGCCTGAGAAAGAAAAAAAAAACAATCGGATGAGAGAATTCTCTTCAAGAATTTGAAGGATTGTCACCTAGCAGTATGATAGTAAGATTACACATGTTCTACATTAAAGAAGAACTGAGAATAATGGGTGGAGGCTGTAGAAATGTAGATTTCAGTTTGATATAAACAAAACACTTCTTAACTGGAATTGTCCCAAGCTAGAATGGGTTAACTCAGGAAGGAAGGAGTTCTCCCCCAGGAAGTCTTTAGTCAAAAGCTGTATGAACATTGTCAGGTATGTTACAAATGGAATTCTTGCTCAGGGAAGGGTTTGACTAGATATCTGAACTCACAATTCTAAGAATCTGTATAATTCTATAAAACAGAGCACAATCTCATTGCAAATGACAGAGTAAGATAATAGGGTCAGTTAAGTCTAAACCCAATCCTATTACTGAGAAATACCACACACACTAAAAAAAACCTCATCATTGGGTTATGTTTCTTCAGGATAGACAGATAACACGTCACCGTACAGCAGAACACAACAAAGTTTGTCAGGATATATGAGAAAAAGTACAACAGGCCTCAGTGTAGGACAATTCCTTTGCCACTGCTCTAAAACTACTGCCACAAACTCTGCTATTTAGGGTAGTTTAGAGCAACAACACACCCATCCAAAGCTCTTAACCACTTCTCAGATGAACTGCCAGTTATCACAAGAGTTCCCAGTAGGAAAAAATTTTAATGGCCAGTTGACCTTGAGATAAACAAAGTAAAAATCCAACTTAATAGCAGAAGTCAAATAAATATTTGCTTTGAGAATTTATATGAACTCTGTCCTGACACTGAGGCTACGCTGAAGCCCAGCCTCATCTTCTTTAGTCTTGCCTTTTACACAAATATTGATGAATACCTTAACCTATTTGAATGATCTGGGGAGCTTTATTGTCTCTGTGGTAACTTCCTTAGAAATGGATATGCTTAGATTTACCATCTTCCAACCAAATGTGATCAAGGCTGAAATTCTTTCATTTAATCGCTGATGGGATAAATTAGAACCTTTAATTCCATAACAGCTTATTTTGCCCATGTTTGAAGGAGGCTTCCAAGCCTACAGTTTTCAAAAAAAAAAAAAGATTGTATTTCCCTGTTTCCCATTTTCATACCAGCCACAAGAATAGAAAGCCATGGATTTTCCATTACAGTCTAGAACTTTGGAACAACTTCACTCTTTGAGTCTCCAAAATTTTACAAGTTACATTTACCAAATCCTACAGAGGTTTTTTCTTACTGTGGTTATTGACATTACTGTCAGAAAAAATATGAGTAGAAAAGCATTTTCCAAAATACGTACTGTGTAGGAATCATACATGTGTCACCCACACTCGCAAGAATAGGCCCTCCAGAATGGTTCTCCCTTGTGCATATATGTATGTTTCCTCCTTAGTCATTGTAAATGGCAGGTATGCATGGCTATTTTTGTTGTTCTTGTTAATTGTCCTTGACTTCATGTTGCCATTCCATTTAGTCATTTCTTCTTTTCTATTTTGACTCTCACCATACCAAATTAAAATTATTTTAAAAATTTTACCACTTTTTCAAAGTTCCCTGCCAACCACCCTGTTCAAGTTGACAGAGGTCATTTACAGACTTTTCATTACAAAATTCCAATCAAATCCAAGGCCCAGAAGTGACAGTGATTAGCAAGAACAGAAGGGACAAATGGAAATTATGGAATATCTAGTGTGACAATTGCCAACTCAGATTCTCTTTCATGCTATTCACAATCCAAGGTGATTAACTTCTTATTCTTTGATTGTCAAAAAGATCATTTGCCTTTTCTGAACTGTATCCCCCCTCAACACATAGCACATTACAAAGCATGGGCGTGTACACACACACAGTTGTATAAAAGGGCTTCTGAAAACTGGTAACTATTTCCAAGTAGGATACCAAAAAAATAACAAGGTCATTTCCATAAAGCCCATTACATTATTTAGAGAAAGGGGTCCAAGGTAGTGGCCATTCAATGACATTTTGCCCACAATATAGCCTCAACATATCTTTCTACTTTAATGTACTCCTCTCCCTAAAACATAAAAACATTGTGCTACTGGCCCCTCTCAGACTTTTTGTATCCCTGTTTAGTACAGTGCCTTGCACATAGTAAGCGCTTAACAAATGTTTGATTGATGTATTGATTGATCGCTTGTACTTTTCAGTCTTTACTCCTTTGCCTGTGATTCTATCCACAAGAATACACTCTTCCTTCTATCCATGTAATCCTTGGAATAATTTGAAAAAATATGATTTATTATGGTCAGTGGGAACACGTAAGAGCAGCAGTTTGATCATTGAAATGATCACTCATGTGTCCAGAAAATTGATGATGAGATGAGCTACCCATCTCCTCCCAGAGAACCAGTGGACACAAGTGCAGAAAGAGCCATGTTTTTTGGACATGGTCACTGTGTGTATTCATTTTGTTTAATTATGCTTACTTGTGACAAGGGTTTTTTTTTCCTTTCCTTCTCTTGGTTTTCAGAAGGATTTCAACAATAGTAATGCCAAAAATGAGTCACTGAAACATTCTTTTGAATCACAGAAAAGAACAGAAGTTCAGAAGGAATCCCAGAAAAGAGAGACAGTTTTGAGACAAACATTTAGA
Organism: Bettongia penicillata ogilbyi; assembly: GCA_023548195.1. Classification (NCBI taxonomy): domain Eukaryota; kingdom Metazoa; phylum Chordata; class Mammalia; order Diprotodontia; family Potoroidae; genus Bettongia; species Bettongia penicillata. The sequence goes on along the minus strand of JAJHZJ010000027.1, from coordinate 1,186,119 downwards.
ATTTATTACATATTTCTTAAAAGCAAGTAGCATGAAATAGAGATTCATAGTTTTGTAGAGTATTCTTGCATTCTCTGTGTTTGTAAATGCTCTTTCTGGAGAGGATGATTAAGTTCAGAAAAAATTCTTTTTTTAAAAAGAAAGGAAAAAATATATGAATAGCTAGCATGCAATAGAACTCTGAGTGAAGCATGACCACATTATAGATCCAGAAGGGTCTGAGATTCCATATACTCTGAAACATTGGTTTTATTGATGAGGAAACTGAGATTCCAGGAGGTTAACTGACTTACCCAAGATTAGGCAAGCAATAAACGGCCAAGCTGGGACAAAACCTGGATTCTGTTTCTCTAAGCTTGGTGCATTTTACCATTATATCATACATCCTCTCGTAACGTTAGTTGAAATTCTGCATCCACTCTTTCCTTGGTTCTGTTCCTGTCAATCATTATCTCCTCTATGTTTTGGACCCAGTTCAAATTCCTTTGTGATAATTCTTGGATTTCCCCCACCTGTATGCAACTTTAGCTCTCCTAGGCTTCTCTATATTGATCTCCTTGGTAACAATCTAATGATGTTCTTGGCCACTTTCCATCATCACTCCATACCATTCATGATTGGCATGCACATGACATATAGAGATGATTCATGCTTCAGTTATGGGTTGAATCTCAGAATTACCTTTTAGGTTTGAGATGCTATTCTGTGATTTGCTTTGACTTCTATGACAGATGTTGGTAAAGAGTTTTGAGATCATCAGAAAAATACTTATTGTGATCTTCTCAAAGGACTATTAAGTTGATTTATCTATTGTGCATTAATAGCTTTTTAAAAATATTAGGGGACATTTTGGAAAAACTAAAGGAAATAATGTAGGGTTCCATCTATCCACCCTCAGAATATACCAAGTTGATGTCAGAAATATCATCAGGGAAGTACTTTTACTATAGTTTTCAGTTTTAGAACAAAGTCATCAGGGAATGCCTATGGATCTATACTCTAGAGAGTATTCTTAATTATGTGGATGACTTAGGAATCTTTCTTACTTACCCTATAAAAGGGATTTGATTCAATTCAGGTCAGGATGCAAACCTCTAAGTTTTGGAGATACAAAGATAAAAAGCAAAATAAACCCTGCTATGAAAACAAATAGCCACAACATGTATATAAAAAAAATATAAAGTAATTCAGGGGAGGGAAACACTAACAACTAGGGGAATAAGGGAAGACCTCTTATAAGAAATGGCACTTAGGTTGAGCCTTAGAGACATCTAGGGATTCCAAGAAGCAGAGGTGAGGAAAGGATTCCATGCATGGGGGCCAACCTGTGGAAAGATGTGGTGACAGGAGATGGAATGTAGCATACAAGGAATGGCAAGGAGACCAGCATGACTCAAAGCAGAATGCATGGAGTGGGGGAACAATGTATAGTCAGCATGTAATGGTAGTCCAGAACCAGACTGAGAAGGACTTCAGTGTGTGGATGAGGAATTTGTATTTTATCCTAGAAGCAATAGGGAGCCCCTGAAGTTTCTTGAGCAGAAGAGTGACATGAAGAGAACTTGCTATAGGAATTTTGATCCAGTAATGCACTCCATCTGGCATGAGCCTTCGCACTGATTTATAGGGAAGGAAGACAATAATTTGTCTGGCTCATGGCATTGGCTTTCAACTACATGTTATTCCCTGGTGGGGATTCATAACTTAGTGAGTTAAGTTGGTTTGATGGTTTTTGAGCAAATTAATTGTATCTGTGTAGTGGGTGGGGCAAGAATTTATGTGGGAGGAGGAAAGAATGCCCAGGTGTCTATTTGGATCAAGTGTGGGTGATGTGAAATTTCTGCCAGGTTCTCTAGGATATTTTTGGTTTTTTTTCCCCTTGAAGTCAGATTCTGCATTTATTTTTTTTCTAACGCTGATTCTTACTTTGTTCTTTTAGTCAAGCTCCCTTTAAAGTACAACCTGGATTATAGCCCCTTATTATTTACCATAAGTTTACAAATTTGACTTTAAGTCCACTCTCCTTATTTACAGATGAAGGAACAGGCTCAGAGAGGTTAAGTGATTTTCTCAGGGTCACCTAACTAACAAATGATTGAGGAATTGATGAATGCTTCTGTCTCTCACTTCCTTTCTGGGTGATCTCTCTTGACAACAACTTTCCTGGTAGTATCATATGATTCCAGTGAGGGGAGAGGATACATCTTCTTCCCTGGTATCCTAGAGACTGAATACAACATCTTATAGGTGTGATCCACATGGTATGGACTTGTTTAGGTGGCTGCCATGATACTTGTGTAAAGAAACACCTATCCTTCAGCACTCCTCAATTGGAACACCAGGATGCCACCAGGAGAACTTCAAGAGAATGACTGGAAAGGAAGATGTTCACTTTGGACCTGTACTGAGTCATCAGCTCCTTCATCTCAGTAACCATTAGAAGTTTCTTCATTATCTAAAATCATGAGCCCTTTAGCTTTGTCTGGTACAGATGGCCTCTGAGCTCTCATGGGTTCAACCAGAAGGAGGCAAGGAATATCTGTGTATACTATATTTCATCCACATTATAGTCTCACCAGGCAATAAATGACACAATTCAAAATCATCATTTTCATTTCATTCCAATTAGTTTCATCTGTTCTCAAATCTAGAGCTGAATCTCTTTATACACCTACCTCCATGTCCACATAGCAGATGGCAGGCAGTTACACTGTCAGGAGAAGGGACTAATCCAGTCATTAAAATGACTCTAAGTTAGCAAAAGCTCTAGAGGATGGTGGTTTTCTCAACTTGCCTCAAATATCTATGAGATACTTGGCTTCTCTGCAAACATTGCCCTATGGTTATAGCTTGCAAAGCTGAGGATGATGTGGTGAACCTAGTGCCTTACTAATATTAGAGAGAAATTCTTGTCTTACTCTGGACTAGAGAGGAGACTGTAGTTTGCTTGGTCATGGACTTACCCCTTTTCTCTGTCTCTCTTGTCACTTTCTTTATCCTTAGATAGCCAATCCATAATGCAAGCATCAAACATCTCTCAGTAAAAAAGGACAAACAAAATTGTACCAGTCAGTCACTGGGAAAATCAGAACCATATCCATTCAGAAAGATACCTCTTACCTGGGATGGGTATTTTTATTTCTTTTAATCTTTATCTTTTCTTTAGCTTTCCCAGGGTTCCACAGCAGATCCAAAAGTCAAAGTCAATTCAGACAAAATGGAGGGACTTTAAGATCTGGGAGAGGTCATTGCTGCATTTGCAAGATCCAGGGACATATATAATACTTATTCAAAAGAGACTGAAAATGGGAGGGGGTGGTGGGAATTAGTCAAGATGGCAGAGTAGAAAGACACACATGCTCTAGCTCTTCCCCCACAGCTCAGGAACTATCTGTAAAGAAAGACTCTCAACAAATTCTAGAGCAGCAGAAGCCACAGAACAACAGAGTGAAGGAGATTTCCAGCCCAGGGTGACCTGGAAGACCGATGGGAAAGGTCTGTTGCACCAGACATAGAGTGGAACTCAGTCCATCCTTGGATGCATAGCACCAGGAGGAGCAGGGCCAGAGCAGGCAGAGGTTGGCATATTCCTCAACCCACAGGTGGCAAAGACACTTCAAGGGTCAGTGAGAGGGCTTTTTCACCTCCATGATAAGGGAACAGGGTCTTCTCTTAGTCCTGGCCCCAAGTGGAGGCAGCAGCGGTTGCAGCAGCTCCAGTGGCAGTAGCAGCAGTAGTGGGCAGTGGTGGCTGGGGTAGCTGCAGCAGGCAAGCAGCAGCCAGCATCCTTTGTTCCATTTTTGGAGCCTCAGCTTAAAGCCCGTGGGGGAATTGAGCAACTGATCTGAATCTCAGCCATGAGTCAGGTCAGGGAGTATACTCCTCTCCTTTGATTGTGCTATCTTGGAGGAACTGAGAACTTACAGCTCCCCAGAGTATACCCTACTTTTGACAAAGGACCCAAAAATCAAATAATTGGTTGGGAAAATACCCGAAAAAGGAGGGAAAATAAGACTATAGAAGGTTACTTTCTTGGTGAATATCCCATCTTCTCTCCCATCCTTTTGAATGATGAAGAACAATGTATTCCATCAGGGGAAGGCATAAAGTCAAGGCTTCTGCATCCAAAACCTCCAAAATAAATATTCAATGGTCCCAGGCCATGGAAGAGCTCAAAAAGGACTTGGAAAATCAAGTAAGCGAGGTGGAGGAAAAATTGGGAAGAGAAATGAGAGAGATGCAAGAAAATCCTGAAAAGTGACTCAACAGCTTGCTAAAGGAAACCCCAAAAAATGCTGAAGAAAATAACACCTTTAAAAGTAGGCTAACTCAATTGGAAAAAGAGGTCCAAAAAGCCAATGAGGTGAAGAATGCTTTAAAAAACAGAATTAGCCAAATGGAAAAGGAAGTTCAAAAGCTTACTGAAGAAAAGATAAACAGAAAAGAGAAATCATAAGGGACTTACTAAAGTTGAACTGTTTACATTCCTACATGGAAAGATAGTATTTGTAACTCTTGAAACTTTTCTCAGTATCTGGGTAGTTGAAGGGATTACACACACACACGCACACACACACACACACACACACAGAGAGAGAGAGAGAGAGAGAGAGAGAGAGAGAGAGAGAGAGGGAGACAGAGAGCACAGGGTGAGTTGAATAGGATGGAGTAATACCTAAAAAAATAAAATTAGGGGGTGAGAGAAGAATATATTGGGAGAAGAAATGGAATGGGGTAAATTATCTCTCATACAAGAGGCAAGGAAAACTTTTCCAATGGAGGGGAAAAGGGAGGAGGGGAGAGGGAAAAAGTGAAACTTACTCTCATCATATGTGGCTCAAGGAAGGAATAACATGCACACTCAATTTGGTAGGAAAATTATCTTACACTATAGGAAAGTAGGGGAGAAGAGGATAAGCAGGGTGGGGGTTATGATGGAAGGGAGGGAAATGGGAGGAGGGAGCAATTAGAAGTCAACACTCTTGGGGAGGGACAAGGTCAACAGAGAAAACAGAAGAAATAGGGAGCAGGATAGGATGGAGGGAAATATAGTTAGTCTTACACAACACGACTATTATAGAAGTTATTTTCAAAACTACACATACATAGCCTATATTGAATTGCTTGCCTTCTCAGTGAGGACGGGTGGGGAGGGAGGAAGAAAGAGAAGTTGGAATGTTGAAAAACGTTGAGAATTGTTTTTGTGTACAACTGGGAAATAAGAAACACAGGTAATGGGGTATAGAAGTATATCTTGCCCTACAAGACAAGAAAGATGGAAATAAGGGAAGGGAGGGGTGTTAGTAAGGAGGACACATTGGTGGAAAAGGCAATCAGAATGCAAGGCATTTTGGGGTGGGGGGAAGGGAGAGATGGGGAGAAAACTTGGAGTTCAAAATTTTGTGGAAATGAATGTTGAAAACTTAAATAAACAAATTTCAAAAATACAGACTAGAAAAAAACAAGAAAAATAAAATTTAAAAAAATTTTTAAAAAGAGACTGAAAATGAAAGGGAGATCATTTACACAAGAAATGGTCAGAGTGATGGGGCAATGCTGTGTAAGAAGGGTTCTTAATGATGTAGGGTGTCATGGACCCTTTTGGTAGTTTGATGAAGCCTATGGATCTTTCCCCAGAATATTGTTCTTTAAAGGCATAAAAAAGCAGAGGATTACAAAGAAAACCAATTATACTGAAAAGCAGTTTTCAAAACATTTATTTTTAAAGTCCACAGACTTCAGGTTAAGAATCCCTGAGAAAGGAATAATTTTAACTGAAGGAGTGAGACTTGTTGCTTAAAGCTTTATGCTTGAAGTTATGAAGACATGAACTTATAATTTCAGGCATTGGCTCCCCTCCTGAGGCTGAAGGCACCTGGATATTCTTTTTCCTTCTTTCAAGTCTCATAATGTATTAACATAGCTGGAAGAAAAGAAGGTAGTTGAGTATAATGGAGATGAATTTGAAATTCAATGAAGGTGGGCCCTGAGGATTAGAAGAGAATTCTGGGGGTTGGATCTTTGGCAAGACTCAAAAAGGAGGACATAGGATATAGGGGAAAGGTCGGGATACATTCATGAGAAAGGAGGGCTGAGTGCTTCAGAAGGAGTTAACCTCAGAGCTGAAGACTCACAGTCACTGTCAGCAGAAATCTTGTCTCTTTTTTCTTGGAGCTAAGAAAGAAACTAGCAATGCATACAGCAGAGATTTTCCCAGTAGTCTCTGAAGCTATAAAGGAAGATGTGTGCCTTGGCCCATTTCAAAATGAGCATTGGCACATCCAACTTGGGAAGTATAAATGAGCCAGCTGTGTTGGTGAAGTGGGTAGTCAACTATTCTAAATGATTTGAAAGTCCCTGCTCTCCAAAACTATCTTCTTTATCAGCCTGTTCTAGAACCTCAAATTCCCACCAATTGAGTTACTCTTTGAGTTAAGACATTATTTCCAGAATGCCACTGTTTATATACATATATGTTGCCTGGGAAAGCCAAGGTAAACTTGAAAATACTCATGAATTGAAGAACTGCATGGGACTCTGAAAGAAAGACATGGTAGGTCTTTGTAGGGATATCTCTATAGGTGATAGTACAACAAGAAAAAACAGTGTTGAACCATCATGGTTTTACATTGCCATTGGACTAAGCAAGACAACAGGTCAAGTTGAACTACCCCCAAAGGGTAATAAAGAATTTGCCCTGTGGTTTGTGAGGGCAGTAAAGGTGAAGAAGGGGTGGGAAAACAGTGACCTGCTACCCTTGGAAATTCCACTTAGTGGCCTGGTCCCAGTTTACTTTATTGTGAGGGTCATCTGAGCTGAACCAAGACAAATTTCCTTTTTTCTGGTGCTAGAGGACAAATTCCAAACTGTTTAGTCTGACATTCAAGGCCCTTCACAATTCAGACCCAATTTACTTCATAGGATATTATGTCCCACTACTTGCCTCTGCTCTGGCCAACAAGACTGTTTCTCTTATTGTTTCCCAAGAGCAATAAATACATTCCTGCTTGCCTATCTTTCCTATGCTCATTCTATTATCCCTATTTGCCCCTCTTTCCCACATATGCAAAGATTGCCTTGCAACTCAGTCTACTATATGTCCAGAGGCATGAAGAAGTAGATCATAGAATTAAGAGCAAAAAGAGATCTTAGAAAAATCCTGTAATCTTTCCCTCTGATTTTGTGGATAATGTTTAGAGGAGTAGAGAGACTTGGATAAGATTGAACAGAAAGTTAAGTGCTAAAGCCAAGATTTGAACCCAAATCTTTTGACTCCAGATCCATGCTCTTTTCACCACATTGTGGCTATCCTTTGCCATTCCTGAGTCAACAAACATTTATTAAAATATAAAATTGTGGAATGAGGCAGAGAGATATAGGAGAAAATGTAGGTGGTGAAAAACAAAAGATAGCAACAAAAATCTATTTCCAAAAGACAGATTTTGAAGTACACTATATTGGGTGCTAGAGAGGTAGAAAGGAAAATAAAATTCAGTTATCACCTTCATGGTATTTACAATCAGGTAAAGAAAACAAAATGTGTATAAAATAAGCTTCTTAGACCAAATGATTTCTAAAATCTCTTCTATCTACCTATCTATACACTCATATACACATATAAGTTTGTATGTATATATATATATATATATATATATATATATATATATATATATATATATCTGTGACACTATGCTCCTTTGTACATGAACAATTATAATGCAAATTAAATTATGGTAAGTATATGAGAAAAGTATAAGCAGTGTGTCATGAGTGAACAGATAACCATTTACTGGGGCAAACAAAAAAGGCTTCTTGGGAGTAGTAATATCTGGACTTGGCCATGAAAGATGAAGAAGATTTCAGCAGTCTAAGTGGGAGGACATCCAAGGCATAGGGAGAAGTGTGGGGAAATGCACGATGTTGGGAAAGTAGAGGGAATACAACAATGGAATATCCCATAGATACCAGTTCGTCCATCCCCCTCATTTTATAGATGAGAAAATGGGTGACCTAAGGTAGTTAGGTAACCACAGGACCTCCATAGTGGAAGGGGCCCCAGAGGTCATTCAGCCTAATGTCTTTTCTAAGTTGGTCAATAAACATTTCGTAAGCAATTAGTATATCCCAGGCAACTAGAAAAGTACTGGGAATGCAAATACAAGCAGAAAGAAAGATAATTCCTGCCCTCCAGGTGCTTAATTTCTACTGGAAATTAGACAACAATTGAACCCAAATCTAAACAACAAAAAAGGGAAACAAAAAGTGGGATAGGAGGAGAAATGATAGGATTTTAGACAAAGTCCTATGAAGATATCTTAGTCTCATACTGTTATCTTGTATATACCTATGTGTATATGTATAGTTTTCCTCCAGAGAATGGCGGCTCCTTGAAGGCAAGGGATGTTTCGTTTTCGTCTTTGTCTTCCCCACTAGCTAGTACACCTTCTACCTGGCACATAGTAGGCAACTTCATGTACATTTGCTGATTGATTGTTTGATCAATTGATGGGCCTTTTTTCCTATAAACCCGTGACCCCAACAACGTTATATCTCCATGAATTAAGAAGGAGGAGGATTTAGATATAATGGTATGTTAATCCCCTGCCCCAGAGTTCAGAGGCCTTAAACAGAGAAGGAGTTCATGGTGCCATCTCTGAGTCCCCCAAAAGGCCAAAGGTCATTAGGGATCAAAGCTAGTCAAGTCACTCACACATATGAGAAAGGGTAACCCAATCTCACCCTGACTTAAAGCTGGGAGGCCTTAAATAGGATTAGTTACAAAATCTTACCTTTAGGAAAGAATCAACTTTGGGGAAGAAAACAAACTCCAGATTTATAGAATGCAGGCACCAGCCAAAGTGGTTTGTACTCAGCTCCTCAGTCCTCACGGCAGAATGTCAGTAATCTGGTTTGCAAATTGAGCTTAAGATATAAGAAGAAGTTGAAAATGTTATTTAGCAGTTATTGGCTCATATAATCATAAACTCATGGGCATATGGTGGAAATCTAGTTCAGGATTAGTGGAGACATTTCCTGGTCTGTATATATAGCAAGTGTTAGAAAGAGGAAAGACTCCAAAAAGATACCTCCAATTGATAACATGTGAGAAGGAAATCCTAGAATGGGACCTTTTAGAGCAAATAAGATCATAGAGTTGGAAAAGACCATAGAGATCATTGAACATAGCCCCCTTATTTTACAGATGAGGAAAATGAGATCAGAAAGGATGAATGATTTGCCCAACTTCATGATCGAGGCAGGATTTGAACTTCTGTTATCCCGATTCTTAGCCTAGTGTCCTGTCTACAGATCCATGCTCCCATCTTCTAGGGCAATGGTATGGCTCCAGCCCAGAAAAGATTATGACAAAAATCAATTTCTCTTCATGATGACTTTTCATCTTCAAAATAGAACCATTTCTTCTGGACTGCACAATAAAACTCTTATTCAAGTTTTGATTTTAAATATTAGGACTGTGGCATCTGTGTGTTTTTTTTTTTCATTCTTTGTTTCTCTCTTTCCAGATAGTTTATGATAAGTTCGTGTACTTGTAGGATATAGCGGAAGGGAATAAACATTTAAGTATTTCCTCTGTTCCATGCACTGAGTTAAGAGCTTTCCAATATTATTTTATTTGATTCTCATCACAGACCTGGGAGGTAGATATTAGCATTATCCTCATTTCACAGTTGAGGAAATTGAAGCAGAGTGAGGTTAAATACCTTGCCTAGGTTCACATAACTAGTAGGAGTCTGAGACTGGATTTGAAGTCAGAGCTTTCTGTCTCCAGTGCCAACTCACTATCCACTGTGCCACCTACTGCCTCCATATATACCCAGAAGGGAACTTATAATTAAACTACTCCAGTCCATTCACTTTGCATATGAGAAAACTGGGGCCAGAGAGGTTGTAATTTTCCTGAAGTCACATATTTTTGAAGTGGCTAAGCTGGGATTTGAACCCAGGTCCATTGACTCTGAGGATCAGCTAGGTATAATGGATAGAGTGCTGACCCTGGAGTCAGGAAGGTTCACCTTTTTGAGTTCAAATCTAGCCTCAGACACTTACTAGCTGTGTGACCCTGGGCAAGTCAATTAATCCTGTTTGCCTCAGTTTCCTTGTCTGTAAAATGAGCTGAAGGTGAAAATGACAAAGACTCCATTATATTTGGCAAGAAAACCCCAAATGGGGTCATGGATTTGGACACAACTAAAATGACTGAAGAACAACTGACATTGACTTCAAAAACAGTGTGCTATCCATCAAACCCTGCTATTTCCTTAGACTAGAAAAAAGTTAAAATCTCAGGGTTAAGAAGAACTTTCAGACTCCTTCAGTTACCTCTTCTTCATTGTAGAGATGTGGAAAGGGAAGCCTGTTGAGTAAGGTTGATAGATGATCACAGTCATAGAGCCAACCTGTCTGTAAGGGTGTCCACCTCCATCCTCTTCTTTCCCCCAAAAGAAGATCATTTTTGTTAGTACTCATGCTCTCCTGGAGATGTTGAATAACTGTAATTTCTGAACAACTTCAGTTGAGGATCAACCAAGCATAACTAAGAAATGAATGGTGGTTATGAACGAGCTGTAAAATGTTGCTAGTGAGGAACTATTCAAGAGAAGTGTTGCAAAGGACATCATCCCATGTTTATGACTGAGGTAGGGAGTGTAGTACAGTGAGAGAGAGAGAGAAGAGAGAGGGAGAGAGAGAGAAAGAGAGAAAGAGAAAGAAAGAAAGGGAGAGAGAGGGAGGGAGGGAGGGAGAGAGAGAGAGAGAAAGAGAGAGAGAGGGAGGGAGGGAGAGAGAGGGAGAGAGAGAGAGAGAGAGAGAGAGAGAGAGAGAGAGAGAGAGAGAGAGAGAGAGAGAGAGAGAGGGAGGGAGGGAGGGAGGGAGAGAAGGAGAGAGGGAGAGAGAGAAAGAAAGCATATTTGAAACCACGGGACCTGAACTTGAATTCTGACTCTGGGGCGACTATATGTGGGTCCTCAATCAAGTCACCATTTCCCTGGGCCTTAGTTTTCTCATTTGTAAAATAAGGGAGCAGGAGTAGATGTATTCTAAGGTCCCTTGCAGCTCCAAATTTACAACCCTATGACTTCTACTCTGGTGTTCTAATTAATACTAGTTAGTCCCTGCTGGTTTGTCATAGCCTAAACATCACGAGTGAGGTGAAAATTACAGTAAGATTTATATACTGAATGATCATTTATTTTTTTCTCTCCCTTTCAAACTAACATTTGTTTTCATTAGTGTTTTATAATCACAAATCCACACTTGTCTGCATTATTTAAACCACTTTGTCTGGCTCATTGCTATTCTAAACTGATTAGATATATTTAAGCCTTCATAGTCTTTGGTTTAATTTGTCGGGGTTTGTTCTGCATCGAAAATGCCCTGTTAGAAGATTTAGACTCTATATACAGGTTCCAATTTGGAGGGGAAAGCCACAGGAATAATTATAGGGTCTGAGTGAGTATCTTGCGATGATAAATTCTCTGGCCGTCATTCAAAGAGTACAGAACAAGGAAAACTGGAATGTTTCCTCTGGACTTCCTCTGTGAGAAAAGAAACAAAACAAAACAACTTTCTTAGATACTGAGCTAGATCTGTGACCTCATCCTTCAGCATCAGTCATAACTCTACAATCCACATGGTGCATTCTTGTGTGATTTTTGTTCATGTATTTCCTAAAATCTTCCGTAGGGCACCCATCCCATGGGCTGGAGACCTCCTTCCAGTTCTTTCATTATCAAACTAGCATTCCAGATGGCCATCTGTTTTTTCTTGCCCGTGTTCCTTCACATTCATACCATTCAATGATGCCATTTATACTACTTCTTCCTTACTAGTTGTCTTGGAGAGCATATTGCCCAACAGGAGGGTCACCTGGAATTTTGTGCCTTTTGGTATTGTGGTAATGTTCCATGATTTTCAGCTATACAAAAAGCTATAGGATTTATGAATTGATTCTTTCTAGTTGACAATAAGAGAATTATAGACTTTGAAAGGACTTCAGAGGTGATACAATTCAAACATTATCCTCTGTCTAAAACCCTTTTATGACTGTGGGAAATGGAAGCCAATATTCATCCCTTCATCCTGCTTCTCCTCTAAAATAATCATTAGTATAGCTAACCTTCAAAAGTACTTTTCCTTAAGTCCCTTTTTGCCCCTTCTTACTCTTCCAGATATAATTTTCTCTGCAGATGTCAAATCCCTTTAGGGTTGAAGGTAAGCTCCTAGAGGCAGCTCTTTTCCTTGCCAGTATTCCAAGCAATTAATTCACAGAAACTTGCTTTTAACAAATTCTTATTAAAGGTCCGTGATGGTTGTTTTTGCAGTGAATGGTATTTGGGTAAGCCCTCAGAATATATTAATCCTTGCTCTATCTGTAACACCAGAAAATGGAGGTGAAATAGTGGTCTAAAAGGTCATTCCAGGAACACACAAAATCTGCCCAGTTATATCAGGCTGAAAATTGGTAAATATGGCCTTAAAGGCAATTCATATTTACTATCAGAGGAGAGGTAGGTGACATAGTAGATAGAGTGCTGGGCCTGGAGTCAGGAAGACCTGGTTTCAAATCTAGCCTTAGATCCTTACTAGCTTTGGAACCCTGGACAAGCCACTGAAGTCCTGCCTCAGTTTCTTCATCTGCAAAATGTAGATAATAATAGTACCTAGCTCCAATGGATATTGTGAAGAAAAAGTGAGATAATATAAATATGATACACATGCATATAATTGTATATATAATAGCATTATATATGATTATACATTAATATAATAATATGTTCTATATAAATGTATTATGTAAAATGAGATAAAGTATCTTGTAAATCTTAAGGTGTCACATAAATACTATCTATCTTTCTATTTTTATAGCATCATCATCATCTTGGTTCTTATGTGAGAATAAACCAAAGATCACTGTGAAGATATTTGCATCTTAAGAGCCAACATCTATTTAAAGAAAATGGAGAGTAGAAAAATTCTTTGAAAATCTGTCAGAATCCTCCAAAATAAGTCAGATAAATGTGGGCAGAGGGAGGGAAGATTGTCTATGCAGCAATTTGTAGAGAAGAGATCTGTGGAGTGTGGTAGATTTAAAGCCAAATAGAAGTTAGCCATTCAACATGGCAGCCAAAAAGTAAGTACATTGATGAGAGTACATTAAATGATGAGTATATTAAGAGAGACTTTGTGTCCAGAACTAGCAGGTGATGGCCTCTTTGGAATCTTCTTTGACCAGACCATGTCTGAAGCCTTGGTTCTAGCCTTGACCACTACATTTTTGAACTGAAATTGACATCCACAAAGTATGACCAGAATGTTCAGGGTCCCAATCTCATGCCATAGGAACAGGGGCTGAAGGAAGTAGGAATGTTTAGCTTGGAGAATACTTGAGAGTCTAGGATAGTCAATTTCATTTATTTGAAGATCCATCATGTGGAAAAGAGATTCGACTCATCCTGATTGGCACTGGCAGATAGAACCATGTAGATGTTTCAAAGACGAAAATTTAAACTTATGTCAGAAAAAAAACCAGCTCTCAAATAATTAGTGCTGTCTTAATGTGGAATAGGCTGCCTTGCAAGATGGAGACTCCTTAGAGTCTCAGGGAAATTAAATGCTTTACCACAAAGTCATACTAGTAGAAAGTTGCGTAGAAAGTTTTCAAATCCAGTGCCTTTGTCTTCATGTCCAACACTCTTTACAGCCTCCCCTATGATGATCTCTCAGCTATGAAGGAAAATGAAGAGGCAGAGGAGAATTCATTGAAAAGGAACAAACACAAAGACTCTCAGATATACACATACAAAACCAAGAATCACTGGGAGTGAAGAGTTTTGTTTCAATTCAAGCCATATTTAGATTTTTTTTTCACCAGCCCAGTCTTTTCCCTGGAATGATAAGTTGGTAACTTCAAGTTGTTTGTGGTCGTGGTGTTTACATAGTACTCCTTATTACATACCAGCAGTTATCTAAAGCCAAGCTTGTGGTACTTGGGAGGGAAGAAAGCCCCCAAGCTCTCATAACTGAAGGAAAGCAGAGATCTGGGGCACAGGTAGATGTGGCCCACAGGTAAATTGGATTATCCTGTTACCACCACAAGTGAAGGTTGTTCTGGGCTGCAGAGGCAAAGTTGCCTATATCAAATATCAAGGATCTTGGGGACAAAAATCATATAATAGCATAAGATGTTTGTCTGAATAACACAGACTGAAATTTAGTATCAAATTCCAAACAAGCAAGTTTCAGTGTAATTACTGAGTGTGTTTTATGTATATTTTGGTCTATATATCCATCACATTTAATGAAATACAGATTACAGTCATTATTACTCTTTATTTGTTAAATAGGGTGCCTCTGCCCAGGAAGCTGACCTTGGAGCATTTGTTAAATGGCTGTCATGGAAAATGACCGAGCCCTACCATATGGAAAACATTTCTCCCTTCTTAACTGATAATATTTAAAAAGATTAATCAGAGGTAATAGGCCAAGGCTGTATTCTCTATTTCATGTATTTGTACCCCATGCTTATCTCCTATATCAGAGATATTCTCAAAAAAAGCATTGAAATTTCTGCTGGTCAAGAAGAGCTAGACATAGTCTTAGATGTGGTCTCTTATCAGAGATGAACAAGTCACAGTCTATTAAAGTTCTCACCACATAGAATATTCAGACTTTTTGATGTAGAGTATGACTGTCCAATGCTGGGACAAAAGGGAACTCTGGAGACAAAAATAGTAGCTGAAATTTGCATAGGCCATTTTTTTGGCTTGCAAAACATTTGAATGTAATATTTCATTTCACCTTCATGCTGACCCTGCAAGATATTTATTATAGACATTATTATCCTCATTTTTACAGATAAAGACACTGAGGAGCAAAGACTTCAGAGGCTCATAGATTATAGGATCATAGATTTCAAGCTGGAATGGATTGTGGAGGTCACTGAATCCAAATCAGTTCCTTTACATATGAGTAAACTAAGGTCAAGAGAGGAGGAATGAATATATTACTAAGCACCTACTGTGTATCAGGTGCGCTGGAGAGCAGTGGGAAGAAGCCTGGACCTGAAGACAGAAGAGACCTGAACTCTAATCCTACCTCTAACACTTTCTAGCAGTGTGATTAGTCATTTACCTCTCTGGGTCTCAGTTTCCTCATCTGTAAAAATGGATGCAATAATATCCATGTTATGTATCTGCTTTATGTATTACCTCCCTGGGTCATTTCTAGGATCAAGTAATATAATCTGAGTAAAGAGCCTTCACACCTTAAAGTTCTATTTAATTATTGGTGCTTATTATTACTGACATCATCTGAATCAAGCAGATCTTCATGATCTGAAATGGAGTTCATTCTAAGGTATTACTCATATCAAGGAGAAAACATAGTGCCCCTTTTTCTCTGATCCCACTAAAGCCCCTCTAGTGCTTTGGGTAGATCTTCTATGATGAATTTAAGGAAACACATGGAAAAAATAAACACAGGAGGAGACCATACTGTGATCTGCCCCTGTGGAAGAAGTCTCCACATAGATCATAGATCTATGGAAGTAGCAGGTAAAAAAAATAATGAGGAAAAAGGAAACATCCATTATTGAACACCTACTATATGCCAATGTCAGGCACTGTGCTAAGTACTTTACAAGTATTATTTCATTTGATTTTCACTGCAACACTGGGAGGTAGGAACTCTTATTATCCACATGTTACAGTTTGAGTAAACTGAGACAGACCGAAGTTAAATGATTTGCCAAGGGTCACACTTCTAAGAAATGTCTGAAGCATATTTGGCTTCAAGTCTTCCTGACTAGGACCAGCTCCACTTATTATGATTAATATTAATTTTATTGTCAGCAGTACACAATTATTAATATAATAATTACATGTGTATGATAATATAATTATTAATAATAACTCACATGTATCTAGCACTTATCAAATGGCTTTGAATGTATTCTCTTATTTGATTTGCACGACATCTGACAAGGTAGGTGCCAGCTCTATGCTAGGGGATTGGGGGAAGAGAAGGTGAGGGAGAGGAGGCAGCAAAGTGAACATGAGCTCCTTGAGAGATGTGACTATGGTTTTGCCTTTCTTTGTGTCTCCATCACTTAACAAAATTCCTCGTAGACAGCGAATGCTTAATAAATGCTTGTCGAGTGATACTGGATAGGGGGAGAAAGGGTGGAGGAAATGTCATTAATAATAATAATAAGCACTTAATAATAAGCCATTATCAATAATAATAATAAGCACTTTACAAATATTATCTCCTTTGATCCCCACAATTTTGGAGTTAAGATTCTCCATTTTAGAGTAAGGCAAACTAAGGTGCCTAAGGACATCTGGCTAGTGTCTAAGGCCAGATTTGAGCTCTAGTCCCAGAACCCTATCCACTGTACCACCTAGCTGCCGATCTCAACTCAATTTAATCAACATTTATTAATCATCACACTTCATTTCACATGGAATAAGGCTAAAAAGTAATTCCCAAACAGATGGAAAGTGTTTGCTTGGAGGAGGAGGCAGAAGGATACGATGTAGATTTGCTACCCCCAATTGCTCTGCCGATGGTCAGGCTGAGCTGTCAGTCTCAAGCCTTAGTTCTGAAGCCTGGGCAGGGTGGGAAGAAGGGATCATGGGAGACAAAAGGAACTTTCATATCTATTCCCAACTCCCCTACTGACAGGGAGACTGTAAGCAAAACAGATGCCACCTGTGCTCATTACAAAACAGGGTGAAGGCTCTCTGTCTCCCACAGTCATTGTTGAAACAGGAGCCATAACTGCAAACTATGATGCTCAGGGAGGAATTCACCTGCCACCCCAAGGGACAGACGCTTGGAGTAGGAAGGAAACTGGATAGATTTATAGATTAAATACATTTATAGATTATAGATTAAATTTCCTATTGGAACAAATTATCCTTATTCAGTAGATACTAAGGTAAACAGCAGCTTGACAAGTAAAATAGCCCTGGGCATGGAGTAAAGAAAACCTCAATTCAGTCTGATTTAATCACTCTTAGCTTCAGTTTTTTGTTTTTTTTTTTTTAATTTCATCCGTAAAATGGGGCTATAAAATGTCAGGAAGAGAAATGACTCCGGAATCAGAAGACCTAGGCTCACATCCCATCTCTGATTTTTATTCTTTTTGTAATCTTAGAGAAGCCTTTTAAACTTTCTGGGCCTCAGTTTCCTCATTTGTAAAATAAAAGAGGGTTTAGATCAGATTGTTTTTGAAGTCCTTTCTCATTATCGATATATTAATCTATAACTTTAGCAAGTAACTCCCAGGATTCAGATAAGCCAAGACATGTAAATCCCTTTGCAGACCTCAAAATGCTAACAGGGGTGGGCTGGAGCCAGTTTTAATGGCTCCTGAGAGCACATTGTCCAATTTTTCAGCATGAGCATTTACACCTTAGAGAATGGCAAACACCACAAATCAGGGCTTGATTTATTGTTGGGTTGATTGTCTAGAATTAAGAAAGTAGTGGTGAGAATATTAACCATATAGACTCAAGTGAAGACTATGTTTTTGTAGAGTCAATCATTAAACTTTTACCAGTACCCTCCTGAAGAAATGCTGCCTGTTATTGTCAGACTGTGTTATTTCTGTAAGATATGTACAAATGTATGTATGTGTGAGTGTGTGTGTGTGTGTGTACTACGTACCTATATAAAGGCAGTTGACTCAAATATGGCATGAATATTGGGAATTTGATGCACTGCTTTACAAATGGAATTGCATCTTCTTCCTTTGAGGGAAGCAGGAGGAGGAAGGAGCATGCAGGCACTGCCAGCAGCCTTGTGAGGGAAAGGACAGGCAGGCAGGATCCAGGACCACTTGGGTGATCTGTCTCATCCTACCTCCATCTAAGAGAGACACTGAACTAGAATTATCTCTATCCACTAAACCTCAAATATCTGTGATCTAGGGGCATAATTAAAAGGCACTTTCCCTAATCATTTACTTTCTTTCTTTCTTCTTGCCCCACACCAAGGCAATTGAGATTAAACGTTAAGTGTCAAGTTATCTGAAGTTGGATTTGAACTCCAGTCCTTCTAACTTCAGGGCTGGTGATCTATCCACTGTGCTACCTAGCTGAAAACCTATGCCCCCAAACCCCACATCATTTTCAAGGAGATAATACTCAGCTTATGTAAAACATTGCGGTTACTTTTAAAACATATTTTAGAATGATTTCTGCATTTATATTTATAAGCCTGAACTACACAGCATTGGATTTGTGCTCTAACATGTAAACAACTGATTTTGCAATATGGAGTTCTCAGTTCCAGTGTGACAGTCTTTTACTAGCCTACCCTTAGGGAATAAGCTCCCTCCCACCAAATACTGGTTACACAAAGGACAATCACAAGCTGACAGTACTTTTCTCATTGGTCATTTGGTTCTGTTTGACTCTTCAACCCCATTTGGGAGTTTCTCGGGAGAGATGCTCAAAAGATTTGCCATTTCTTTCTTCAGCTAATTTTACAGATGAGGAAACTAAGGCAAACAGGGCTAAGTGACTTGCCCAGGGTCACACAGTAAGTGTCTGAGGCAAGGTTTGAACTCAAGAAGATGAGTCTTCCTGACTCCAGGCCTAGCACCCTATCTGCTGTACCACCTAGCTGATAGTATTTTGTTATATTGATAGTAATGTGTTAAAGTAAATAACCACACTAAAAAACAAAAAACAAAAAAAAAACCCAAGCAAGTTATACAGATTAGAATATACAAGAATTATGCAAGGGTGATTCTTCAGCTAAGACAAAATAAAAATCTCAACACAAGCCAGGAAAGAGAACCATCTCTCTAAGGAGAAATGTCTTCCTTTGAGATGCCTCCAGTCTTCAGTGTTGCAAGCACTGGAAGTCAAGGCATATGATGGGGTGGGAGTGGGGAGTGGGGAGGGTAGAGCTTCCCCTAAATGACTGAAGCTCCCAGAGTCCTGGTAGCCACCCAAAAGTTTGTGCTTGCCCCTTGAAGTCCTTCTCCCAACTGGCCTCAAACAGTCTCCCTTTTTCAGGTACATAAGATTATTCTCAGAATTTTCTCTGCTACTGAGCAGTCATATCTCCATCCATGCACTCAACACAGGGCAATCCCTCTGGAAAAAAGATTATATATATATATATTATATATATATATATATAATATATATATACACATGTGTGTATACATATATGTACATATGCATACAAAGATGTATATGTGTGGATCTATTATATGTGTGTAGGTAGATATGTATACACACACTTACACACATATATACATGTATGCATGTGTGTATATATATGTATTACCTGAGAAGGAATTGGTCTTGCATTTCTACACTCCAAAATGCTGCAATGATGTAAACATCTTCTAGATTTGGTCCTTGGGTTGAAGTTCAAGTTGTCCTACCATGGTTACAGTTCTGTTGTCTCTTACAAATAACTACCTGACAGGGGGTTAATCTAATGGCTGAGAAAGCCTGAGGTCTTTGGAGTAAAAAAACAATTAAAGAAGGCAAAGGCAAAGATTTCCTCTCTGTCATATAATGTCATATTCTGTGTCATATAATATAACCTCATCACTGAGAAAGCCTTTAGTTATCTGTGCATCTGGGCTGGAGAGTTGGCCATGGGTATCAATAATTGGGTCTACACTGCATATGGATGGGATCTGAAGCATTGGAAGGAAGCTCTCCACTCCAACAATGAGAATGGGCAGACTTCCATCAGCTGAATGAAGTAATTGAGCTCTGGTTATATTAAATCCAGACACGTTTAGCACTGAGCGCCAGCTATTCATGACTGGCAACAGTGGACGAGTGGTCTGGACTATGTCACTCTCTGCCTTCTGGCAACTACTTCTCTGAGCTGGAGGTAAAGTGACCTGAAATAATAATGCCATTGGCCTTTGCCTTTATTTGGCAGTAATTGGCACTTTGTGTATGTGTTGGTGGGTATGTGAGCATTGTTGCTTTTACTGATCGCTCACCATTCTCACAGCTGGAGCCAAAGGCGTCCGGCACCCCGGGGGCTACCCACTCTCCCCGGCCCCCACCGGCAGTGCTCTCAGTGTAATTCCAGATGGTGGTGAGGAGGTGATGAAGTCTATCCCACCCTCCTCACTCATCGGGGCCCCAGGGGACAGGTTGCTAGTAATGGGGCCACCCCATCTACTGGATTGGTTTTTCTATTGCTGAATTCAGGTTTACAAATGTGCATGATTCGTGGGGGCAGACCAGGCTGGTCATGACATATACATTCTGTGATTTGTCATCTGGCACCGAATTCACAACTTGGGAGGAAAACTGACCAGATTTATGAGTGCTTCTTAAAACATGGCTTCCCTGTGGATGTCAAGCCTTAAATCAAATGACAACCTCTTGCCACTCTCTGGGAAGCCCCATAGACTCTCTCTCCAGAGCCAACTAAGAGTCTTGTTTTTACCTTGGCCTTGATTGTGCTTGGTTCTTTCAGAAGCTGCCTGCCATAGACCCCAAATAATACTAGTTACATTGCCTTTCTTATTTGGAGCCTGCCTTTATGAGATCTTCACTGGGATCCATTCTGTGGTTGAACTCCAGATATATGATAAAGACCAGTAATATTAGAAAATTATTGCACTGGTATAAAACAACATATCAGAGAATGCTATGGTCTGTGAAAAAAATGTAGAGGTAGGTACAAATACTTGACTGCTGATTTATAGTCCAAAGAAGATAGATTGGTGAAACACAAAATGAGGCATATGGCTTCCTACATTGACCAGAACATAGAGTTCATTTCCCAACTTTCCGACATGCTACCTGTATGACAGTAGGCAAATCACTTTATCTCTCTGGACCTCAGTTTCCATATATGTCAAATGATATGATTAGACTATATGAAGATATGAAGTTCATTCCAGTTCTAAATTTATGATCCTATGATCATAAGAGATAAGACCTAGAACCAAGAAACATGTCTTTCAGTGTTAATCCACCATTAGCTATCTGTATGACCTTGGATTAGTCAATCAATATCTCTTGATCTCCGTTTTCAAATCTATAAAATGAAGGAGTCAGACTAGAAGAGTTGAATCATAGAATTTCAGGGATGGAAGCAACCTCTTAAAAGTGGCTAGGTGGCAGAATGGACTATTGGAATTGGAGGCAGGAAGACCTGAATTCAAATACTCCCTCGGATGCTTGCTAACTACGTGACACTGAGTGAGTCAGTTAACCTGCTTCTGCCTCAGTTTCCTCATTTGTAAAAGGGAATAACAATAGTCCCAACACCCAGAGTTGTGGTGAGGATAGAATGAGATATTTGTAAAATGCTTTACAAACTTTAAAGCACTATTGACATAGTATTTCACCTACTCCTCCTCACTTTGCATCTTTACTTTCTACTGTCCTCTAAGGCTCAGCTCAGGGGTCACCTCTTCCAGGAGACCTGAGTTGATCTTTGTCATTTTTAATGTTCTCCCTACCATAGATACATCTATAGGATTTCTATTTACTTATTTATAAGCATGTTGAGAGGCAGTTTGGCGCAGGAGCTGGAGAGTCAGTCTGAAGGCCTGAATTAAAGGCCCACCTCTGACACGATCTGACTGTTTGACCTTGGGCAAGTCATTTACCCTCTCAGTGGTTAAGTAATTTTCTAACACTATAAGTTGTAGAGAAGTTACTGATCTGCATTACTAGGGAATTTCCTCACCTATGAAATTATAGACCCAGGCTTTATGCCTATCTGCATCATTCTCACCCCCTCCAAGTAGCATATAAACTCCTCAAGTGAGGGGATTCTTCTAGTTTTTTCTTGTGTGCCTAATCCACTACTTTGTACTTAGTAGGTGCTTTAAAAAGACTTGCTTAATTGAACTGAAACTTGGAGGCAAGATAGCCCAATTTCCCCTAAAAATAAATTTTCTCTGCAATATCTTCAATATAGCATTGTATAAATTCCACTGACAGAGTACAAATTCCCTAGAAAATATCTAGGAAGAGGTAACTCACTGCCTGTCAATGAAGCCCCAGTTCATTTTAGCTCAATTTTCCCTAGTAGGAAATTTTCATTTAGCTTTGAACTGAAAGCTATTCTTACGGAATTTCACTGTGGGTCCTAGTTCTGAAAGTAAGCAAGAAAAGTGTGACTCTTCAGATGATTCCCAAGATCTCCTTGAGTTTTGGCAACCCTTAGTCTGTTCATTCTCAAGTGGAGATTTCAAACTATGGAGAGTGTAGCATTCTTTATTTCAGTTGGCATCCACAGAATCAATAAACTTAGGATACCAGAGCATCTAGAATTTGAATGTAAACTTTGAGATTTGGCTGATTAAAGGCTAATATTAAAGGCAATGAGAGGCAGACTATCTGGCCTAGGAACCAATGAGAACTGTGTTCAAGGTCTGCCTATGACCCATACTGCTGGGGAACTCTGTGCCAAGTTATTAGACTCTCAATGATCTGGGCAGCTCTCTAAGACTAGAAGGTACCAACTTATACTGAGGGAGGGAGTTTCCTCGTTCTGCTACATCAAGGAAATCACAGAACCAGCAGTCTCTTTGCTTATTTATCCTTGATCAAGGCATCATAGCCTAGTGGTTAGAGAACTATCCTTGGAATAAAAAAGACAGGTCCAAGACATTCTTTTGGTTGAGTGCACTGGACAAGTCACTTAACCTCTTAGAAACCCTAAGCAATTCTCTAAAGCTCTACATTTCAGAATATTTACTGATCTGCATTGATAGAGGGCATCTCTTAAGGAAATTCTTAACACCTATTAAATCACAGATGATATTTTTTAAAAAGATAAGTAGAATATAAAGGATAATACTAATGATGGCAGTGTGGTATGATGGATTGTGGATTTCTTGAAACCAGAAAGTCTTTGGTTCAAATTCTGCATCTGATACTTATGAATTGTGTGACCCTAGGCAAGTGGCTTAACATTCAGTTTCCTCTTTTGTAAATATAGGGTAAGGGTTCAATGACCTCTAAAGTCTCTTCCAGCTGTATCCATTCTGCTTCTCTGCCTCATACTTCCTTTAATATTAGCCTTTTAATCAATGAAATCTCCAAGTTCATATTCAAAATTCCCTTCTAGAACACCTGGCAATCCAAAATATATTGATGCTGGCACTGAAACTGACATCAAAAATGCCATATTTTCCATATTTTTTAAATCTCCAAATGAGCCTTTGGATCCTAACATACAGACAAGTAGAGTTTTTTCTGCTCACAAATGAAGTATGGAGAAAGCCAAGGCAGCAAGGAAACAAAGGAACAAATATCAAGTGATGTTGAGACAGCAAACAAGAGTGAGGTTGGGAAGAAAATTAATCTGATTAAGATAAGAGTAAGAAAAGAGAATATGTATTTATACAGCACTTACAATGTGCCAGGCACTGTTTTAAGCACTATTACAAATATTATTTCATTTCATCCTCACAACAACCCAGAGAGGTAGGTGATATTATAATATCTATTTTACAGATGAGGAAACTGAGGCAAGCAATCTTGCCCAGGATCACACAAGTGGTAAGTGTCTGAGTCTGGACTTGAATTTGGATCTTACTGACTCCAAGCCCAGCACTGTCTTCTCTGAGTCACCAGTTGCCTCTGTGAGAAGGGAACTGGGAAAAGATTAGATGAGAGTAAGTGAGATGGAGAAGATAACTTACGGAGAACCTTGAATCTTATATTCAGAAGGATGAATCTGAAGAAAGAAACAATTTGTCTTGGTCACTGGGAATTTCAGTACAGAATAACATTAGGAGCAGGATGCTGCGTGGGCACAGGAATATAGTGAAAGGGAACTCAGCAACCATCTGATTCAAGCCTTTTCATTTTGCAGATGAGAAAACTGAGTTATAGGGAAGGGAAGTGAATTGTCCAAGATACTTATTAGAAGAGTCAGATTTGAATCTCAATCTTCTGACCCTGAAGTCCAAGTTCTTTCTTCTAGATCATAGTGCCCAGCTGAGAGATCTACAAGTGGAAAAGAGGAGGAAAGGATTCATTTTGCTTTTGAATTTTCAAACCCTACTTGTTCTAAGTGTTTAGTAATTTCTCTTAATTACTGAAGGTTACAGTAGGAAAAAGTGGGAGCCACCTTGTTACACATGCAATACCAAGATAGAAACATTAACTTCAATCATTTTTAATGATCCACACAGATAATCACACAACTGAGTCCCCTGATACTTCTAGACAAAGCCAGAGTCCTGTTGGGCTTATGACCTAATTAAGAAGACCAAAAGATTTCTTTTCAAACAACCCCAGAAAAAATGTGAGGGAGTGATGCTTTTTGTCTTTTGTTTATTTCTTTGTTTTGTCTTAATGTTCCCTAGTGAATACTTTTGTGGAATAACAACGGTCATAAAGAATTCCTTCATATAATTGGAAAATTATAATACACTGAACAACCCTCGCCAAAACCTTGCAAAAGCGTCTAGCAGGAAAACCATTAGTGCATTTGCTCTTGTTTGTCAGGGAGGATTCGGGGTGTGGTCAGGATGACAATAAACATCCAGTATCTTTGGAACCATCTTAGCAAGACACACATAGTTGTCCCCAAACGACACTATGCTTGCCTGTTGTAAGGAGACACGTGGCAAATTGATGAGCCAATGTGTCTTTGTATTACCCAGCCAGGATTTGACATGATGACAATCCTCCAAAGAGCTTTGTAGATTTAATTCTCAGAATATTCCTGATCATTTTAGGAACTCCAGAGGTGGTGTTACAGATGACATTGGGATGTGTTATAGAAATTTCTTATTGGTCTGGTTAGTAGATAAGCATTAAATGATAAGGGAAATGCTCCTTGGATTTCTTTCCTGATTTTCCCTCTGGTTGCCTCTGTTCCTTAGAGAGGAACGCATCTGAGGGGACTTTTGAGCAACTGTAGTTTGGTTGAAAAAAATGTGACCACACATTAAAGACCAAATGGGATTGGTAGGTTTGGGAATTCTGAAGGGGAAAAGTGACATAGAAGGGGAGCATCAGAGTTCTGAAACAGATATGGGTCAACTACCCAGAATCTGATCCCTACTGTATCTCTCCCCCGCTAAAATCAAAATTTTAAAAAAAGGAAGAAAGTCTTGCAATCTATCAGGAATTCAGAAAAAAAAACCCCAAAAGAGGCAAAAAGTCATTTGAATTCACAAATAGACCACACTCAAACTCAATTCTATTTGTGAAAAAAGAGGATAACCGGGTGGAATTTATTATAAAAACCACTATTCTTATTTTTTTTTTTTTTTGCCTAAGGAGATACCAAGCAACCAGTTTGGTTTACTATTTCACTTGTTAACTGGCTGCTTGCGCATCACAGAGGCAGGCAGCCAGGATGTAAATATGAATGTGCAAAGAAGGATTTGAATATCAAGAAACACTGGAGACCAAGCTGGGCACATAGATTCAATTCAACACGTATTTTTAAAATGCCTAATATGTCTCGGTCACTACGCAAGGGACAAAAAAATGTTCTCGGCCTCAAAGAGTTTACATTCTACCATTCACCACCTGCCAAGAAACATCAGAGCTGGGTTGTCCCACCTGAAGTGATAGAAGGAGTAAAATCTGAGCTTTTACTCACTTCTCTAGTGGATTTTTTAAAATTTCAATTTCAACAAACACAATTACCAGAAACTTTTGCATCAAGGTTACATGGTTCTCCATTCTTTATTTTCCCTTCATACCAAGTAAGATTCAGGAGCACCAATTAATTCTCAAACATAAAGCTAAGAACTCTACCCCGGGGAGAAAGGTAGCTGAATTAATTAAGCTTTTCAGAAAGCAATTTTTTAAAAGCCTTTATTTATTGTGTTATAAAAGACATTATACTAGAAGTGGGGGATTCTTAACTTAATGCCCATTTATTATGTGTGTATATTTTCCCCTGTTAAATGTTAAAACAATTCTTTACATTTTTTTAAAGTTTTGAGTTCCAAATTCTATCCTTCTCTCTCTCTCTCTTCCTTTCCTCCTACCTCCCTGAATTATATAAGAGCAATCAAATATAGGTTATACATGTGTAACTATTAAAACATTTCCATATTAGTCTTTTTGCACAAGAAGGCTTGAATAAAAAAGAATCAAAGAAAGAAAGTGAAAAATAGCATGCTTCAGTCTGTATTCAAACAATATCAATTCATTCTCTGGATTCCTTTGTGATTATCTTGGATTATTATATTGCCAAGAATAACTATCATTCACAATTTTTTGTTGAACAATATTGCTATTGCTATGTACAATGTTCTCCTGTTTCTGTTTGCTTCATTTTGTATCAATTCAGGTAAGTCAAGGTATTTCTGAAATCATCATGCTTGCCATTTCTTATAGTACAATAATATTATATTACAATTGTATGCCATAACTTGTTCAGTCATTCCTCAATTGATTGGCATCCCTTCAATTTCCATTTCTTAATCATCACATACAAAAAAAAGGTACAAGAAAATCATAAAAAGCAGGTCAACAACTTGCTAAAGGAGACCCAAAAATGCTGAAGAAAATAACACCTTTAAAAATAAGCTAACTCAATTGGCAAAAGAGGTTCAAAAAGCCAATGAAGAGAAGAATGCTTTAAAAAGAAGAATTAGCCAAATGGAAAAGGAGGTTCAAAAACTCACTGAAGAAAATAGTTCTTTAAAAATTAGAATGGGACAGATGGAGGCTAATGACTTTATGAGAAACCAAGAAATCACAAAATAAAACAAAAAGAATGAAAAAATGGAAGATAATGTGAACCATCTCATTGGAAAAACAACTGACCTGGAAAATAGATACAGGTGGGACAATTTAAAATAAAGACCAATAGACAGGGCTTCTAACTGTCTGACCATAAGCGATACATACATCACAGATCAACAGACAGATCCAACTCTCTTACCATTACATACATACATAGTTATCCAAGAAAGAAGCATCAACATCTGGGTTTTCAAAGCTGGGTGGATCCTTAATGATTACCCAGAG
Organism: Bettongia penicillata ogilbyi; assembly: GCA_023548195.1. NCBI lineage: Eukaryota > Metazoa > Chordata > Mammalia > Diprotodontia > Potoroidae > Bettongia > Bettongia penicillata. Next base: position 1,159,138 of record JAJHZJ010000027.1, on the reverse strand, counting down.
TTTTGTCTGGCACATGAACCTTCTTCCAAAGAATAAGCCCCAAAGTAAAACCTCACATCATAGTGTGGTGTATATATATATATATATATATATATATATACACATATACATATACATATACATATACATATACATACATACATACATACATACATACATACACTTTTCAGAGTCGGAGAGCATCAGGACCCTTGTGACCCAGTGCCTCATTAACAATTGACAAAAAGTGAGGGCCTTCCTACAAATCAAGCCTCCCTTATCAAGCTTCCTTTAATGGGCTCCACCTGAGGACTATTAATGGGTGGGGAAGATCCTTAACTCTCAATATTACAAGTTGAGCTCTCAGACTAAATTAGCAACATACTCATACACGCACACATGTGCAAATGCACACATCACACATGAAGATATAAACAAAATCAAAAGTTTTCACGAAAGTCCAAATTCCTATTCTTATGCAGCAAGCCACCAGACCCCAGTACGTAGATAAATATGCCCCCCAAACTCACATTTGATAGTTACACAAACTTTTATTGCCACTTAGGAAACATAAGCCCAAGTGTTGGTCATGCAATTGTGACTTTGGGAAAAATGTATACCAGTAGGAGAGTATCTCAGGGCAACTTGCCCACTGAACAATCTTTCCTAGATGCTTTGGCCAACATGATATGGAAGACATATTGTCAACAGTGAGAAAATAAAGAAAAGTGGAAGGAATGAACGAATGAAGATTGTGTTCCCAAACTCAGAGCTCCAGAGTTAGCTACTGGGTAGAAGTAAAACATGCACATGATTAAGTTAATAAAAGGGAGTTGGGTTATCTTTCTAAGCAATCTTTATTTTACCTAATCCATCTGGAAACCAGCATTTTGCTCATTTCATTGTAGGAAACTGATATCTTGCCTGGGCTTCAGAGCAGTGTTTTTCCTCTTTCCTCCCCTTTGTGGATTTGCCCCATGGAATTTTTCTCTAAGATTTCAGTGGGTATTTTCTTATTGATTTTACACATGCCCAGAGGGAAGAAGGGGGTAGTGACTTTTTAATGAGACCCCTATTAAATAGACTTTTGAAAAAAAATATGCTGAGGTATGGATTTAGTACATGGAAATGGTAGTAGAGAGACTGTATTCTTTGTAAACTCTGGAAGGAACCTCAGAGATCACTTTGACCAACCTGTGCCTCTGTTAAAACTCCCTTTAAAATGACTAGTCATCTGAGTTCTGCTTGAAGGTTTCTAGTAAGGAGTTTATAATGTGAATACTGTCTCTTGGGACAGCCTCTTCCACTGAAAAATAGTGTGGCCTTAGTGAGCAGATTGCTCTATTTGTAGTCAGTATGACCTTAGTTGAAAGCCTTCTTCTGTTGTATGACCATGAGTAGGTCTCTTAACTATCCAACAGATAGCAAGACTAGAAAACCTTTCTCTTCCATATCTCAGTCTTCATTGCCTAATTTCCACCACACACTGAATGGTACCTTTTGACTATGCCCCACTTTACCCCTTCCCCATCTATGAAGGAGGTAACCCACAGCCCTTGCTCCACTTCAGTTCTTAGACCTACTACCCCCTTTCCAGCAGTCATAAACGGGGAACATGGCCAATCATACAACTTAGCGAACCAGGAGTCACCAACTACAGATCTTCCAAAAAGACAGTAGACCACCAGGCCTTAACATGAGCCACTTGTATTTTCTGTGGTTCAGCAGACCTTACAATCTGCCCTTTCATGATAACCTCTGGACCTTTGGATATTGCCATTTGACCTGCCACTGAATTCCTGCCACTGGATTTAGCATCTGCCTCACAGTGGAACTCTTTTATATCTGCTGTCTCCTCTAATTAGAATGTGATTGTCTCAGTAATCTTTTTTGTGTCCTTAGCCCCTAGTATAATATTTCACACATAGTAAGCTTTTAATAAATGCCTTTTCATTCATTCATTTGTCCTCTGAGCTCAAGTTTTCTCATCTTGATATAATTAACCAGTCAATCATAAAATATTTATTAAGTGCCTACCATATGTAGGCTCTAGAGATACAAAGAAAGGCAAAAAACAGTTCCTGTCCTCTAGGATTTTATACTCTAATGGGTAAAACAATCAAACAACTATATACAAACATGTGAAGAATAAAGGTTAGATCCAATTAGTAGAAATAAATCACTGCCATTAAAGGATTTGGGGAGGGGTCTTCTTATAGAAGAGAGGAACAGAGCTTTAGCTCATAAACTTTCCACTGTTCTGGAAGAACCTAGGCCTACAATAAACCTCTGATTCTAGATTGCTCTCCTTTCCTAGGATGCCAATTACCATATTTGGCAGGTTCATAAAAATTCCTGTAGTTCCTCTCCCACTGTATTGGTCTGAGGCTCCGATGAGAGGTTGTAGGTAAAGCATTTTGTGGATGTTGAAGTGCTATTTGTATCAATTATAGTCATTATTCCTCTTGAAAACATCTCTCTGTGTTAGGAACCCTTTTCCTTAGGTTGGACTGAAATCTGATGCTATACCTTCTTCTCATAGCTCCTAGTTCTGTCCTTTGAAACTAAGCAGAACTTATGTCCATAGGACATCCTTCAAAGACTTGAAGACTGCTCTCATTTCCCACAAGTCCTTTTTTTCTCCCCTCGGTTAAACACCATGAAATTAGAGCCAGCATCACCTAAATAATCAGAAATGGCAGGGCTTCTTGGATTTCCACAATGCACGTTCTATGAAATGCATTTTTTGGCTTCCTGAATAGAAAGACTCAGCTTTGATGAAGCACGGATTATTTCAGGTATTTCAGCAAGTCCAAGTGAGAGCTGCTTGGTGAATTTCCAATCTCTCCTGGAGCCTATTGATGTTAGTAAGAGTGCCCCAAGTTTGCAAATGCACTAGAATTTATGCTTTGACTTGAACTATGTTCAACTGTGTTCTCACTATCTTGAATTTCTGGCATCAAAAAATCTAAACCCATTACAGGAACAGAAAGAAGAAGACTTGGCGATACCTGACACCTCAGAAATGCCATGAAGCTACATGTTTGACTAAGGATGGTAGCACTTTGTATTATCCTTTTGGTCTTCATTGGGGAACAGAATCACAGATTCAGAAGAAATCTCACTATTGCCTTATTCAGAGATTCTTAAACTTTCTTTTGTCATGGATCTCTTTGGCTGTCTGTTGAAGTCTATTAACCTTTTCTAAAAGTCATGATGTTAGATGTATAAAATAAGGCAACAAAAGAAACCAATTATAATGACATATAGTTATCAATGTTATTAAAAATATTCATGGAACTTCAGTAGAGAAGCTCCATAAATCAAATCTAAATAGTTCTATCCATAACATTCCCAACAAGTGATATAATGGATAGATCACTGAACTTGGAGTCAGGAATATTTGGATTCAAATAATAGTTGTGTGATGCAAGGTCAGTCCCACAACCTCTCTTTGTCTCATTTACATCGCTTGTAGAATGAGGAGGTTGGATTTGATGGCCTTTAAGGTCTCTTCTAGCTATAAGTTTATGGTCCCATCATCATCCAGCCTTTGCTAGAAGATTACAAATGGAGAGCCCACTATCTTCCCAGGCAACTCAGTCTACTTTTGGATAGCTCTAATTGTGAATATAGTATTCCTTATATTGAGTCAAAAATTGTTTCTTTGTAATTTCCATTCACTGTTCCTAGTTCATCTCTCTACATCCCCAAAGAACATGTCTGCTGCCTTTTTCACAGAAGATTCTTTTATATACTTGAGTCCTTCTTGAATCTTGTCTCTTATAGCCTAAAGATTTCCTAAACTGTCTTCATATGGTACATACACAAGGCCCTTCACAATCCAGATTGCTTTACTTTTGACATTCTCCATTTTATCCTACATAGTTCGTCCTACATACTCTCCAAACTATCTATACCAAGCAGTGTCTATTTTTTTGGAAACTGATCATTTGTGAGGCTGCCAAATTGTATGGCACACAACATGGACACAGATAAATAAAGACAAAGTAATGCAGGAAAGAGAGTGATAACAATTTGGGGATTCAGTACAAGACTTCATAGAGGAGAAAAGGGAAAAGCTAAAGGAATATCATTGCCATGAATAATAATAACTTAGTAGTAGTGGTAGTAGTACTAGTAGTAGCTATAATAGCATTTCTATAGTGCCTTAAGTGTTTTATATTGTTCAAAGTGTTTATATATGTTATCTTATTTGATTCATACTAACACCTCTGGTAAAAAAAAAATGATAGGTTTATTGTTAGGAACAAATGAGGTAATATTTGTAAAAGTACTTGGTATAATGCCTGGCACATAGTAGGCACCATATAAATGTTTATTCCCTTTCCTTTCCTTCTATTTCTTGGTCTATGACCCTATATAAACACAAGGTATTGTTAGATAAAGGGAAACTAGGAAGGTTCTCCTACCCCTCCCTATGTTGGTATGGACATCATAAAATGAGCGTTGGACTATGTGACTTCAGTGGTTTCTTTCAACTCTCAATTTATAATCTTATTATCCTATGAAGGTGCAGCTCAGTATAGAAGACAAAGAGATTGCCTTGAGGTGAAGAAGACATGGCTCTGGAATCAAATCCTGCCCTTGACAAATACCAGCTGTGTCAGTTGCCCTGGGTAAGTCATTTACCTTTTCAATACCCCAGATAAAGTTTTAAGACTACTTATAATTTATGGAATGAGCTGCTAAATGCATTTATTAATGCATTTTCCACAATATGAGTCACCTGCATCAATAAAATCCCAAGTCTGAACCAGAAATGATCCTATGAGTTAAATCAAATCAACAAGCATTTGTTAAGGACCTACTATGCACCAGGCATACTAAGCTAAGAAGCACTGGGAGTACAAAAGAAAGATCAAAGACATTTCCTGATTTCAAAGAACTCAGTCTCATGACGGAGACAACATGGAAGCAAGTATGCACAGATAGGATGTACAGAGGACAAATTGGAGGCAATCAAGAGAGGGAAGGCACTAGCAATGAAGGAGAGATCAGGAAAGTGTCTTGGAGAAGGTGAAACTTTAAGTAGGAGTTGAAGGAAGACAGGAAAGCCAGGAGACAAAGCTGAAGAGTGAGAACATTCCAGGCATGGAGGCAGCCAATGGATATGCCCAAAGTCAGGAGAGGGAGTCCTGTGTGCAAGGAGAAATCAGGAGATCAGTATTGCTTGGTCATAGAGTACATGGAGAGGAATAAGGCCGAAGACTGGAAAAGAAGGAAGGGGCTTGGTTATAAGGGATATTAAATGACAAACAGAGGATGATTATGACATAGCTTGGCATTTAATACTACGAACCTGAACTTTTCTTTTACATTTGTTATCTTAAACCTGCATTTTCCCCTCCACTAGAGTATTTCTCCAATGATGCATTATAATAGATGACACTGGGTTCTTGAAAATCATACTAGGAAAGCATAAATTCTAACAATTCTGTGCCAAGATGGAAAACTTTTGAATGGTGGCACAGTGCAGACTATAAAAGCTGTTGTCCAAACACAAGTCACCCTAAGTTCATTGGATTCCTGATCAGAGAATATGGGTCATGATCAAATCCTCACCAATTTAGCCAAAGGCTAATGAATTTCTCAGCCAGAGAAACTATTCAAGACCATGTGCTAATTTGTAAAAGCTTCACAATCTGTCTTGGTGGAATGTCCACAACCATGAATACTTGAACATCCAAATAGTTATGAATGTTCACTCTTGGTATAATTTAAAAACACAGCAAAATAAAATAAAATTTTCCAGAAAAGAATCCTGTTGATTTCAGAAGTCAGGGGAGGAGCCAAGTCTGGTAGCACATGTCTATAATGCCTACTCACTGGAAAGACTGATATTAGTGAATCTCTTGAGCTCAGAGCTGTATTGGCTAAGTCAATAAGATATTCACATTATGTCTATACCCAACATAACCCTTCAGGGGACTGGCCTTCCTAAGAAAGGGTTAGCTAATTGAGATCAGAATTGGAGCAAGCCAAAGCTCCCATGTTGATCAGTAGTGGAACTGAACCCATGAGTAACCATGGGTTTTCTAGCCTGGGTGAGTTAGTGAGACCCAATCAAGGAACCTACCAGACTTGAAAAAGCTTATATAACTATAAATAAAAATAAGAACAGAAATTTAATGTGACAGATAAGTTTACTCTCAGTATTGATCCCGGTACACCAGTCAGGTATTGCGAATGAGTCAGTATAGATGGACAGCCCTAACAGACATGGATACACTCAAGATAAAGAAAGAACATGAGAAAGGTATCACCAGCATATTAGTCAGGCAGTTACTCTAAAAGGGATTTATGAGAAAACCTGGTCAATAATTGTATAGGAGGGGAAGGCAGGAAGAGGTCCTAATTTACATGGCATGAGAGAAAATCATGAGTCTCTCATATGAGAGACAAAACTCAGTAATTGCTATTGCTCAGTCATTTCAGTAGTGCCTGACTTTCTGTGACTCTATTGAGAGTTTTCTTGGCAAAGATAATGGATTATTGTTCCATTTCCTTCTCCAACTCATTTTGCAGATGAGGAACTGAGGCAAACAGGGCCAAATGACTTGTCCAGGGTTACAAAGCTAATAAATATTTTAGGCCATATTTGAATTCAGAAAAATGAGCCCTCCTGACTTCAGGTGTGACACTCTATCCACTGCACCACCTAGCTACCCACTGATAGTAATAGCTAGTTCTTATGGAGTTCTTCAAAGTTTAAAAATAATTTTATAAATATTATCTAATTTGATCCTCCGAACTCCTTCTGGGAGATTGGTGCTATTATAATCTCAGTTTTACAGATTTTTCTAAGCTGAGGCAGGCAGATGTTCACTGATTTGCCCAGGGTCACTTTAGCTAATAAATATCTGAAGGTGGATTTGAATTCAGGTCTTCCTGATTCTGACTCTAGCCTGTAGAGTGCCCACCTAATTGCCTCTCATGACACTGATGAAACCACATATCCATCAGGCTAACAAATTATTGGTAGAGATCAAAGGATAAAAGATTTAAAGCAATAACCTCCAATTAATGTGACTTGGGATCTATGATTATAATCTCAACAACAATACAAAGCAAAGAATTAGTTTCTATCCTATAGAATCTAGGCTCATAGAAAACTTACTTATATAATTGTTCCATGCACATGTACTGTCAATCATACTGATCTGCAGCAAGGGGTGGCCCATACTTGGGCTTCGTGCTGGTAGAATTGGATGTTACACAATTCATAGCTATCCACAGGGAGCTGGTAAGGTGGCCATGTTGATTGAACTGATTGAATTGAATTGTCTATCAATTGATCAATCAAATGGATTAATTGATTTTTCTCACTGAATCAATGAAACTATTCATGTGTATAGACACAGAAAAAAAGAAAATAGAAGAAAAATGCTTGTTTTATTTAATTTCAGAATAAAATGAAATAAAATGATTTTTTTAAAAAGAAAAGTGGAAGGCATCATTTGGTAAGAACATTAATGATATATAACCAGTGCAGCGGGGTGGACCAGTTACATATATATATATAGCCAGTGCTTTACATATAATTGCTAAAAAATAAAATATTATTTAAAAAAATATTGTAAGCTGCAGAGAAGGTGACTACCTGCATCATAGAAGGAGTTCTTTCACTTGGAAGTTCTATATGCTAATGAAATCTCAGGTCCAGTCTGCATTCCCTATGCCCTATTCCCATCTAGGGTCAATGACTTTAATCACTCTCTCAGGACAGAGCTTTTGGGTCATTTCTATTGACAAAAAAGCAGGACACTGTTGTGGGGCTTTGGTGTCAGACATATGTATACATACATAATTACATGCATGCACATACATATACTTATATACATATCACATATGTTTATGTGTGAGATATATGTGTGTATACCAAACCCATATGTTCTAGTCCCATATTTGTCCCTCACTAGCACTGAGATGCACAAAATATATCCACAAATGCACACATATAGTATATATATATATATATATATACATACATACACATACATACATAGGTATATATTTGTAGATAAATTTATATAGATATATGGACATATATTTATATGTAGATATCTATCCATTCCTCCATCCATCTATCCATCCATCCATCCATCCATCCATCCATCCATCCATCCATCCATCTATCCATCCATCTGTCCATCTGCCCATCTATCTATCTATCTATCTATCTATCTATCTATCTATCTATCTATCTATCTATCTCTCTCTCTCTCTCTCTCTATCTATCTATCTAGTTAGGGGTCAATAGGCCTTGGGAGATGGTTTGGTATTAGTGGAACCCCTGATTGCCTGGCTACAGGTGATGAGACTTTGCCTATGTACTATAGGTGGGAGTATGATGAATACCATGTGACAATTCTAAGTCCTAGACAGTGTGAATCAACATTTACTCATCCTGAAAATGTCAAGAGCAATACTCTAGAGAACAAAGTCCACATGTTCTATCCCTATATTTGTCTCCCACTAGTTCTAAGACATTGAATATTTTTTTTCCTCTCTGTGTCTCAGTTTCTCCATGTAAAATGGGGAGATAAGACAATCTAGAAGTCTGCTTCCAGCTCTAACACTCATGATTACGAGCTATGTCCATGCAACCTCATATAGCAAAAAGAAGAAAGTTAGTTCTATACACAAAATGTTAATGGGAAAAATGAAAATAAAAACATACTTAGCATAACTTTAAGGTTCATAGATAAAATCTTTTGTCTGGGGACTGCAAATGCATAAAGGCTGGTTTCCATCCCCAGCCTCCACCATCCCCAAGTCGTTACTTTTAACATTTAATTCGAAGGTTGCAGATTTGTTCCATGTGTGTCTGTGGGGATGTTGTGCCTGGTTCTCATGCCTGTGTCCAAAGCCCTTTTTAGTGACGCTGGTGCTTCCTCTTTTCTTAGTTGTTGGCAATGCTGGCCCCATTCCATGGCCCCATCAAGTGAATTTTACTGCCTATTGAGCATATAAACCTGTTGTCAGTTCATAAGGAAAGGGATCTTAGGAGAGCTCACAGCTCACAATAGGGGGCCTGCAAAAGGTAAGTGGAACACTACATTCCTCTCATCCATAGGAAAACATAGGATTGTTTTTTTCTTCTTTGTCTGGCTCCCAATTCACTTGGTGCCATGGAGAGGTATCTAGTTTCTGTGGAAGGAACGTTTAGAGGCAAGGGGAAAAATCCTGTTTTGGGTGGTCTTTGGCATATTTAATGAATGGACCAAACAGAATTTGGCATTTAGTGAGTACTTAATAAATGCTTGTCCACTGACTGATTGAAATGTAGCTTGGTATAGTAGGTAGAGTACAGACTCTAGGTCAGGAAGACCTGAGTTTGAATCCCCCTCTGACACTTACTAGTTCTGTGATCCTAGGCAAGTCACTTAACTGAAACTCAATTTCATGATCTGTAAATTGGAGGTGATGATAGCATCCACTTCCCAGGGTTGTTATAATGAGCTAATAAAATAATGTATGTGAAGTGATTTGCAAACCTTAAAGTACTATCTAATTTTAAACTATTGTCCTAATTTCACAGTTGGCAACCATAGTTTAGTGGAATGGGAAGCTGACAAACCCTGCAATCTTCAGCAGGGTCCTTTTTCTCTATCAAATTTAGTATTTCTCATTTGTCAAACAAGAGAGCTGGAAGCATGATATCTAAGATCTCTTCAGGCCATATTAAGGAACATCTGTAGTCCAGAGGTTTTGAATACATAACAGATTGACCCCATGCTGCCTACAACACTCCCAAGAGCCATTGAACCAGATTCAAATGTAAAGGAGAAATATTTAATAAAAGAAATAAAAATACAATAAAATACAGACAATATTGCATATTAAAACTGTCATTTCAGGATTAGCTGCAGAGATCCTTACATAAGATATAATGACTCCCTTTCTGAGTCTGGCACCCATTGTCAAGTGCTCTGGTCTACTCTGGCTCCAGTCAAAAGGTCACTCATTGATCAATAGAATGGACTGTCTTCTCCCCTTAAACACACTCTGCTGACAGGGAGATTTCTAAACCAAGTCCTAATGACTGCCTGTTATGTTCCTAGCATGCCTTATCATTAGGCCCAACCTTTAGCTTATCTCCAACTTTGTGTACTAGAACCAAACAAATAGACAGATAAAGGAGAGACCTTGATCTTTCATCCCTATAGTAAAAGGCAACTCTAGAGCATTTGATGTGCTTTGGTAACAGTAACTAACATTTATATAGGGTTTACTATATTCTATAAATTTAAAATTATCATCTCACTGGATCCTCACAATAACCTTAGGAGGCAGGTGCTATTGTCAGCCCCAATTTACAGATAAGGAAACTGAGACAAACAGGGTTTAAATGACTTACCATGGATCAAACCACTAGTAAAGTATCTGAGTCTGGATTTGAGTTTAGGTCTTTCTGACTCCGGGTTCTGCACTCCTTCAAGCTCTAGACTCACATACTTTTAACTTGTTAGAGTTCATTTCTTAATGTGCTGATTATGGAAATAACAATAACAACATCAAGTCAGTTGTTTCAGGAGAGGATTCTGGGAAGATGGCAGAGTAGGTCAGAAAAGTCCAAGCAAGTTAGTTTTTTGTTTGGAAACCTCCAAATTTGGAGATTAACCAATGCCTTTCATTGCTAACTGCGGTGCATAGGAGGAAAACATCTGTCTGAGAATGTCTAAATTGTGCCCAGACTAAGACACTGCCAGGATGTGCTGACTCTTCTTACTCTTCATTTTTCCTGTTCTTTATCCCTGTCTTGTACGCATTCTTTCCTCCTAAGTTTTCTTTCCAGGTCACCTTATTTGCTCATATTTGCTCATACCTTTAAAAAACTGGCTTATCTAAATTTAAGATGTTGTCTTCATTGAAGCTTGAGAACAGACAGAATACAAATGAAGGAAAGATCAGGCTATTTGATTAAACAAGGATTTAAATGATTTGGATACTAATTTGACCCGTCAGAGAGTATTCTGGTTTGGTAACTTGACAAGGTGTTATAATATTATTAGTAAGCTGTATATTCTTAAGCTATCTAACTTTGCAAGGAAAAGAACTAAACGTGCTTTTGGACCAATTTGTCTCTAGGCTAAAACCACATATTTGTTTCCCTTCACATGTTTTTTTCATTCATTCATTCATTCATTCATTCATTCATTCATTCATTCATTCATTCATATTGTCCAGGACTTAGCACTAAACTACACATTATCATATAGTCCTAATCTTTTCTTTTTTAAATAATATTTTTATTTCATTAAATACTTCCTCATTTCATGTAGCATTTGATGTGCTTTGGTAACAGTAACTAACATTTATATAGGGTTTAAAATTTAAATTTAAAATTCCTTTTTTAGTTGAGTTCCAAATTCTCTCCTTCCCTTTCTACCCCACCCCTTCTTGAAAAGGTAAACAATTTGATATTGACCGTATATGTGAAATTATGCAAAATATAATTCCATATTAACCAATTTGCAAAACAAAACACACACACACACACACACACAGAGGTCCTTTTCCCCTTTCTTCAGGCTACAAATCTAGAAGTGGTATTACTGGGTCAAAGTGTAGTGTGCATGGTTTTATAGACTTTTGGGTGTAGTTTCAAATTGCCCTCCAGAATAGTTGAACTAATTCACAACTCCACTAACAATGAATTAATGTCCCATTTTTTTCCACATCTTTTCTGGCATATGTCATTTCCCTTTCCTATCATGCTAGTTAATCTGATAGGTATAAGATAGTATCTCAGTTGTTTTCATTTGCATTTCTCTAATCATATGTGATTTAGAGCATTTTTTCATGTGACAATTTATAGCTTTGATTTCTTTTTCTGAAAACTGCTTGCTCATATCCTTTGACCATTTAACTATGAATGACTCCTATTTTTATAAATTTGACTCAATTCTCTATACATTTGAGATATGAGTCTTTTGCCTAAGAAACTCACTATAAAATCTCCCTTCTCACTTTTGTTTTCCTTCTAATTTTGGCAATATTAGTTTTGTGCAAAAGTTTTTTGATTTCATGTAATCAAAATTACCCATTTTACTTCCTGAAATGCTATCTCTTGCTTAGTCATGAATTCTTCCATTGTCTGTAGATCTTACAGGTACATTTCTCCATGCTCCCCTAATTTATTTATGATATTATTCTTTATTGCTAAATCATTTTGATTTATCTTGGTATACAGTATGAGACAATGGTCTATACCTGGTTTCTATCTAATGACTTTTTAGTTTTCCTGGAAATTTTTGTCAAATGGTAAGTTCTTACACCAAAACTTGACTCTTTGTGTTTATGTCACACTAGATTCCATGGACCTTTACTACTGTGTATCATGTGCCTAATCTATTCCACTGCTCCACCAATCCTGCTTCTTAGCCAATACCAGACTGTTTTGATGATTACTGCTTTGTAGTATGGTTTGAAATCTGATACTTCTAGGCTGCTTTCCTTAAATGAATTTTTTTCTTTACTAATTCCCTTGATATTCTTGACATTTTGTTCTTCCAGATGGATTTTATTATTTTTTCCAGCTTTATAAAATGATTATTTGGTGGTTTGATTGGCATGGCACTGAATAAGTAACTTAACTTAACTGGAATTATCATTTTGTTATATTGGCTATATATTTTGTTATGGTGGTCTACCCATGAACAATTAATATTTCTCCAGTTGTTTAGATCTGTCTTTATTTATGTAAAAAGTACTTTTGAAACTGTGTTCATATAATTCCTGGGTTTGTTCTGGCAGGTTGACTCATGAGTATTTTATTTTTCTTGCAGTTATTTTGAATGAGATTTCTCTTTCTATCTTCCTGCTGGTTGCATATAGAAATGTTAATAATTTATGTGGGTATATTTTTATACTGTAACTTTGTTAAATTTGTTCATCATTTTGATTAGTTTTTCAGTTGATTGTCTAAGATTCTCTAAGTACATCATCACATTATTTATAGAGAGTATTGGTTGTGTTTTCTCATTGCTTATTTCATCAATTTCTTTTTCTTACATTATCACTATGGCTAGCATTTCTAGTATGATATGGAATAATAGTGGTGACAATTGATATCCTTGCTTTGCGCTGATCTTTCTGGGAAGTCTTCTAGCTTGTCTCCATCAAAGATAATACTTGCCCTTGGTTACAGATAGCTACTACTAATCATTAAAAAAAAAAAGGTTTCATTGATTCCTATGGTTTCTAGTGATTTTAATAGTAATTTGTGCTGTATTTTGTCAAAGGCTTTTTTGCTGCAACTATTGAGATGCTCATATGATTTCCTTTTTGTTTTTAAGTAATGTGGTCAATTATCGTTATAGTCTTCCTTATATTGAAGTAGCCCTGAATTTGGGATATAAACCCCAGTTGACCATCGTGTATGATCTTTGTGACATATTGCCATAATCTCAAAATATTGTTGATATTTTATTTAACATTTTTACATGAATATTCATTGAAGAAATTGTTGTAGTTTTCTTTTCCCCTCTCTGGTTTTGTTCTCCCTGGTTTAGATATCAAAATAAAACTTGTGTCATAAAAGGTATTTGGTATGACTTTTTCCTTTACCTATTTTTAAATAGTTTTTCTTATTGTAATTGGATTAATTGTTCCATAAGTGCTTCCTAGAATTCACTTGTAAATCCATCTGGTCCTGCAGAATTTTTTTTTTTTTGGGGGGGGGGGGTTGGAGATCAATAATGGCTTGTTCAATTTCTTTTTCTAAAAGGGTTATTTAATCTCTTCTGTTAATCTGGGCAGCTTAAATTTTTATAACTATTTATTCATTTCACTTCTTAGATTGTCAGTCTTACTGACATATAATTGGTCAAAATAGCTAACAGTAGGTTTAACTTCCTCTTTATTGGTGCTATATTCACCCTTTTCCTTTTTGCTAGCAGTAATTTGGTTTTCTTCTTTCTAAAGTCAAATTAACCAATGGTTTATTTTATTGTATTTTTCATGAAACCATCTTCTAGTTTTAATTATTCAATATTTTTTTAACTTTCAACTTTATTAATCTCTCATTTTAATTTCAGGTTTCCATTATTGTCTATAATTAAAGATTTTAAATTGGTTCTTCTTATAGTTTCTTTAGTTGCATATCCAATTCATTTCTGTTTCTCTCCTTTGTTGATATACACATATAGAGATATAAAATTCCCCCTAAGTAATGTTTTGACTGTATTGCACAGATTTTGCATTGTTGTCTCATTTTTGTGATTCTCTTTAGTGAAATTATTTATGTTTCTATAATTTGTTCTTTGACTCACTTATTCTTTAGGGTTAGATTATTTAGTTTCCAACTATTTTTTTAACCTATGCTTCCACAGCCTTTTATTGAATGTAATTTTTATTGCATTATTGCCTGAAAAATGCATTTAGTATTTCTGCTTTTATGCATTTTTGTTGTGAGGTTTTCACCCTAATAAACATGGTTATTTTTTTTTTTGTGAAGATGCCATGTGCAACTAAGATAAAGGTGTAATTCTTTCTATTCCCATTCAATTTTCTTCAAAAGTCTATATTACATTTAATGTTTCTAAGATTGTATTCATCTCCTTAACTTCTTTCTTATTTATTTGATAGTTAGATTTATCTAGCTCTGAGATGAGAAAGTTGAGGTCTTCCAGTACTACAGTTTCACTATTTCCTCCTATAATTTGTTTAACTTTTCCTTTAAGAATTTAGATGATGGGGACAGCGCCAAGATGGCAGGGTAGAAAGACACGTATACTCCAGTACTTCCCCCACAGCCCATAAAATACCTGCAAAAAAGACTCTCAACAAAGTCTAGAGCAGCAGAAGCTACAGAAGGATAGAGCAAAAGAGATTTCCAGCCAAAGGTAACCCAGAAGGCTGACAGGAAAGGTCTATCTCAGGGGACACTGAGTCAAGTGGAGCACAGCCCTGGCCACGCAGCACTGGGAGGAAGATGATCTGAACATACCTCTGGGCACAGTTCCTAGCAAGGAAGGTCCCAGATACCTCAACCCACAAGTGACAAGGTCATCAGGGGAGGGCTTCCCCAGCTGGGTGAGAGGGATTGGAGTTTCTTTAGCAATAGCCCCAGGAGATAGCAAGGGCCACAGCAGCAGACTGCAGGCAACTGCAGATGCCAGAAAGCAACCTGGGTCCATTGTTCAGGCAGCTCAACTTAAAGCCGCTGGCTGTAGGGAGCAGCTGATCTAAACCTCAGCCTTGAGTGATGGCCCTACCCCCACGAAAGCCTGGGGGAATCGAGTAGCTGAGTCTAATCTCTTGACAAAAGATTCAGAAGTCAAGTAATTGGCTGAGGAAATGCCTAAAAAAGGGAAAAAAATAAGACCATAGAAGGTTACTTTCTTGGTGAACAGGTATCTCCTCCCATCCTTCCAGATGAGGAAGAATAAGGCTTACTGTCACAGGAAGTTAAGGCCCCTGCTTCCAGGGCCTCCAAAGTGAACTTAAACTAGGCTCAGGCAATAGAAGAGCTTGAAAAGCAAGTTAGCAGCTTACTAAAGGAGAATCAAAAAAATGCTGAGGGAAATAATACCTTTAAAAAGAGGCTAACTCAATTGGAAAAAGAGGTCCAAAAAGCCAATGAGAAGAAGGAGGCATTATAAAGCAAAATTAGCCAAATGGAGGAGAAGTTTCAAAAGCTCACTGAAGAAAACAGTACTCTGAAAGAGAGAATTGAGTTCAGGGAAATGAACGACTATGAGATAAACCAAGCAATTAGAAAACAAAACTAAAAGTTTGAAAAAATAGAAGATAATGTGAAACATCTCATTGGAAAAACAACTGACCTGGAAAATAGATCCAGGAGAGACAATTTAAAAATTATGGGGCTACTTGAAAGCCATGATCAAAAAAAAAAAGCCTAGACATTATCTCCTATGAAATTATCGAGGAAAACTGTCCTGATATTCTAGAACCAGAGGGCAAAATAAATATTGAAAGAATCCACTGATCACCTCCTGAAAGAGACCTGAAAAGAGAAACTCCTAAGAATATTGTGGCCAAATTTCAGAGTTTCAAGGTCAAGGAGAAAATACTGCAAGCAGCTAGAAGAAACAATTTGAGTATTGTGGAAATTCAATCAGGATAACACAGGATCTGGCAGCTTCAACATGAAGGGATCAAAGGGCTTGGAATAGGATATTCCAGAAGTCAAAGGAACTAGGATTAAAACCAAGAATCACCTACCCAATGAAACTGAGTATAACACTTCAAGGAAATAAATGGTCATTCAATGATATAAAGGATTTTCAAGCATTCATGTTGAAAAGACCAGAGTTGTATAGAAAATTTGACTTTCAAACAAAAGAATCAAGAGAAGTTTGAAAAGGTAAACAGGAAAGAGAAATCATTAATGACTTTCTAAAACTGGACTGTTTACATTCCTACATGGAAAAAAATTATTTATAACTCTTGAGATTTTTCTCAGTATTTGGGGAGGTGGAGGTATTGTACACACACATACACACACACATATAGACAGAGAGTACAGGTTGTGTTGAGTCAGAAGAGATGATATCCCCAAAAAAGATATAAAATAAAAATTAAGGGGAGAGGGAGGAAAATACTGGGAGGAGAATGGGAGAAATGGAATGGAACAGGCTATAACTCAGAAAAGCAATAAAAAAAATCTTGTTCGATGGAAGAGAAAAGGGAGAAGGGGAGAGGGGGGAAGTGAAGCTACTCTCTCCTTATATGGTTTAAGGAGGCAATAACATACTCACTAAATTTGGTATGAAAATCTTATACTACAGGAAAGTAGGGGAGAAGGTGATAAGAGAAGTGAGGGGGAATGATAGAAGGGAGGGCAAATGGGAGAAGGGAGTAACTAGAAATAACACTTTTGGGAAGGGACAAGGTCAAATGAGGGACTAAAAAATTAGGGGGTGATAGAGCAGGATAGAGTGCAATATAGTTAGTATTACACAACATGATTATTATGGAAGTCTTTTGCAAAATGACACATATATAACCTGTATTGAATTGCTTGCCTTCTCAGTGGGAATGGGTAGGGAGGGAGGGAAAGAAAGAAGGTAGAATTCAAAGTATTAGAAAGGAATGTTGAGAATTATTATTGCATATAACCAGGAAATAAGAAACACAGGTAATGGGGTATAGAGATTTATCTTGCCCTACAAGAAAAGAGAGAAGATGGGGATAAGGGAAGGGTGGGGTGTGATAGAAAAGAGGGTACATTGAGGGAAGGGGTAATCAGAATGCAAAGTATTAGGAAGTGGTGGGAGGGGAGTGATAGGGAGAAAAATTGGATGTGTTACCAACTGATGTAAAAGCAATTAGTATTAAAGTAATCGACTGAAAAAAAAGAATTTGGATGCCGTGGCACTTAGTGCACACACACACACACACACACACACACACACACACATATATATATATATATATATATATATAGATAGATAGATAGATATAGATAGATATACATATATATAGATATATAGATATAGATATAAATATATATGTATATATGTATGTATATGTGTGTGTATATGTATATGCGTACACACATGTGTGTATGTTTATATGTATATGTTATGATTATATATGTATATGTACACATATATATATGGTTGTATATGTATATATAAATATGCATGTGTATATGTGTATGTATATATCTACATCTATTTATCTATATCTTCTTTGTCTATATTGCCTTTTAGCAAGATATAATTTCCTTGCTTATCTCTTTAAATTAGACTTATTTTTTTTGTCTGAGATAATTATTGCTGCCCCTGACTTTTTTTTTTAGTCTAACTCAAGCATAATAGATTTGTGCTCCAGTCCCTCATTTTAACTCTGTGCATTTTTTTTTGTTTGTTTGTTTGTATCAAGTGTGTTTCTGGTAAACAACTTATTGCTGAATTCTGACTTGTAATCCATTCTGCTGTCTACTTCTATTTTAAATGTGAGTCCATTCCATTCCCATTAATTACTAACAGCGCTTTTGTCTCCATGCTATTTTCTTTTCTTTTCTTTTTATTCTGTCCCTTTTCTAATCTTTTTTTTTTTTTTTTGCTTCTGACCAATGCCTTCCTTTACTTTCCAGTGAGGTGTGCTTTGGGGTGATGTGATCTGGTGAGAAATGTGGTCACTACTCTCCTGGTCTGCAATCTGATCCTTACTCAGGAAGGGCCCCTGAGCCTTTGTGAGCAAAAGTAATACTGCTTCTCAGGGCTCTTGCTCCCTCTTGACTGAATCTTTTTCTGAACATTTGCCAAGGCCCATTATCACCTCTGACTTGAAAGCCTCCAAAGTTGTTGCTGCTTCTGTTGCTAACAACTCTTTCTGCCCCTGGTGTTGCATCTGTGTGGACTCTGGGCCAACCTCCATCCCTATTTCACAGATTTCTCTTTCTGACTTCCTATGTTCTCTTGGACTGGAAAAATATCTTACTTTGATCTTTTGGTTGGCTCTGCCACTCTGTAATTCAATCTGAGGCATTATGTTAAATTTGTTTGGAGGGGAATGGTGGGAGAGTTTGTCTGAGTACTTTCTCTACTCTGGCATTTTGACTCAACTCCTAGAAGTTTTACTTTTTTTTAACCTACCTTTCTATTACAACGTACCCTTGTATCATTCCATTGCCTCTGGTCCTTACTGACTGCAAAACTAATGTGATTATTTAATTCAAATCAGAAAGAAAAACCCATGTATTTGGTGACTGTTATATGACAGACATTGTCCTAGTTCCTAGGGATATGAAAATGAATAAGATAATTATTGTTCACATTGTACAGAAACATAGTTTCATGGTGTCATAAGGTATGTACACAAATAACTACAATGTAAATTGGAATGTAAGAAGTGAAAGGAGAATTTCAAATGCTATGACATGTCAGTGAACTTTTCATTGGGGAAGGAAAAGAGGTATGGCAGCCAAGGTGGGTCTGAAGGGAGGGAAATATTTGAGAAAAAGTAAAAAATATATATAAGAAGAATGAGAACTTTTGAAAGGGGGTTGGATTTGTTGATAAGGAAAAAAAAATAGCTTCCATTAGTGTGGAAAAATGTAGCAAGTAATTCAGGTACTAATAGGTACTATTACATCCATTTCACAGATGAAGAAATTAGGGCTCAGAAATGTAAGGTGACTTGCCCATGGTCACATAGTTATTACATGTGTGGAGTGGAATTCAGAGCTAGATTTTCCTAACTCTGTCCAGCACTCCATTCATTACACCACACTGCCCTTCATGATCATTGAGTGGCCTTGGAAAAAATAGTTTCAGTAACAAGGTGGGAATAGAAACCAGGTTTCAAGAGATATCATTATGTTAGAAGTCATATACTCACATTAAATATAGTGTTTCACATGAAAAAACTTGTTTGAAACTGTACTTTATTGCTATAGTGAACTCCCTGTGAGAAAATTCACTTCAGAAAGTTGCCAAGGGACAAAGGGAGGTTAAGCTTAAGTATGACTTAAGGGTCATACAAGCAGCATGTATTGGACTTGAATCCAACTCTTCCAACTCTGAAGCCAGTTTTGAATCTATTATGCCACATTACTTCTCCATATTATATAATACTTAAATGCATAAATTATACCATGTTAAGCATAGGTCCACTGCTGGTATAATTTTTCTCTGGCAGTCTCTCCTAGGCTATTAGATCCAACACAGACCTCATGTATTATATCTAGTTTAAGATATACTTGAAGCTAGATAGGCTTTAAAGACCCTTCTGAACCTAGGGTTCTCTGCAGTCTAACCAGAGGTCATTCAGATCCCTCTTAAAACCTACTCAGATGATAAATTCCCAACTACCCAAGGAAGCCCATAATGTTGTTGGACATCTTGAGTATTAGGATGTTTTCCCATATATTGAGTTAGAATTTCCCTACTTTAGCCTGAGTAATTCCTTCCTGTCCCCCTGCCACAAGTTAAGAAAAGAATCTGTGCAGAACTCCAACACACATCCATCCCATCACACAAAGTATGACCAGGATCCTGTCTGGAAGAAAAGTTAGATGAGGATTCAGTAACAGCAGTCCTCCCTGGGTATGACGGATCCCTTTCCTAAACATTAGATTCTTTTTGCATCAGTCATTTTGAGACACAATGGGCATCCTGCTCACGTCAACCAAGGGACCCAATTTCAGAGTCTTACACTATTTATAGAATCCTTGGGTACTTCCTGGTACTGGCTAATCCTAGGCTTCTTCTCAAGGCTAGGTTATAGCTAATGTTAATAACCAGTATCTTGGAGATGAAGGTGGCCCCAACATCAAAGTTTCTCAATCTGATGAAGTTATATTGAACTGACTACATGATATAGGAGAGACAGAAGTAACCTGG